>JANBMJ010000017.1:0-508798 GCA_024271935.1 Ustilago crameri
AACCCTAACCCTAACCCTAACCCTAACCCTAACCCTAACCCTACCCCTAACCCTTAACCCCTAACCCTTAACCCCTAACCCTTAACCCCTAACCCTTAACCCCTAACCCTTAACCCCTAACCCTTAACCCCTAACCCTTCTTGATGAACTCTTGTGCCTTGGCCAAAATGGCAGGGGTTATGGCATCAGCATTGGCATTGGCAAAAAGCTACAGAGGCATAGGGTCCAGATCACAGTTGCATACATAAAGGTAGTGGTTGGGAGACTTGTTGTAAATCATTTGCATTGGGAATGGGTGAACAATGCTGGCATCAGGGTTACCAGTGTGGAACTGATGCTTGTGCTTGTGGATGGCCGACTTGGAATGGACTGTGTGTGGGCAGACTGTGCATTGCCAACCATCCAGCTTGAGCTCCAGCTCAGGGATCAGTGGCACTGGCAGCAGGTCTGGGTTGATGAAGACTGTCTTGGGACTGCTCAGGTCCAGCTCTGTCAGCAGGTCTTGGAGCAGCCTGGGGATCAACAGGTGGCATCAGCACAGCTGCATCTTGATTGGTGGTGGGCAAGATGCTGTGGCAGAACAAGTATGGTGGAGTTGTCAGTGCCTATGTGTGGTGACAGGATGTGTGCAGAGTTGAAATTGCTTACACTTCATCATTGGCAATGGTAGACATAGTCTCCACAACTTCAATGTCACTGTGCCAGTTAGCAGCAGCAAGAGGGATGTTGGACTAAGCAGACTGCTGAGACATGTTGGATACATAGAAGAGAGACTTGATAGAAGATCTGTAGAGAACTGTTGTGAATTGAATTGACGAGGTTAGGCACTCAACGGTCACAGACTTGGCTGTCATGCATCAGAGTCTCCCTGTAGTGAGCAGGAGCTGTGTACAGCAAAGACTCAGATTAACCACAGTTGCTATAGCAGCAGGCAAGAGACACATGTGGCAAAGACTGAATTGACTGAAGCAGTAACAATGCGGTGAGTGCGTGTGTGCAGCAAATACAAAGGCAAAGGAGAGTGCAACGCTAGTGAATGATTGGCTGTTGGTTGTGCATGTAGATAGCGTGCTTGGTTGAATAAAGGGAAATATGGTGTGAGTGGCTGCAGACAAAGTGTGAATGGTGTCAGCGGCAGACAAGGCATTGCACATAAGGCAGCAGACATGGTGTGGCATGTAGCGTAAATGGTTTGCATTGTGAGTAGCTTAAATGGAGCATGTGAAGCATGGATTGCACAAAGTGTGAATGTCATTGACAGCAGAGCATAGTGTGCACATTGTTTGTGCACCGTAACAAGTGTGCTCTCAATGTTCCCAAGCTAGCAGACCCTTTGTGACAGAGACAAATGCTTAGGGTCTCCCATACAGCATACTTTGTCTTGAATCTCCCACACTAGCAATTGCGCTTTGTTTCCAGTCTCCCACGTCTGCGTCCTTTGTCTCCATCTCCCATACAGTGCAATTTGCCTTTGGTCTCCCATGCTCCCAATTGCTTTGTCTCCAGTCTCCCGTACAGCGTCTCTCCAGTGCGTCTCCCGCACTTGAGACACAAAGCGTGCGTGCTGGTGCGGTGGTGAAAAGTTGGATTGCTGCTCCTGGAGCGTCTCCCACACACTAGACCAGTGTGTCTCCCTCCCAGCCAATTTCCTGGAATTTTGATGCATCGCCCTCCACATCGTCCCCCTTCCCAGCCAAAGAAAAATTGAGTCTCTCACCGGCACTTTTCCAGTGTTTTTGGATGTGTCCCCCGCTCCTGGGAGACAGCCGCGCCACATGGATTTTGGCGGGGGAGACTCGTCCCCCTCTTGACAAAGGGAGACCACGGCCTAGGGCTAGGGATGATCAACTGGCTGAAGTATGGCTCCAGAGAGAGGACTGGAGATTGGATCTTAAGCCTCAATGCCATAAGTGAGACTATATTTTCATATGATCTGCATCTCCCTAACCTCACGTCAGTGGAGGAATCGCTGTCTGGAGCAAAGAAAGCAGAGGCCAACCAATGCACAAGAGCTGCGCCCCATGCACGGGACTCCAAGAAAGTGATTGACGTGGGATCAATGCTCTGCGCTCTCTGATGCAAATCTCTCCTCCGGCTCCCCATCGCAGCCTGCGACCAAATAAGACATAGTCCGGATGAGCCAAGCTGAGCGAGGTTGTTTTTCCTGATGGAGCAGACCCTGAGCCTACCAGGAGTCGGAACACCTTCAGCCACTCTGCTGCTCACTATCCACTTGTCCAGGTGCTGCTGATCCTGTTGCAGCACAATATCTTCAGTGACTTCCCTCTCTCATTGTCCTTTAGACACCCGTATTTGCTCTTTTCGACGTTAACACAGCGAACACCTGGGCTGAGAGGCACGGCACAGTGCTCAACAACTCCTGCCTCCAGTTCTCCTCTGCATTGGGGCCCATTTCGCCTGCAAGCTGTGTATTGTTTGCTTAAGAAGCAGATTCCTCCTCACTACAGGCCCCGGCAAAGTCATCTCACTTCCGAGCCGCAGTTCTCGGCATTTCTGAAAGAAATTGGTCCGTGGCCCTTGTTCAGGCTCGGCCTATGACGCAAGCGCCGATCCCAAGTCGAAGCTTCAAGCAGACCGCTTTGGCCACGACTAAAGGCTCCAAGCAAACGCGATCACGACTTGAACTAAAATGTCATTGCCTGTGCAACTTGTGCGGAAGGGCGAGAGCGTCTGGGTGGGCGGAGCTAGCCTAGCACCCATACGAAGTTGCCGCACTTCCACATATGCCTCTCCTTCAAGTCTATTGTTAGCACTATGATCTTCTTCACCGCTTGCTAGGCCTGGCCTAGCAATCTAGTTAGTTTCTTTGCCTCCCTGTACTCCCTCACCTTGTCTTGCCGCTCGCCCTTGCGCTCGACCAGCCCCTTCTATGGCGGGCTGGGAGCCTCATCAAGCTTCAGGCCTCACAGGTCTTGTCGCAATCATAACTGTTCTCAATCTCATGCTGGTAGCGACGCCAGATTGGGACAGGCTGTAATTGCGCACGTGCATTATCATAATAGAGATGGGCTCTAGCACTTGCTTGGCCGGCTTCCGCGTGTACACTCTTTGCCCTGTTGATTGTCGTTTTTGGCTTAGGCCTGAACAGCGGTGTGCTATAAGATCTTCGTCCGCAACGACAGCGGCTACATCGATTTCTCGTTGTGCTGGCGGTATCGCCTTGGCCAAAGTCGCCTAGACCGCGTCAGCATCTGACATGCATCCGATCAAGTTGAGCTGACCTGCTCTGGTGACGGCCGCCCTATGACTGTACTCAATCAGCGCCGGGTCGTCCGCCTCTCGAATCAACTCGGTCATGTCGTATGCATAATCGTCGTCGCCGGCTGTAGGCAAGCCCAGCAGGATGGGAATCTTGCCTCTGGCTTCATCGTCGAGCTGATCTACAAACGCGAAGGTCGACGCGGAATGGCCTCGAATCACCAGACGATGCACTGTCTGGAATGCATGATTGGCATGCAGTCGACAGGAGTGTTCCACCCCGGCCTGAGGGCTGCGAAGGTCGAAAAAAAGCTCCAGAGACGTGGTCGTATCTTTGCTAGTCGGCCCAAACAGCGAAGGACCGATGATGTCCGGGATCTTGGGGCGTGAGGCCCAGTTCTTGACTTGAATCGCGACAAAGGAGAGCTTGCTCAATTGGAAAGGATCATCGCCAACCGGAGGCAAATTCGGAGATGTGTGTTCGTAGGTGGGGAGGATGAGATCCCAGCCATGCTGGTTCGAGACTCCGCGCATAGCAGCATGGCGCATCCAGAACTCGCCGAGCATGCTTCGATCGATGCTCGTGTCCTTTGTGATCTGGCTGTGGAGCTCAGCCGTGTGTTTGAAGTTGAGCCACTGGCGTTGGCTCCACTGCCAGCAAGTCAGATCCTTGGATTGCACATCTGGCCCGAGCAGAGAGGTCAGCCAATCGCTTAACCTGATCAAGCCAGTAACGCTTCTCAAGCTCGGTCGGTTGCGGATCAATTCGGACGGATATAGTGTCTGCGCCGCCAGATCCGAGGCAATGCTGCAGATCAATCGCACCCCTTCTTCGCCCTGGAGACCCAGGTTGAGTCCAATCGACATGTATGCCGACCCGATCATCTGGATGGCTATCGACCACTTTTGAAGCACCCGCTCTCGACCTCCGCAGCGGAACGACCACGTTGCCGCCAGACTGAGCGGAGGCTCACTTGGGACGGTGGTTGTCAGTACATCGCTGTCCTGATAGTAGTCGCATAGAAAGCGCAGGTGATGAGATACCTGTTCGCGCAAGAAGGCCAGCCACGGCATGTTTCTGGCAAGGATCGAGTGTTCGAGCGCGACTCGCTGGCTGACAATGGCAAGGACATTTTGGAAGAAGTCCGAGCTGGGCTTGATGTCCGAAGAGACACGGCTGTCTTGCGGCCATTTCCATGCGGGCGGTTGGACGAGCTTGGAGAAGATTGCGTCCGGTTCGAGGATATGTTGCTCGCTGGTGTAGATCTTGTCGTTCCACAAAGGCCGTCCGAGCCTTGGTATGAGTTGGCTGAGTTGCCGCAGCGTAAAGCTACCCTCAAGAATCTGGCGGCGGATCGACGGAATCTCGTGATGAGTAAGGTAGACGTCCAAAGGCATGTCCACAAATGGGTCTGCTAGGCGCGCGATCTGGTTCCTGGTGCGAGTGGAGGCATCTTTGGCCTCGCGTCCAATCATGGGAGCAATCCGGCTGTTGGTGTCGATGGTGATCAGCCAAGTCCGGCTTGGTTTTGCAGCATTCCACACCCTCCGAATCTGGGGGAGCATCCTGGAAAAGGTCATGCACTCGTCCAGAGCGAGGAAAAAGAATGTCTTGTGTTTGATCGACGAAGGAACAAGACTTTCAAGCTGGAGGAGGGCTGGAGCCAGATGCTTCTTCAAAGGGCTCAGATAGTCGTTCGGATCTTGACTGGGCTTGTACTTTTCGTAGAGTTGCTCGGCTTGGCTGCAGATGTTTTTGAGCATGTCGGCGCGGGTGTTGGGACTTGCGATCCGGTCAACTTGTTCGGCGAGTTCGGGTGGAAAGCGTAGCTTCAAGGCGGCGATGGCGGATGGGCTTGGATTGGCAAAGTCGTGGCCCTTGACCCTGGTGTGGGGACAGATGGGCAATTGAGGTTCGAGCTCGAGTTGAGGCAGGAAGTCGGGCTTGACGTGGATGGCAGTGGCGAGGGTGTGAACTGCGCTGTTCCAACAAGCTTGGACATTGTGAAAGGGCTCGGTGGTCGAGGATGGCGAAGACGATTTGGGCAGCAGGGGACAGCCCGAAACTTGCAGGATGCGCTTCAAGAGCGCGTGCATCTGGTTGCAATACGCGGCGAGGAAGCAAGAGACACGAGTGTGAACGATATTCTGAGCTTGTGTGCTGAGGCCGATGGGATTACCGGTAGAGTCGTTGACGAAATGCTCCTGATAGACCCTGTGAAAGTAGTCAAAGACTGAGGTGTCCTGTGGTGGAAAGGAGACCGACACTTTGGGCTTGGGCCGCATGCATATCAGCATGCCTGGATGCGAAGCACTGAGGGTGACGCAAAGCTTCGTCTTGCCAAAGCCGGAGGATTGGATGATAGGCAGCACTTTCGCGTAGTAGAGGTCTTCTTGCTCCTCTTCTTGCTCGTGGCTTTGGTCGAGATCGTGCATTTCGACGTCGTCGAGATGGTGTTGTTGTTCTTGTTGCAGTCGTTGAGCGATGCGCGCCGACTCTGCTTCAAGCCTTAGGGCATTACGACGGTTGCCTCGTTCGAGTGCGACAAGATGCGCTATGAGCAGCTCGACAGCAGGGCCGCGAAAGGGAGCGGCAAAAGAGAGACGAACCTCGGACTGGGCTTGGTCGACGTTCAACGTCTCGCCGTCTTGCTGCATGGCAGAGGCTGCATGCGGTTCGTCAAAGGCAAGCTCCAGAAACAGACGGAACAGATGCAATGGATTGTGCGATTCCACGTAGGCCGAGATGGGATCAGGGCACGACGAGACAAATTGCTCGATGCGATGGTGGGCCTGAATCGTGGTGTTGTTGAGCAACTTGGCAGCCAGCGGCGAGTTGAGCTTTGGCGGGTTGGCTTTGATCGCATTTACAAGACTAGTAATGATAGAATGGAGAAGAATGAATGTGACCTGGGCGCCAGCTTCCTGGGTACTCCACCTTTTCCACCGCGTCAAGATCCTTTTGATCTGCTGCACCACATCATCGAAATCGTCCGATTCGATTGTTCCACGCCATTCTGCCAGGTACTCGTCCAACGAGTTGTCACTGTGGTGCTCGGGAAGCGTATCCATGATTGTACATCGTCCGGACTTGAGGACAGCTGTGAGAGTAGCGAGCAGAATGATTTCCCTGTCAGCAACCGCGGGGGTGTTGGCGGGGGTGTTGTTGGCGGTAGTGGTAGTGGTGGTGGATGATGAGGAGCATGACAATCGTTGACCGGTGCATGCAACACGCGCATGCACACATGTTTTTTTGACATCCGAAATCCGAAATCTAAGATCCGAGATCCGAGATCCAGAAATTTATTATTGCGGCGTTCACAGCCATCACCTCGATCGGGTAAGAAATCAGAGAGATTGGGATGATCACAAAAGCGCGAGATCTGATCGAGTTGCTGGCAAGCTGCCAGCCGTGGCCGTAAGAAGCACTGGCAGTCAAGCATTACATGGTAGCTAGACTGAGTGCCTGTGAGAATGTGATGAACACCGTCAGCGGTGACAGAATGCAGCAGGGCTGACCCAAATCGGGCTCCAGCTTCCTGTGTGATCGACCTTTTCTGTCCACATTGCGCCATATGATCGTATCCGTCCAGATCGACCGTAGCCTCCCCAATCTGCCAGCTACAGCTACTTTTCCAACCAAAACCGTGGCTATTGTACATACGGTCGCACTTGAGTATGGTGTCAGGGGCCTGCACCTCGGAGTCCATCTGGAGTTCGAATGGAGCTCAGAGGTTTAATTTGAGCTCAGCTGATCTCGCACAACATGTTAAAGCTTAATCTGAGTTTGCTCAAGGTGGTCCTGCTACTCCGGACTGGCCACTGTGAACACTTTGTGCAGAGGTGGATCGGCACATTTGTGTGCCTGACAATGTTCTTCTGTATGGCCATGGTCGGAAGGTAGAAGTGTCCACACTACCTTGCCGGCCACCGAGCAATTAGCACTGGTTGATGTTCCAGGGCCACAGTTGAGGTTCTGCCTGCAGTGTAGGTGCTGCAGCAACAGTCGGGGGTGCTGTTGAAGTTGTGTTACTTGTTGCGCACACAATATTATGTTGCAATAACCTGTATTGCAACTAGAGAACAATACTGAGAACTGATAACAACAAAGGTTGTGTGTAGTCTCTATGAGATACTGTAAGGTAATGTAAAGTGTGTGTAGAGTGGATGAGTTCCTGCTCATCCTCTTGGCTTTCTGAGCCAGTATATATGTGTTCCCCTGCTTGTACACCAACCTGCATGTGTCCAAGCTTGGGCCCTTCCTGACTAATCCTGTCCAACCTCCTTGTGCTTCCAAGCACCCTTATCTGCTATTGCCAATGACTCCTCTGTCCTTACCAATAACCTTCCCTGTGCTCTGGTGACTGTCACTCTGGTGGTGACATCCTGCGTTTGTTGCCCATGCCTGATACCCAAGTCTGACCCAAGGCCTGGTTCCTGGTTTGAGTTGGCTGACCTTGAACAACAGACACCTTGCTCGTGCAATTTGGCATGAGTTTGGAGGAAGCCATGGGTCCTCATTTGAACTCGTGGTCGCGTCCGGTAACAACAAGGTGGGAGCATTATTGGACTTTGCTTCCTGACAGGGTTAAAGCCAACTTGAGCAGTGCCCCTCAACACTACAGGGTTGCTGCTGATAATGCCATCGAAGCACTTGGCCATTGGATTGCCATCTATGCTCCTTACCATAGTTGATGCTGACGCAGAAGTCATCTTCCATTGCCTTTATGTGGAGACATCTGAAGTTTTAATATGTTGTATGAGCATAAGTTGGGATGGTGAAAAAGACCATAGTCATCAGCATCAAAGGGACACGATATGACGGCAGCAAAGCAATCAGATATGGAGCAGTATCGGACATCAGTGGTATTGAAGGATCTTGGAAGGAAGACGCTCTGCTAAATTATTTGAGAGCTCCCGATTTCGGTAACCCTTTCGGTGGCATAAGTGGGCATCGCAGCATGCAAATACAGTTCACATGTCGTGTTGATGTTGTCAAGTCTGTCAAGGGTTTAGGCACGTAGCGAAGAAATCCGATGTTGTCAGCACTGTTTGCAAGTCTATAGTCCAGAGTGTATTTCAAAAAGGGTGTGCATTGACAAACGCCGCCACGGTCTAGAAACCGCCTCGTCCGCTGCCACCACCGCCAAGGGCTGGGCGTTGCGGTAACCCCAGACCGAGACCTGCCTGGACGCGCGAGTCAGCTGAGTGCGAGCTAGATCCAACAGGACCCCGCGGAGAGGTAGATAAGTCGTGCGAAACAGCCCCCCGGGCCGCTGCTCTGTTCAGGGCCGCCATGGATGGAGTTTGTCTAGGTGAAGCACGAGGGGCCAAGTGGCCCGCGTAATTGCCTGAGATCTTCCTACCCGTCAGAGGCCTTCCCGCCTTTGAGCCAGAGGCAGCTCCGACGTCCGGCACTGCAAGCGATGGCGTCGAGCTCGCAGTATTCGGAGATGGTGTCGAAGGTGAGGCGCTGGGACCTCCCAGTAGCATCTTGCCAAGCCAGTTGACAGCCGAGGGGATAGGGTTAAGACCTCTGTCCTCGGTTGCATTGGCACCGAGATGATCATTAAGCAGCTTGGCAGCTTGACCTGGGTTGAGGTGAATATCGTTGATGCAGAGACGCAACCTGGCGAGTTCGCAAAGAATATCGCGGAAAGCCTTGAGAAGCGCAAAGAACTCTTTTCTGGAAACGAGACTTTCGTGGGCCAAGTCCTTGGAGTGCGAAGAGTTGTCGTCTCTGGAGTGATTGCGAGCCTCAGCCTCGATGAGTTTGCGGAAATGATCACGGAGACCGTCAACATCTCGAAGAATGGAATGTACGGTGGTTCGGGCCAAATGCCCGGCGTCGCCTGCAAGATTCTGCCGCTGCAAACGACGGGAGAGTGTGTCGACATCGGCGGTGGACAATCGCGTGAACAGCCGATTGATGTACACGAGCAGATTACCGAGTTGTGCTGTGCGACTCTCTCGGCGAGCAGGATCGAACTGCAAAAAGTCGGACGTCTGCTTTTCGGTGTCGCGACTTGTCTCGCCGGACCTTGAGCTTGGCGCAAAGGAAATGGATTCTGGCGCCTGACTGGCTGCGCTGCTGTCTGCGGTCAAAGCGAGAGATTCGCTACGTGGGATAGAAGCCTTGCAGCTGTCCGCAGTACTTGGAGACATGGGAGGGAAGTTGAAAGAGCCTTCGGACTTTGCTTGTGGCGGCATCGGAGATGATTGCCCAGATTTTGGCTGCATAGTATTCGCATCGTTGCCATCAAGCAAGTGCTGAGTGAGGTCTTGACCGGCCACGCTGTGGCCAATCCCTGCTGATTCCATGAATTGTGACTTCACTTCAGACATACTCGGCGTCTGCGATTCGAAGTAAGCTGGCGCCTGTTGGTCGAATTTGGACAGGTCAGGCGCCGGAGAAGCGACGATGGTGATGGCGTTGCTGACTGAGTTGCGGAGGCTCTCGAGCTCCTCATTGCAAACATCGACCAGACTTTTGAGTTTGCTGTTGTCAGCGCGTAGAGCTTCGTTGTCGCGGACCAGCGCTTCGATCGCCTGTGATTGCTCTGCATCTCCGCTCGGAGTCGAGACGTCATTTGCAAGCGAGAAACTACGCTGATGACGGAGTCCCCTCGTGAGCCGATCCTTGGACTGGATGGCATCGTCGCTGATGAGAGCGACGCTACTGGATGCTGTGTTAGAGGTTGCATCTTTACGAGCATTGTGGAGTGCATCTTTGAGCTGGGAAGATTTGAGCTCAAGCTTTCTGGCCTTGGCCTTAGCTGTCTGAGAACGCTTGCGCTCGGCAGCAAGTTCTTGCTTGAGATCTTCGAGTTCACGCTGAAGAGAGTTGCTGCGCTCTTCGGCCGCGCTCAAACGCGCGTGGGATGCCTTGAGCTTGTTGACCTGGTTGCGAGCTTCGTCGAGCTCATGTAGCAGCGCGCGGTTGCTGCTGTCTCCGGCCTCGAGATTTAGATTGGTCTGAGCCAGCTCGCGTTCGAGAGCCGATGTCTCCTTGTAGCTTTTTGTCAAGCGGCTCATGAGGCCGTCGCGTTGCTGCATGTATTCCTCGGCCTGCTTTTGCAGCTTTGCCTGCATGGCGTCATGACGACGAAGCAGTGCCTGGCCGATCTCTGCACTGAGACGGAGGTCAGCCTCGAGGTCGCGCCACTCTTGGCGGGCACGAAGCGCGCGGGGACAATCATCCTTGTTACAACAGCAGGTGCATCTGACAGTCTCGGCTGTCTCGCTTCGCTGGTCCAGGCTGTGATGACTGGCGCTGGCGGGGATGGTGTCGTTCTCTTGGACGAGGGAGCCGGCCAAGGAGTTGGGATAGAGAGTCTGACGGTTCATACGGAACTCGCTGATGATGTTGTTGAAATCCTCGATCGTCTTAGACTGGCGAACGCTGTTCTCAATCTCGTCCATATTCACGGGGTTCACGACCGAGAGCATAGACGCAGACATACTTTGATCGCCATTGTAGATGGAAGCGCTTTCGGAGCGAGAACCTGAGCCTGAGCGAAGACGCGTTGGTGAATCTGCAGGATTGGACTCCGACATGTCAAGTCTTTGGTTGCCACGAGCTCTCGAGGGTGAACTAGATGAGCTCGGCTCGTCCTCCTCTACGATTTCTGCGGAAGCTTGACGGGAGGCTGAAGCATGAGAAGCAAAGCTGGAGACCGAATGAGTTGAATAGGTGCGTATGTGGTGGACGGCTTTCTTTGCACGATTTAGCCTGATGTCATGTGAGGAGGCTGCAGCCAAGCCGTCCGTGCCTTGCGAGGACCGCCTCTCGGACGAGGTGGGCGACTCGGAGGCGACGGAACGGCTGGAAGCAGCCGGCGATTGTTGGTGGCCGTTATCTGAGCGAGTCGATGGCGAGAAGATATCGTTGGTATCGGTGTCGCGCAGGACGAGTGACGAAGACAAAGTCGGAGAACAGAGAGAGAGACGTTTGAGGTGGCGTGGACCGGATATGATGACAGAATGGCTGTCGAGCGCCACGCTACTACAGCGCTTGGTGCACTCGAAAGACAGCGTTTACGAGGATCTTCGGATACCACTGCGGTGCTCTAAAGAGTTGATCGGACCGTGACAATGCTGGTCTAGCTCGTGCGCAATTGGCTGCACCCGAGATAGTTGTTGCCAAGGGTTATGATGAGCCGGACGATGGAGTACGTAGTGACCGTAATAGAAATTTGGGGGGTCCTGTACGCTTGAGAAGTCTTGTCAGGGCGCAAGAGCATAAAGTAGCTGTTGAGGCATGGATGGTGGTGCCAAGAAGGTAGCCAGATGGTTGTTACCCTCTGAGCTGCTATCGTCGAACGAACGAGGTGTTGGTCTCGGCTGTAGGCACCAACATTCAGTGATTTAATCAATTGCACCGCTGCAGGCTGCTGCTGCCGTTTTGCTTCGGATATCGGAGTTTTTTCAAATCTAATTGATTTCTTGTTTATTTTTTATTTTTTTCTCTTCCGGCTGCAGCCCAAGGTGCGTGTGGAAGCTTCACGCATGAAAACAACAAGCACAACAGCGCTTGCTGAGATTCTGCCAGCGCGTCACAGCGAGTTAGTATGCATGTCCGTCTGCCGCAGGTCAAATGTTCATGTTTGTGAGCGAGTCGGCTTCTGTCTTGACGATGCGAAATCTCAACTTCCTTTCGCCGAGGTTCACACTCAGCTGGAGTTCTCGTCCTGGCTGACGAAGGATGCTGGATCGGAACAGATCCGCTGAGCCGAAGTTGTGCCCAAGGATCCGAAGAGCAACTGAAAGTCTAGTTTCTCCGACGAGGGTGCCAATTTCAACAACGGAGAGAGCGCTCTCAGAACAGGGCGATCCAGAGATTCAACCGGTAAACTGTGGTGCACGAGATGGGCAGCGGTCCAGTGATTGCGTCTCGAAGAAATTCTGTATTCGGTGGCTTGCATTGGACCGACTCGTGTGACCATGGCGTTCTATCCCTTCTCTCGTGCCTTGTCTGCTGGACGGACATCCGAAGCCGGCCTGGCACGCGAATCGCCGATCATATCTCCTTGAGCCATCAACAGAACCCTGCACAGCGATCGCATTTCTTGACGACCCCTCGACCGCCCAGGACCCCAAGAAGGAGCCGACATGCACATCACTTGCTCTCGTTCTTGCCTTCAAAGTACTTGCCAACCTTGGCCGCCACGTATCGCAACGTCCTGGTGAAGCCAGCGGTGTAGATGCCCTTGATCGATTGTGACCACGCTGGCCCTTTGACGGTCTGCGAGATCATCTGTAGAAGCACCTGACCAAAGTCATCTCTCTGAACCGCTGCACGCCAAAAGGCATTTAGCGTCTCTTCTCGCTCGATCCGCGAAGGCGCTCGTGGCACCGTGTCGAGCGTTTTGGACAAAGACAGCTTCAGGAAAGCTGGGTCTAGGTCCGGCCGCGATGTATAGTGACCTTGCACCTTTTGCCGCAGGCATCGGGGCAATCTGGCAGCATACGAGGCCCTTGTCGAGATCGAGTCGTCTTGCATGATCCTGAAGCGGTTCTCTCTGGCTTCTTCCACAGATACTGTGCCGAGATTGCGCATCAATCCGGCGTACAGCCGTCTGAACTCTTCGCGCTGGTTGACAACAATGTTGCGTACCTTGTTCGAATTTTCGCCGCCAGGCACCGACATTCGAAAGTCGCCCGTATAGCTGAGCGACGCAATTTGCGTGTACAGCTCCACCTCGCTGAACTCTTTGGGTAACAACAAAAGAGCAGTACGGAGTGCTGACGCCAGATTGACCTGCTGGGCCAGGCGAACCCTGGCATCTGATGTGATGAGCGCCACGGGTTTGTGCATCCTTCCACTCACGTACAGCGTCTCCCAGTCGAGTAGATCCGTGCAGAGGTCATCGACGCTGATGATGCCGTACTTGACCAACTCATCTTCCAGCGTGACATAGGGATTGTACCAGATCTTGGCGCCTCTTTGCTGCACCAAGCCGATCCCAATGCCTCCCAACAAGCGGCTCAGCATCGAGTAATGACGCGGATGTTGCGCCATGTTGAGCGAGTGCCAATGTTGAGGATGGGTCACCGCCATAATAAGATCGATCATCTTTCTGCCGTCCTTGGTTGCCGGTCGCTTCGAGTGCTCGGGGCCCGCTTCTTTCTGCGAAAAAACACCCGATCCGTAGGCAAAAGCAAATCGAACTGGCATGTCAAAGCACGCAAGGATGTTGTGCAAGCGTCGACTAGTGTCATCCGAGACGGGTACCAGCTGATTTGATCCGAATGACGGTGGCGGAAACGGCGTATGCGAGACTGGACTAGAAGGTACGAGACGACGTGCGTCTTCAGAGGATGTAGAGGTCCTGTGAGACGAGGTGGAGAAGGATCTGCGAGTTGTTGAGATTGGCGTGGGCCCAGGAAGGAGTATCGACTCCTCAAGTTGATGGCATGTGCGCCGCGAGTAGCTACATGATCTGCTCGACGAACCGACATTCCGCGTCGCAAGCCGCAGGGTGTGCTTGACACGCCACCCCTGGCCTGCGCTGGACAGCCTTGTGACAGCCGTACCGAGTCGATAGCCCTGCGGCGCTGCAGTCTGCATGATCGAAGCCAATACGTCGGATGAACCTGGATTGATCAAGGTTGAAGGCAAGTGGCGAGGTGCGGATGATCTAGTTAGAGAGGCTGATGCGAGACTTGTGACAAGAAGATTTGCTCACACTGAGCTAGCCGACGGCATCCCCGACACCAAAAATTCCTCCACATTTGCGAAAGGCATCTCCGACTTCCGACGCTTTCAGGGTCTGTTCCGCCTCTTATGCGCGATCGGACCATTCTTCGCGCTCAACCCATGCACGAAGCTGACTTCTGAGCGTCTGCTACTTCCACTTCTTCCATCTCAACTACGACACGCCATCCACAAAGCTGCTCATAGTGACAGGCGATCGTCATGGTAAGCTGATATGGTTCCGTTCAGGATGTAGTCGATCGAGTTTGATGACTGACCACCTCATCCGTCTCTTCCGCTCACCTCACTGTCTCGTTAGCCAGAATCTTTAACGCAGAACAAGGACGCTCTTGTGCTGCGACTGAAGTATCACAAGACTACGCTGTTTGTCACGTGTCGACCTTCTACTACACTCTCATCGCTCAAGAATGACTTTCTTTCAGCAGTGCAAGCGACCAGCCAACCGGAACTTTCGTCATTACCTCAGTTCTCCACCGCAGATGGCAAAACATACCCCAGCTGGAGCGAGATGGATGCAGAGTACGACATTGGTCTCTTCGTCGCTGGAAGTACGGGCAGTGACGCCGCCGAAGGCATGACCATCTTCATGCCGCTCGACCACGATGCAGCACAATCCGACTCCACAGTGCGGAAGGCCGGCCTCAAGGACTCGGATGCCATTTGCGTTGGCTTCCGTGCGAAAGGGGCATGTAAGTACACCACCGATGGCGCACCAAAGGTTGAACTCCTATCTGAGCCTATACTGATCTTGGCTGTCCTCTTCCACTTTGTTCACTGTCAACGTACGAATGGAACTGCACACGTCTTTCGTCAACGCTTATGCTTCTAACGTTTACGCGGCGCCTTGGCTTTAACTTGACCCACGACAGCTTCCGTATCACAACCTGTCGTGCAATTCTCCGATGCGGAAGATGACGAAGACGACGATGCAGTCGACCCTGACTCAATCCCGCCACTCCTTTCCGACTAGCTCTTTGATTGCAATATGAAGCCCATGCAAAGCCATCTCATAGTCAAGGATGTGCCAAATTGAATCAAGGTGGTTTTTGAACAAGATTCGGAGGCAAGCGCGGTAACGGCGCGTATTTTCCCCAGCGGCGGCCTGTGCGTCAAGGGTCGTTTTGAAATTGGGCCAGAAAGGCTACAGCCCGTAGCGACTGTAGAACCCGTGTCACAAGATCCAAATGGCTGAAGCGGCGTTAAGGTTCGCTTTGATATGGTAGTGTTCGCAACCATCGATGTGGGCGCGATGGCATAGGACCGAGTTCACATGCTGTGTCCGAACCGAGTTGATCCAGCATGCCGACCATATCTTCGATTGAGCAAAGACGCATGCCAAGTGCAGCATCCAAAAGAAACACAGATCACAGGGACACTGATCTTGTGGCTATAAGAAGTTCATTGCGAATTCATCCCTTTGCTCAAATCTTACCGTCCTGCCATCATCACATCTTTTCCAGTGACGCTCGAAAGACGATCTTCCTTGCATTGGTAAGTTTCAAGTCACTCTGCCGTTCCGCACTTGTCTCCGGGGAAATACAGGAAAGTCGTGAGCCTCTTCCTGTGCCACGCAGCTTCATGATTTTGCGTGCGGGGAATCGGCGCATTGCAATTCGCAGGCAAATAGGGCCACAACGCGGGTCAGCCCTCCACCTATTGCCGAACCAGCAAATGTGTTGCCGGATCAAAGCCGATGATGCTGATTCACAGCAAAGGCACTGGCGCACGGTCGTAATGATATTGACGGAACACCCGACCAAGTGTGCAATCCTGAGCATCGTCTGCTCTCTCTCCCTCTTCTTCAGCATTTTGACTGACCGTCTCTTCTCCCATCTTGTCCTGTCGACGTACGATCTGCCTCGAAACGTGACTGCCAGCTGAGTATAGCATGCTTCGCTCTGCCAGCCATCCAATCCGTCGTGCTGCACTCCGCTCAACCACTACACAACACTTGACGACGGCCACTGCTTCGTTTGCACAGCGTAGCATCAGTTCGCTCGGATCCACCAAATTTGCTCCTCGCTCCATCCACACCACTGCGACCGTCAAAATGCCGCATATGCCTCAAGGAATCGTCAAGGGCGGAAAGGAGGACCTAAAGCTCAACAACCAGTCGCTCTGGCAGACAAAGGCGTACATCAATGGAGCTTGGGTCGACGCCGACAACAAGTCTACTCTCCAAGTCTTCAATAAGGCCACCGGTGCCGAGATTGGCCAAGTGCCCGACATGGGCGCCAAGGAGACCACCGCTGCCATCAACGCTGCGGATGCCGCTTTCAAGTCTTGGTCCGCCACCACCGCCAAGCACCGCCACGACTTGCTCATGAAGCTCTATTACGCTCATTTGGAGAACGCCGAGGACCTTGCCAAGATCATTGTCGCCGAGAACGGAAAGGCCCTTCCAGAGGCAAAGGGTGAGATCGGCTACTCCAACGGTTTCCTCGAATGGTTCGCTGAGGAAGCTGTCCGAACCTACGGCCACACGGTCCCATCGCCACTCCCCGGTCTGCGCAACGTCGTCCAGATGCAGCCTGTCGGAGTCGCAGGCCTAATCACACCATGGAACTTCCCTGCTGCCATGATTACACGCAAGGCTGCTCCTGCCCTGGCCGCTGGGTGCACTGTCGTCATCAAGGCACCCGCCGAGACTCCCTTCTCCGCACTCGCGTTCGCTCACCTGGCCGAGAAGGTGGGCTTCCCTAAGGGTGTCATCAACGTCGTCACCTGCGCAAAGGGTGACAACGAAATTGCTGTCGGCAAGGAGCTCTGCGAGAACCCTACTGTCCGCAAGATCTCGTTTACCGGCTCTACTCGGGTTGGTAAGATCCTTATGAGCCAGTCTGCATCTACACTCAAGAAACTCTCCATGGAACTGGGCGGAAATGCTCCTTTCATCGTCTTTGAGGACGCCGATCTGGACAAGGCCGTCGAGGGCGCCATTGCTTGCAAGTTCCGAGGCTCCGGTCAAACTTGTATCTGTGCCAACCGCATCTACGTTCACTCGAGCATCAAGGACGAGTTTGTCAAGAAACTCGCTGCCAAAGTCGACCAGTTCAAGGTAGGCTACGGCATGGACGAGGGCACTACTCACGGCCCTTTGGTCAGCGAAGTTGGCCTGAAAAAGGTGGAAGAACACGTCAACGAGTCTGTCAAGAAAGGCGCCAAGGTTGTCATCGGTGGCAAGCGCGGTGAAGGTCTCTTCTTTGAGCCTACCGTCATCACGGATCTCCCCGAAGAAGTGCCCACCGACCGAGAGGAAACCTTCGGCCCACTTGCCGCCGTGTATACCTTCTCCTCCGAGGAAGAAGTCATCCGCAAGGCCAACAACGTCGACGTGGGTCTCGCCGGATACTTTTTCTCCACCGACGTTGCTCGATGCTGGCGCGTTGCAGAACAGCTCCAGGTCGGAATGGTCGGTATCAACACCGGTCTCATCTCGCAGCAATCCGTTCCTTTCGGCGGTGTCCATGAATCTGGCTTCGGCCGCGAAGGTGGCCGCACCGGGATCGACGAATACATGGTACAGAAACTTATGGTGTTCGGTGGCGTCAACTAAGTCACTCGTTTCTGGCCAAATTTTCACATTCAAAATCTACTCTGGTTGGTCCATCCTCTGATTCCTTCCTGCCATCGGTGTGGACAAGATATGGCTGAAATCGATGCATGAGTGAGACTGATGCAAGTGAGAGTGAATCCATACAGAGCGACGGCAATCAGGACTTATCTTCTCAGTCCAGCACATTGTTTCATGCTCTCCACCCATCCATGAGAGCTGTCATCGGGCGATATTCGAGCAAGCGACATTGCATCGTCTTCTCCTTGAGTGAATCGGTGCGTCTAGCGTTCGCCCACGCATTACGACGATACATATCCAGCACGGTCGACCCTGATACATTGCCTTTGTCCGACGGCCTCGGCACTGTGACGGCAAGTTTGTACCATCCACCGGACGTCGTCACTGCTACTAAACGGTACCGTTCACGAGGATCGTTCTCGTCAAGGGCATGTCTCTCCTCCGCTGCTTGAGACTTTGCCTGAGGTCGCGACTTCTCTACCCGCGATGCTTGAACATCTGACCTAGTTCCCCTTTTCACAGTCGGCGGAGATGGGCCAGAAGAGTCTTTCGCTTCGATGATCCAGCACAGGAATATCTTTTCGTCAACGCTGGCTTCTCCCTTTCGGATGTCACTGATGCGGCCCCGCATCTGTGCCCAAGCGCCCTCTGTTGACTTTTCCGTGCCTTTGCGTGAGGATGGTGCTGCTCCGGCACCAGAGTAGGCGCCGTCGTCTGCACTCGATGTTGTCGAGTAATGACGCCGAGAGGCTCCGAAACTCTTGAGAGGGATTCGGTACTGAGCAATGCTCCATTCTGACTTCAGGTACTGCGGAAGAACAGATGGCGGAATTTGACCGGCCAGACTGCCGATACCCGCCGGAAGATATTGCGCCGCAGCTCGGCCTAGATTGGCAGCTCGCGACGACGAGGAAGGAGAAGATGGACTTTGATCCGACCTGGCTGCGGTTGTTGAAGGGACTGTGGCTTCTGAGAGAAGGAAGATGTGGATCGTGCCTTTGTCACTTGCAGCTGCAACGAGGGATGCGTCTGGAGCGAACGCGATGCTCAGGATGGTCGCGGGATCAGAGCCGCGACGTAGTTCACGCGCCAGATTAGCACCAAAACCCGTGCGGCCTGCTGTGGCTGGCTTGGAGGCGACAGTGGACTGACGGCCAGAGTCCACGGTGATGGTATTGGTCCAGATTCGGATCAGAGTCCCTTTTGACGATGCTGTGGCAAGCGTTTGACCATTAGGGCTTAGAGCAATAGCAGCGATCGAGGACTCATGAGCTACGATGATGCTCGCCGCACCAGCCGAGGCCGAAGGGTTTGACAAGGCTAGCGATGGATCGTGACTTGCTTGACTTTGCAGCGTGACTCGTAACAGCTGAACATGACCCTTCTGCCTGCCAGGAACTGCAACGATGGCGCTAGCTTGAGGCTTGGACGATGACATTGCTGGAGCGTAGTATGGAGCAACGGATCCCAGACCGTTGGGGTTCTTGTACGTTTGTACCACTGCTCTTTTGTGAATCTTCCAAGACGAGCTGGTCTGGCGACCTTGTGGCTTCGTTTGGGAGGACGAAGGCAGCAACTCGAATACAATGGCCTTTGAAGCGAGAAGCACAACGAGAACGACAGAGGTGGAGGATAATTTGAGCCGTTTGACGACGGGCGTATCGGCTGAAGCGCGCCCTCTCTCCTTGAAGTCATCGTTAGCTACATTGAGCGTGTCACTTTGGACTGAGGTGGCGTAGATACCACGAACGATTTCGCTAAATTCGAGCTCGGCGACTTCGCGGCCATGCAAGATTTGTGGCTGAGCTTGAGCAGTGGCAGCGGTAGCGGTTGTGGCCATGCTTGATACAGAGTCAACTAAGCCAGCGCCTGGTGGTTGAGAGGATCGACTGGGAAAGAGACGCTGATGTGATGTCGAGGCTTGTGAGAAACTCGAGTCGGGAGAGTCAAAAGATGCGGGAGAGGGAGTTGCCGAAGACGATGCCTTTGAGGCTGGAACGCGTTTGTGACTAGGTGAACGATCAGCTTGTGCGGCCTGGATGCCATCCTGAGCGAACGGATCGGCAAGATTTGCAGAGCTGGCTGAGATCGAATGAGAATGGATGGAGGAAGCCAGATCAGGGCGATAGCTACGATGCGATATCGAGTCAGCAGCCTGTATGTGATCTGAGGGTTCCGATAGATTCGAGGCTTGGAGTCGACCTATGCCGATGGAGCTGGCATCCATGCTGAGAGCTAGTTCATTTCCGTCACGGCCTTCCGATGGGGGATCCCTGACGACAGGAGAGCGAGGAAGATGGGCTTCGACTTGGTCGGCGTCAATCAACGAAGAAGTCGAGAATCGCACACTGTTGACCGGAGAAAACGACCGACTGGATGACGCTATTGGTCTCTCGTCATGCGGGCTATTTGGGAGGTCGTCAAGTTGAGCTTTGCCGTAAGCATCGAATTCGCCTCCTGCAGAAAAGATGGTGGAAGCACGACGTGAAGGAAGCGAGCCAGTGTCATCGTCATCGGAATCAGCATCGCGTGAGGCACCAGCTGGAGTTTTGGCGGTATATTCGGCGGCTTCGTCCCACAAGATGACCTTGTTGGGGGCGAAGCGTGGCACTCGACCTCCACCAACGAGGAAGAGAAGGGATGTGTGTTGGACAGGAACGGCATGGGAAAGCCCGCCTTGGGAAGGGGACCACGACCTGTTAGCGACGAGCTTGAGTGGATCCGTGTGAGCCACCAAGAAGCCATTGAGACTCGCACAGCTCAAGATAGATGGTTGGGCTAGACCATTCGTGCTCGACACCTGGTGTGCACCATTCTGTGGTAGCTGTGTTGTACCAAGTGAATGTAGAATATTTGGGTCGGCAGAGGAGAAGCTTGCATGCTGAAAAAGAGGGACAGGCGCATGTGATTCGATGGTGTGACGTGGGAGATGCATTGTGTTCGATGTAGCTGTTGTGCAAGTTGAGCTAGCGCAGACAAGCTGCTGTCTTGGTGCGAGGTATCGAAGGCATCACAGTCTACCCTTTATCCTTTGGTGGACAAGATTGCGTTGATAACGGTCGTGATCGGCTCAATCAGACCCAAGACCTCTTCCAGATGACGGAGAAGGACGTGGTCTTGTTGATGAGCTGTGACCAAGACAGAGCGGAAAGAAGCTCAGCAAGATAAGGCTGAGTCAAGGTGTAGTTATGTGTGTTGCATTGTGTTGATCTCAGGGTGCAAGGACCGCGGCGCACATGCACTCAATGTGGCTAAGTCAGTTTCCAACACGCTGTGGAGGTCGCTTCATTTTTTCGGAATTTTGATGTTATATCGTTTGGGCGTTACAGTCATGACGAGGCGCAAAAATCCGCAAAGCCGTCGGTTCCGCTGCTATTCGGGCTTGGCCATGCTCTTTTCACTTTCTTCTCAACCCTCTAGTCTCATCATCCACCAACCGCAGACTATCAAAAGATACCCCAGCCCCACAGTACGCCTCAAGGTCCAGCCGGTAGTCGAGCAGTCCCTCTCTGATCAGCCAACGTCGTGCATTTCGCACCGTGCGAGCATCGTGTTCACTCAAACCGAATCCCTTTGCCGTCTACCCAACAACCCTGTTTCGGTCATTGACCGTGCAGAGCCGTCCTTCATCGACCATGGGAAAGCACTATTGCGACTACTGTGACGTATTCCTGACGCACGACTCCGTATCCGTGCGGAAAGCCCACAACACCGGAAGGAATCATCTCCAGAATGTGCGCGAATACTATCAGAACCTCGATCCAGAACAGATCCAACAAGTGTTGGATACTCTGGCAAAAGAATACGATCGACGTGGAGTCGAGAAATCTCGCGACCTCCTACAGCCCGCAGGATCTTCCTTCATGACCTTTGGATCGGGGCCATTGAGCGGCACCTCGGACCGAGGTAAGTATCGTTCTCAAGCCACCAACAGGGCAATGATCTGCTTCCCGCATGACGCTAGATGTGACTTACTGACAACGGTGATGATGCTCTCATCCGGTTCATCTGAAACAGCTTTCCGACCTCAACAAGGCCCTCCACGCATGTCAATGGGCGGAGACAGCGGCGGCCGCGGTGGCGGGGAACGGGGTGGCGCCCCACGAGGCGGATCCGGATCCAGTGGATATGGTCGGTATGGCAGCAACGAAGGCTCGTCAAGAGATCACAATGGAACACCAAACTACAACCGTCCACCTCCTCAAGGCGGTCCGTACTCGCGGCCTCCTCCCAACATGATGGGTGGTGCACCCCCAGGAGGCAGCAATGGGCCATATCCACCGAGAGGGCCACCACCGGGATATGGTGCACCGCCGCCTGGACAATACCCATCAGGCCCACCGCCTAACATGCGTGGACCTCCGCCTGCACTTCCACCCAACGGCTCTTACCCACCTCAATCGCGGTCCGGATATGCACCTCGTTGATACGACCCTCAATCGCGCCCTGCTGCTCTCATGTTTCAAGCAAGTTACACTATGTATTTTATCGCATCCCATTGACTCCATGGCATTTGACAGTGCAAGATATCAGGCTCAAATCGAGCATACAAGAACAACGCTCAGCTGTCCGAGCAGAATTACATTGATGCAATCAGTACAAGGCTAAGCACTGGACCAGAGACGTATCAGGTAGCCGGTCGAAGCGCACGAAGTCGCTCGGCCAATGCATCGTCTTCTTTGTCTTTGACCTTGCTGTCTGGAACCTTGGGCGCCAAATCAGCTACCTTGCCCTCCAGCAAGCCGCCTTCGCCAAGTTTGTGGTTGATCTCGATACCGTTCTCGTCTGCCACCTGCTGCATGAGCAAGTCGACCTGGTCTTGTGGCATGGTTTGCGCCGTAGTAGCACCGATGGTTCCCTCCATGTACGATGCCTGCACATCCATATCTTCGAATTGCGACTCAAACTTGTCCATCACCATGGATATACGCTCGAGGTTCATGCTTTCCATGGCCTTGTCCATGCCTTTCACCACGGATGCCATGCTTCCGGTCACTTGACGCATGGTCACGGCCGTCTCGACACGACTTGCGACCGCATCGATACGGCTACCGAGTCGAAGCAAGTTGAGGGATTCATTCTTTTTGCGGATAGCATTGGATGCATAGATGCGTGCTCCTTCGGTGTTGCCTTGTGCAAGCGCCTTTTTCAGCTTTGCTTTCTCTGCCGTTTCGTCTTTGGATGCCTTGCGTGCTTGGCGCTGCAGCGACTTTGCGGTGAACTTGAGCTGGAAGAGCGACTTTTCGAGGCCCGACATGATTCGCTAAGCTGAGCCGCTCTCTTGCGCACTGTCGCTATGATTGCCGGTGATTTAACTGGAGACAGAGATGCAAGTCCAGTGAATACCTGGATGGCCGTTGACAGATCAAAGATCGGCTTGTTGTGAGTGATAAGGCAAATCTGGTTGCTGCCCTAGGAAGATGGATCGCGAGAGAGCTCGTGGCCGACTTTTTCAGTAGTTGTCGTGATGCCGATGTGGATAGTATGGAGATGAGTGCGGAAAGAAAGTGGTTGACGCAAGAATGGGATGTGGTGAGTGTGGTGGACCGTAATGATGAGGCGCGCGGTTGAAGCTCGCTGATGCCGATGTTGAATGTGTGAGAGTTGAGCCACGAGCCACGCACGGCCAATTTCTCCACACGCTCCACTGTCTCGATTTGAAGCGCCGAATCCCGATATCCTTTTCAATTTGGGGCTAATCCCGATGGATAGAAAGTTGCACCACTAACCCTAAAAGTGACAGGCCGGCTCGGATAGATCAAGGAATCGTAAGTCAGTCAAGCCACAGAGCATAGCCAAGGGAGTGAAGACATCCACTCACAACAAAGACAATGTGGTGGCTATGGAGACGGGACCTGAAATTCGTGGTGGGTATGATCTAACTTTGAGGCTGTGCGAGCCAATGAGTTACGTGAAACAACAAACGACCCTCAAGTTACGCGGGCAGCTCACGGGCGGCTTGCAAGTAGCCACACTGAGGACACTTGCGGCCAGCCTCGTCGTTGACCCATGCCTCGATGATGGGCTTGAGTTGGGTTCCAAGGTCAGTGCACTGGAATTTGACTTCCTTGACAAGTGTGGGCGTGTCGCCGTGAGCTTGCTTGTTTGGACAGTACCATCGCATTGCGTCTGGACTTCCTTCAGGTCTTGTACGCTCGACCACCAGGCCAACGGTGTTGGCAAAACGGACAGGAGAGTGTGGTGTGTTCGCTGCAAGCAAGGGAAGTGGAAAAGGGAAGTCAGATGAGCACCTCAGCTTTCCATTTGGCATTTGACACATTCGTCGGGGTGGGCTCCTTACCAGGCAGCATAAACATCTCGCCCTCCTTGATGGGAATGTCCTGGAACTTGCCATCTTCGTTGATCACCTTGAGAAGCATGTCGCCCTTGTACTGGTAGAAGAACTCCTCGGTGGGCTGGTAATGATAGTCGGATCGTGCATTGGGTCCTCCAACAGCCATGATGGTGTAGTCATTGGAGCGGAAGAGGCAGTAATTGCCCACAGGTGGTTGGAGGAGGTGCTCGTTTTCGGACAACCACTTGGGAAAGTTGAGTGGCGATGGGAATGGCATCCTGGCAATATTCTGCTGAGCAATTTGTCTGATGGTGGCGGTGGTGGTGGCGCTGCTGGCGGTGATGGTGGGAGAAGGGACAGTAGAGCTCTGACACGCCAATAGATGTAGCTTGCTGGAAGGTGGGCTTGCTGTCTTACGACATTCGGGATCCACTCGGTGATAATTGTCGCTGAGGGTCTGCAAGCGAAGAAAGGATTAGCATTGCCGGTGCCACAAAGTTGCCGGACGCGACATGTGCGCCGTCGGTGATGAGTTAATTTTGTAGTCTAACTCAGCATCAGCCAACGACCAACAGATACGGCGTCAAACTTGCAACTGTTACATTCGGATGCCACACATTTTCATCTGAAATCGACACGGCCAAAGCCCCGATTTGACGATGCTGCGAGTTTAGACTTTGTGGGGTTGGAGGTGCAGCGGTCGGAAAAGCATCGTCTGCAGCTCAAACTCGACTCGACCCGTGACATGTCGACCGCTTGTCGCCACACCTTCATCATCAGACGCAAGTCGTTGGCCTCACCATTCGACAGACAGTATCCGCATTCAACCTACACCAGAATGACAATCATCTGATCCACTAATTCGTTGCTGCTGCTTCAGTCGCAGCTTTGTCTGCACAAGCGTACCTGGACGGACAATCACCCTCAACTCCCAATTATACCCCTCTCCATCAAGACATCGCGCAGTCAGGCCAATCTGCTTCCACGATGGGTCGACTCGCTCAAGGTCACTTTGACGATCTGTTTCTCAACAAGATCAAACAGGCCTGCATCCATGTTTTGGATCAGCTCAACCATGCCAACGAGATCGAGCAGGCCTTCGATCTTTGTCCTTCCATTTCTCGACGAAACCGTGTCATTTTGAACTTCCTACGCGATGCGGATCAATCCAGTGCCAACCCTGACTCTTCCGCACAGCTCGAAGCTGCCTCGTCATCCGTCTCTCCGCGCTTAGCAACTCTTCTTCCTTCTGGCTCCGCCCGTTACTCTCGAGAACCTTCCTTGGGCACCGACAGCGTAGCCAGTCTTTCAGCACAGCGCAGGAGGCGTGCCAACGAGATGCAATACGTCCGCGACCCGAATGACTCGAACGACGACTCTGATTCCCAGACCACCGTCGGCCCCTCGTCCTCTACCCGACACCATCTCGACCCAGCGTCAGCACGTGCCCCTTCCATGTCCCAGCCAGACTATACTTTCGAGCAGTTGGCCGAGCATCTTGACCCCACCGACAAGCTTTTGAAACGAAGCTTCGAGATCATCATCAAAGAGACTGCACGTCAGGCGCTCGCCAAAAAACGCGATCCTGACTATGATCCCGCCACAGCAAATTCCAGACCCTCGTCCGATTCTACGGCTTCGCTACGTTCTGCAATCGCCTCATCCCGCGAACGAAACACTGCCTTGAATCCCGTCCGTGACACTGGTACACGACATGTGTTTCGCTTCCCAAACAACGCCGCTTCAACAAGGACGCGCAATCTTGACCTGGATCCCCAGAATCAACTCCTTTCTACTTCAGACCGTGACGCTCGCTCCCGCCCAAATCCTTGGCGCGATTTCTTTCGGTCCGGTGGCCTTCCCGAAGCTTCCTCGAATCTGGCCACCTCGTCGCAAGCTACTTGGCCGCTTGGTTCGTCCTCCGTTCGTCACGTCCCCAACCGAGTGCTTGATGCCCCGTTAGGTTCAACTCCACGATGGGGACCCGATACAACGAGCAATGACTCGGCCCGTCGGCATTCCTCACATGCTGACGCTACCACCGCCATCCCTCCGCAGCTCATCGATGCCAGACTTGCAGAAGCCTCTAGGCGCAATGCAGAGGCAGCCAGGACCATCGGTGATGCTGAACGCCTGCGCTCCAGTCAATTTATTCGCACTTCGATCGAGTCTCTCCGCGCATCTCTCTTTCAACTGCATATTGACCTCGCTTGTGCTCAGTTGCAGCAGACCACCGATCAGCTGCCACAACAGCATCAAGATCATTCAACTCCAGATATCGGTGCGTCATTCGCCCTCGTCATGGACACAATCGAGCTCTTCGATGATACCCTCCGACGCCTCTCGTGTCTTGTCTCCAATAACGGTGTCCAAGCCGAGAGCGACACTGCATCGCCATCTCGATCCACGAGCACCCAGCGCAATGCAGACACGTCACAGATGCGGACGTCGCTCTGGAGGGCACGCAACCTCTTACTCCTCTCTTCCATGACGCGCCGTGCTGATCAGAGCGACAGTCCTTCATCAACGCCCGACACTCCAGCATCCATATCTCAGCAAGCCGAGCCCAGAGCCCATCTCCATCTCATCGCAACCATGGAAGAATCACATTGGGCTCAACCAGATACGCAGGTGCCCACTCCTACCTCCATTGGCGCCTGGCGACGCAAACTTGCTGCATGGTACCATCTTGATCGCGACCGCAGCCAATATCCTGATCCTACCCATGCAGCGGCTGACCATCAGCAGGCCTACGCCCGATGGCACCCTGACCTTGAGTTGGCGTACGCACTTGATGACGAGATACTCGCTCCTATCAGGGCCGACGCTTCTACCTCGAGGCCGGATCCGATCGCCGACCCTAGAGCTGCATGGCAGCATGCGCGCAGGCACGACTCGGCGTTAGCGCAAGATCTGAGTCAGGATGCTGAAATACTTGCTGCCTTGGCGTCGCCGTCTGTTTGCACAGCGTTGCAGAACCTATTGCGTTTGCAGACCGAAAATCAAGCTACAAACAATGGCACTGAAGCTCGCGCAGAAGCTGAGACGGAGGTCACAAGCAGCGATGCCGCACAGCCATCCGAGGTTGACCCCGATGTCTCGCTCACGCGCACCACATCGCTCCGACGACGCAACGCAGTGCGCGGACTTGGTCTTACCAATTCGGACTCGGCCTCGATTCGTTCGGCGCGATCATCCCTTTCGCGTGGACGCGCTCCCGAAATCAGCCATACTACGTCGGCACAAGAGGAGGAAGACGGTGTTGACAACAGTCTTGAAATGGACACTGTGCGCCCGGCGCCCGCTGGCCAGGAATCTCATGACGACTCGCTTCTGCCCCCACCTGACCGACGCAGGGGCGGCCGGAGCGGATCATTTACGTTCATCACTACTCCCGCAGCCGTTCTTCGATCCGGGCAGCAGTCTCGCCCGCAAGACCAAGAAGACAGTTTGCAGGCTGAAGAATATGCCGATTTGGATTTCGACGCCGAGGATGCATTTGATTTTGACCTTGTCGCGTTCCTAAGCAGGCGACGTCGGAGCAGCGATGATGCAGAGGCAGAGCTGGATGACTTCACCTCACCTCGACTCCGCCGCCGAAGTCAAGATGAGGATCTGTCCAGAAGTGGAGTCAGAGTGGTTGTGTCTGGCTCCTCAGGCACGAGTACGCCAGCTGAAGCGAGGCAGGCTACATTTGAGGCATATGCACAACGAGCAAGGTTGCTCGAAAGACGCCGCCGGATGGAGAGACAGACACTCGTCGAGGACGATGGCCATCACGTGGACGTTGATTCCAGCCAGCCCTCTTCGCCGGAAACAACCAGAAGGAGGAGGAGGCCAAGAAACCCCGAGAACGAGACCCTCGCTCAGGTGACAGGCACGGACCAAAGAAATTTGTTGCCCTTCCCTAGGACATGGGAACGGTAATGAGTCACACCTCATTTTGTCCAATCTGTAATGTAAGATCAAACAAGCTCGCACTTTTAAGAAGAGGCATACTGTACGTGGTGAACCGAGCCCCTTGCCCAATCCGCACATAAGCCGTCGAGCAGCTCACAGTGCTTTGCTCAAACTTTGCTGCGTTGATCCATTGAGGAATGAATGGCTTTGTCGGAGAGATTTAGCTAACCTTTTCGAAATGAATCGTACGCAACAAAATTTAGGTCAAAAAAATACCAGAAAAAATGCAGGTCATTCCTGCTGGCAGGGTGATTTGCTACTGTTGCCGCAACGGAAGCCACCGTCTGCTTGGCAGCTCTAGAGTCACTCATTCGATCAAGACTTCATCCATAGTATCTGAATCATCGTACAAAGAGTCAGGAGGGTTCGTTTTATTCTGACAAGGGGGGGTAAAAACACCGTTTTGCATGGCGTAGCTTGCGAATCATCACTAGACTATACAGTGCGCGATTTCGTCAGCCACTACCAACAAGATTGCAGTAGGAAGGTCTAGTCAAATCCATTGACCGCAACAAGCACCTCCCACAGCTCATCTTCAGCGAACAAGAGCAACCTGTACTGTCCAGCACTCGTCTGACCTGCCCAACAAAAATTGGCGACTCCCTTGCCGCCAGGAAGAACAAACTTGCCGATCAGCTTGCCACTGCCATCAGCCTGTGGCTTGTAAACATGAACGCCATTTCCATGGCCCGCCCAGACGTTGCCTTGCGTATCCACGTGGATCCCGTCCGGGACGCCACTGGTAGACTCGGAGAACTCACGACGTGAGTTGACATCAACAGCTGGCAAACCGTCTTGAGAGGCGGAATCAGCAAGCACCTTGTAGGAGTACAGATGAGCGGGACCAGCCTCGTCGACGTAGAAGTCACCCATACTATCGTTGCGATGGAAACGGAATTTGCCAGTGTCGGTGGTGATGAGCAGTCCTGATCCATCATTGGCGGGCGACGGAACAAAAGTGACACCATTGGACTTGACGTACTTGGTATCGAGCAGCTTGACTTGACCCGTTTTGGGGTTCCAGACATAGACACCGTTGGGGGCATATTCACGCTGGTGAGACTTAAAGGACTGCTCGACGCCATAATCCGGGTCGGTGAAGAAGACGCAACCGGTGGTAGGATGTTTCACCGTATCGTTGAGACTTGAAAAGGGCTTTCCTTCGAACTCTTTCAGGGCGGATTTTGTCGAGTGCGTCTCGACATTGTGAATAACGAGCGTCGAATTCACTTTGCGAGTATCGAGTCCCTGCTCGCACCAAAGCACGCTGTCGTCATCCCAGACGGTGGCACCATTTGGCATGGCGAGATGTTCAGGCAGGTTGTCGTCGAGAACTTCGAGCGAAGACCAGAGCTTCTTCTGCTCGTCCGCCGAGAGGTCTGGAAGCAATCCATCCTGAGACTTGTGTGTGGTATTCGCGGCTGGGATCGAGTTCAGTGGCACTCCAATAATGAATGCACGCTGTCCATGCTTTGAGTCTTGCAGGCGGTTCGACGAAAGATAGACCTTGTTGTGCTTAGGGAGGAAGATGCCAGCCTCGTGGAAAGTTTGCTGACCGTTGGCGTCGACAAGCAGCTTTCGCATGCCAGAGGAGCTGCCTGTGTTCGCATCAAGTCACATGTAAAGATGACTTGCTGTCAACAACTTGTTGGATTCACAAGACTGATTGAGCACAGATACTATGAATACTTACCGATGAGGCGATCAAAGTCAGCATCGAGACTGACGATTCCGATTTCTTGCTTCGACATGATGGATACTGAGGATTGGTCGTAAGGTATTGAGTCTGAGAGTGACAGATGTTTCGGAGATGGTGAGAACGATGATGTACAAGAGGGTGATGATCTGAGGTTGGAATGAAGCGGAGCCGGAAGATTCACAACAGAGATATCAAGAAAGAGTGGAGGAGGAGAAGCACGGACCGCTCGAGCGAGTTGGTGGCTAACGGAGATCCGGACCGGTGGGCACCGGATTCATGCCGCTTAAGCCGAGATCGAGTTGAGTTCTTTTTTTTAAAAATTACCTAATTGTCAGACAGTCTTTTTCCGGCGCCGGACCGTCAACGTTGCAGCATGGTAGGAGTGCGTGCCGCATTGGAGGTAGCCTGTAATCCGTGAATCTGGTTCGACTCGAACCAACCTGCGGGGAAGCAATCATGTCCTTGTTTGTTCATTTTGTTGCCATTCTTGATAAGATGTTGTCGACATGCGTCACAGGATGTTTTGAGAGAGACATTACCATGCCATTGACGCCAGATAATTTCTTTCAGGAGGCCAAGCAGACAAGGCAGGAAAAGAGGGCGACAAAATTGCCTGTCATGCTCAAGAAGAGTTCACGAGAGCGCGGCCACACCATCTCCAACCGAATCGAATCCTGTCCCCTTCGGCGGATGGCACAGCTCTTGCACAAGCCATTGTACTGTACTACATGCAGTGAAAAGTGAAAGCGGGACCTGAAATTTCGTGATGCGAGCGGATCGAAAACAAAAGCCTCCTTTTTTCCGAAGAATCGATTGGTACAGCAGTTCTGCGTTGGAATTGACACCATCACTCCATGCCCGGTCATCCAGAATTTTATGCTGACGGGGAGGCTCCAGGGTCAAGCATAGCAAACGGACCGCCTCGTCCCGATCGCGTGATCGCGTGGCACTATACAGTACGACTCGACGTTAAAGACTGGGAGTACTACATCAAGGCATTAAGCGGCGTGCCTTGTTGCTCTGGCTGAATGCCACCAGCTCGCAATTCTGAGTGGACAGAGGCGAGACTCACCGTCAGACAGAGCTGCCATGTGGTTTAGGTCGGCCATAGCAGAGAGCCTGATTCCATGCAGTGGTTTGCACGAACAAGCCGCGGTCCGCATACACATGTTTTCTTGCTGGTGAGGCGCTTGACCGGCGCAGCTTCTTTTGGCTGCTAGTTCATGCACACCTTATGCCTCGGCTGGCGGCATCTCACCACCAGCTCGAATCCCCACCGGTCCCATTCGGTCCGCCAACAGAGACTCCGCTCACCTTTCTCGAGTGCTCGTGATGCACGATTCCTGCGTTTCCTCGAGTAAATGCTTTTCGACATGGTCCAGGCCGCATCGCAACGTCCAGTCATTGGTCAGTATTTTGTTTGTTTTTCTTTTTTTACTCCTTCTACCGCCGTCTCCAGGCAATTCTTCGGCCATGGACGAGTCGCCATGAACTGCATCCACACTTTCTGAGTGAACCCCGCAATGCCCGCAGCTGATCAACATGGCTCCACACTTTGCCACTCTTGCACACGCCCCCGTCCCCGCTTCCTCGCCCCGCACTTCACGCTGCTTCTCAAGGTCTTGCTTTCGATCCGCAGATCCGATCAAAAGAGCAAATAATCTTCCTATTGCTTACCTATACCAGCAATGTCCCAGATCCTGCCACACCGTACCGGTCACGGTACGATACGGTACGCAGCATTGCCAACCAGTATGATGCTTCACTTCACCTCCGGCCCGGTCTGGCGCGTCTGTTCTGAGCCAAAACCAGGTCCCACTCCTGAAATGCCTGTTCCTGACAATGGAGACATCCGTTGTTTTACGTTAGTGTTCCACATCGTGTGCACCCACTCCACAATTCAATTTCGTTTCCCCCACTGGCTTGCCGGCCAACCTCGCATCGAGACCCTCACCCCTCGTCTGCTGCCTGCAAGCCATCCTGCATGCCCGAGCCGTGGGTTCCTTCGTTTTGGTTGTGTGCCCCAGATTTCAATCTTGCCTCGGTATAAGATATCCCCTCTTCGAGCTCACCACTCCAATCGTTTCCCCACATCACCCTCCTTCCCCTTGTCCACCTTGACCCCTCTCCTGGCACGTGGCATTCTCAATCATGGGTTACGGACGCGAGTACACTCCTCGCCGCATCTCCAACGATGGCTTCGGCTTCGACATCGGCCTCAAGGGCAACTGGCTCATGACCGTCATTACGGCTTCGTGTGCTGCCGGTTTCTCCCTTGTCGGTTATGACAACGGTGTAATGGGTGGCCTTGTCAATTTGCCCGCTTTCAACGAAACTTTCAACAACCCCGATGCCAACACGATCGGTAACATCGTTTCGCTTTACGAGATCGGATGCTTCTTCGGTGCCCTGTCCACCTTCGTCGTTGGTGACTGGCTTGGTCGTAGACGTACCATCCTCATCAGCTCCCTGTTCATGATCGCCGGTGCTATCATCCAGGGTGCCAGCAGCTCTGTCGGTGTCATGATTGCTGGTCGTATTATTTCGGGTCTCGGCATGGGTGCTATCAACTCGACTGTCCCTATCATGCAGGCCGAGACTGCCCCTGCTATCTCGCGTGGTAAGCTCGTCGCCATCGACCTTACTGTCCTCAACTTCGGTATCGTTATCTCCTACTGGGTCGACTACGCCTTTGGTTTCTCTGGCCTCACCGGTTCCAAGGTCTGGAGAATTCCAATTTTCCTGCAGCTCGTATTTATCGCGTTCCTCATGCTTTGCACCATGATCATTCCCGATACTCCTCGTTGGCTCGCCTCCAAGGGTCGCGAGGCGGATGCTATTGCAGTCCTTGAGCGTCTCCACAACGCTCCAATCGACTCCCCCGAGGTCCAGGCTTCTTTCGCTGGTATTCAACAGGCTATCGCTCACGAGCGCGCTGCATCAAACACCGGCTGGAATGCTCTGTTTGCCTCCGATACCATCCGCACCCGCCGCAGATTGTTCCTTGCTTGCTTTATTCAAGCAGCTCAGCAACTTTCGGGCATCAATGCCTTAATCTACTATTCAGGTACCCTGTTCCAGAAGTCCGTCGGCCTCAGCAACCATGAATCCGCACTTATGGCAGGTGGTCTCAACATGTGCCTTATCCTGGGCTCAACTATTTCGTACTTCCTGATCGATGTTGTCGGCCGTAAGAAGCTCCTCATTCCCTGCATTGCTGGTATGGCCATGGTCATGGCTGCCCAGACCGGCCTCGTCAAGCGTGCCAACGAGTTGCAGGGTCAAGCCGCCGGCGATGTCTACGGTCGTGCCGCCTCCGCCATGCTTTTCGTTTTCGAGTTCTTCTTCTCTCTCGGTTTCCAGGCCACCGTCTGGCTTATCCCTTCGGAAGTTCTTCCCCTTCTCATCCGAACCAAGGGCTCGGCCCTGTCTACTGCTTCGAACTGGATCTTCAACTTTGCCGTGGTAAAATTCACCCCCTCGGCGCTTCAGAACATCCAGTGGAAGACTTACATCATCTTCGCCATCCTCAACGCTGCCTGGGTGCCCATCATTTGGATCTTCCTCCCCGAGACCAAGGGCAGGAACCTCGAGGAGATGGACGAGATCTTCGCTACCGACGGATGGCAGATCGACCAGACCCACGCCGCCGCCGACACCAAGACTGCTGCCCACCGCAACAACGATGTCGAGTACGCCGACTCGGACTCCAACAAGGAGGACGGCCTGGTCACCGCTACTCTTGACACTCGCTAAAGTGTAGCTCGATACCCTGTTTCTCTTTCCGGTTTTTTTAAGCATCTTTATAGGTCATTGTCGTTGGTTCACTTGCTCTAGATCGAATTTATGTATTCCTACATACGCATGGCTCGTCCAATGAAGTGTCTCGTTTCCAAGTTCTCTGCGTGACAATTCTCGACAAGGTTATCTCAGAGTTCAACCAGGTGACTCATGGAGGTTGATCTAGCAAGCATGCAGAGAGTGCGGGTTGAGCTCAAGAGCGTAAATTCGGTCCAGCTGGTTCTTCGAACACAGCTCTCCCTCATTACCGCTCCCAAGCTCCGTCCGCACTCTCTGCATGCTTGCTAGATCAACCTCCATGAGTCACCTATTTGAAGTTTGAGATAAACCTTACCGAGAACTGCCACACGATGAATTCTGAAACTTGGTTCCACCATAGTAGATCGGCGCATTTATGCCCGAAAGTTGCTGGGCAGCTTGAATAAAAGTGCCCAGCAACTTTCATCAATCTGGTGCTTCAGATGGTTCTAGAGTAGCTTCCCAACGTAGTCACTGTCGTCGGCCGCATCCTCCTCTGTCGTACCCCCTCCGAGTTTGTCGAATCAACACGGGATCGTGTCGCCGCATCCATGTATCCCTTGACGACGTCAAAATGAAGCTCCGTTTGGCGGCGACATTCAGAAGAGAGAGAAACCGAAATCTAGCGGCTGAGTCGGCGCGGTGAACGCTGCTGCACCAGGGTTGAGTAACGACGAGAGCCATTCGTCTGCGTTGGAGAGGAAGAGATCGAGCGAATCCGCTGAAGGCGTGACCGCGTTGGCATTTGCGGGATGCAAGATGCCTGAGACGGAAGCTGCATCTCCCACCGCGTCTCCACCCATCCCTGAACTAGCTTCTCCTTTTATAGCAAATCCTTCATTGCCCTCCGAGTATCCTTGCGCCTGGGCATTCGGATGCGCCGCTGACGGACCGAAGCCGGTACCCGAAAGCGACGATGCGGAGCTGGGATCGGACCGGATGCTCGCTGATAGCCTGTCCTCGCCACCGGGCGGGATGCGTGTAGCGTCGTCGATTCGCACGCCTGCACGTGCCATGTTGAGCAACAGATTGGCAGCGCTCTGCAGCTCCGTTAGCGTCATGTTCAGCCTGTCGGCGCATCCACCTGGATAGCGCACGCCTAGCACTTGGAATCCAACGCTCTGCGGATTCAAGGTTGCAACCTTATCTTGAATACGCTTGAGCAACGATCGCATCACGTAAAGCTCCTTGACAGCGAGATGGTCTCCGCGGGACTCCTGAATGTTGGACCGAACCATGGCAACGTATTCCTGGATATACCCGAGCTTCTCTTGAACCTCTTCGCTTTGAAGCATTTCGTCGAATTCTAGAGCGAACAGCATGTCGCTCGCGATAATAGTGTTCATGCTGAGGAGGGAATATGCACTACCATATAGATGGCAGACCATGGTCACTGGAATGCGGCGTGAGAGCATGCGTCGTCCACGCAAATCACTCAGCGCAAGATCAACGCAGATCTGGCGAGAGTGTTTGTAACGGTCAGCTGAGACCAGGTCGGAAGACTCCATCCAGAACGGTCGGTGCAGCAGTGATCGGAAGAAGAGGATCTGATTCGTACACAGATGATGATAGAAGGTGGTCGAAAAGTCTTGATGCCTCATTGCCCCACCTGACAAGGGCAGTGCGGAAAGGCATGGCGGCAGCGACTCGGTGAATTCGACAATGTCACGATCGATCTCGAGAGCACGTTCGTAGATGCGACTTGTCGGAGAAGAGTTTGAGCTTGCGGCAATCTCTTGGAAGAGTCGAGAGATGCGTTCGATGTAGACACGGAAGCGATCGCGGACGACAAGGTACTGGGCACAGGGGAGCTCCAAGCCAATGTTCATATAGTCCTGCAGGGTGGGCATCGGCGTGGTCGAGAACGGAATCTCGGTCATAGGTCTGCCGAAGAGCACACTCCACTCGCGATCCTGATGAACAATATGTGACCATAGCACACGTCTTTGCAGAGTTGCAGAGCAGTTCTGGCCGAGATGAGAGCCGTCCAAATGCAAGCCTAGATCGATTGCCCCACGCATGCAAGATGCCACCTGCAGCCACGTTGATCTGGGAACACGACATAGGTCGAGGTAGCGGCACAGATTCAACGATGCGGATAGTGAGTCCAGCGTGTGCAAGCCCAGTGATTCCGAAAGCGACAGTGCCTTTCGTGCGGCGAAGAAATATGTTCGAGATGGCCGTGTCGGATATGGGCGCACGGCAAGATCGAGCGTGGCGAGACCAAAGATCGAAAGACAGAACGCCATGAGTGGCAGCATTTGCACGTCGTCAGAGATAGAACAGCGCTCGACACAGAAATTGATCGCCTTCCTGAGCTCTTGAGGACTTGACGGGAATCTTGACCAATTGAAGTCATCGAGATAGATTTGCAGGAGACGATAAGCCTCTGACTTGCTCGGCAAAGATTGCTGCACAGACCGGAGCTCGTACTTGGGAATGACAAGACCAAAGCCTCTGCCGAGTTGTCCTGTCCATGATAAGAGATCTGTGCCGATCCCTTCGTGGCGCCGAAACGGGTTCCAACCGAGGCCATTGAGAGCAGGTTTGCCAATGAAAGCATCGTCTGCGTCGACCATGCTACGCTGGTCGGATTCGAGTCCAGGCACGCTACGATGGCTTTGAGACGATGGAGGTGCCGCAGCTACACCGGCAGTCATGGCAATCTGTGAGCTCGAGGTAGAGGGAGCATCGAGAGGGATGCTCGCCTCGGATAATTGCTTTGGTTCGCTTCGAAGCAGGTCTCCTTGGTGAGATTGTTGGGGCTGCAGAGCCGGCCACTGAGCAACCGTGGCGAGCCGGGAGAGTGCATCTGCACCACTCCTTGCGAGGTCAGGCGACGTCATTGGAAGATTTGAGTGCATGTTGATGGGTGCTCCGGACATTGCCGATGTTTGATAGGCATTGGGATCTGGCAATAAGGATGAGCCCACAGTGGTGGGGCTGTGAGATGGTGGCAGATTTCGCGTTGGAGAGGACAATGAAGGGCGCGGACCTGACGTGCTCCGCGGAATGGCGGTATTAGCAACTGTTCCTGAACCCATGTGCGAATGTGTGTCGTAATACGAGAAAGAGCGTCGGTGCTGATCTAGATCTGCCGTTTGATAGCGTTGCGGAGATGAAGACTGGTTTGGTGGAAGGTACTGCTGCTGGTGATAACCACTGTCTTGATCCAGAGGTTGCCTTGATGGCTCGAACGTCCGCCGTGATGATGGGAAGAGCATCGAAGAGCTATCCGTGGAATCCAAACGGCTGAAGGACTGGTCGGACGGCAAGCTTGCACTGGCCGAGAGCCTGGCTGAGCTCTGCACATGCTGCGGAGATGTAGGTCCCTGCTCATCGTCGAGTTCGTACAAATCCATGTCGTCCATGTCTTCGTTTTGCGCCTCGTTCCCGTCCGATGTGCTCTTGTTTGAAGCGGCGAGGGCTAATTTCTGGCGCATACGGATGCGCCTTGAAGGGCGGTGAGAATTGGATGGAGGACAACAGAGATGTGCAATGCCACGTTGAACACACTTTTCGCAAGGGAAGGTGCGACTACATCGTTGCTTGCGCCTCTGACACTGCAGACAGCTGTACTGGTATCGGTTGCGTTTACCGTTGTCCTGGCCGTCAAAGCTACGATCGTTGCTGTTGGACGATGCTACGCTATTGAGCGTGTTGCTACTCGAGCTAGCGATGGCGTTACCGACGCTTGCATGAGTCCCGCTAGAGTCTGTCGCATAGCCTTGCGGCCTTCCCGAGAACGGCATTGCGCTATGCAGCGATGATTGACCGGCAACAGAGTCGGTGAAGATGGATGATAGGTTGACAAAGAGGTAGGACGGTGTTGACAGGAGTTACGACCACGCGAGAGAGGCAATGTCAGGCACAAGAAGAGAGAACGCTTAAGAAGGCAGCACGGCGGCTTTGACCTATCTCCGAAATTCTGCGGGGGTTCTTGATCCGAAGGCAGAGATCAAAAATCAAGGGTCCACGTCCACTGCAAGGCGCGGTGTCAAGCGATCCAAATTCTATACCGCTCTGAACCGCTATTTGCTTTGTGCAGTGGTGTTTTGTACAGGTGACCAGATCGAGACCTCTGCGGATGTTGTGAATGTGACGACAGCGAGAGCAAGAAGAGATATGATAACGACCTGAGGAACGAGATGGTGGGTTCCGTCTCTTGGTTTCCATCACGCCACCGACCTGCAGTGCATCCGCCAACGGCCGAATTCTTGCCAAATCCCGGCAATACCACACCGGTGAGCTGATGAAGCTCGAAAGCATACTCTAGAAACAAGGTTTGCGATTGCGACGCCCGGTTGAGCTTGTTGTCGGGAGAAGCGAGATTGAATTGCAGCTGGTGGGACTTGTGGCGGAAGCGCTTTGAGTCTGAAGCATCGAATTGTCAACCCAAAGCCGGAGGAAAGGGGCTACCAGGCTTATCTATTCATTTGGTTATATGAATGCAACACTACAAGCTGGTGTCTTGTCGGCCGCTTTCCAAATCGCCCACGTCACCTCTTGGACCTCGCGATCTATCACTCCACAAGGCATCAGCCTTGAAGACCCTATCGTCTTCCGAGCCCAGACCGCCTCATAGTCTGATTGGGTCTTCAGCATTGCAATGAGCCTGCATGTCCAAATTCCGTCCGACGTTGTTTACATTCCCGGTCCGATGCATGTGCGTTACGTGACATGGTGATTCGAACAGCCTAGATACCCGATAAACCCATACATGTTGTGCCCGCTCAAGAGGCAGATGTTGCCAGCCGAGAGAAGTCCCGCAAAATGGGCGAATCCATACGGGTATGAGGCAGCGTTGCGAGAGTCGAGCAGCGGTAAAGCCGTGGTTTGAACCTGACCAGAGAGTATCCGCGGCGAGGGACTTCTGCAGCCAGCATTGAGTCAAGCTCTGAACTGTGTCGAGCCTGTGAGTTTCGCTGGTCTGGGAGATGGTTGGCTCAAGCTATCGACATAGTAGCCGACTTTTCGATCATATACTCCTTGAGACCGGCGCCAATGCCCGCTTCTTTGCCAAAGCCTGACTGATCGACGCCGCCGAATGGTATCTCGGCTGCAGTGGTACTGCCACCGACATTGAGACCAACGTTGCCGGCCTTGAGCTGCTCGAACATGCGCCACAATCGCGCCGAGTCTTTGGTGAAGACGTACGAAGTCAAGCCCATGTCGGTATCGTTGGCAAGTGCGATCGCCTCTTGCTCTGTGGTGAAGGTGGCGACGTTGATGAGCGGAGCAAACGACTCTTCTTGGAAGACAAGCATGTTTCTGGTGCAACCCGAAATGAGTGTGGGCGGAACGAAATAGCCAGAGCCGGGCACTACAGTCTTTGCTGCATAGATGGTGGCGCCCTTTGCTCGGGCATCTTCGATGTGTTCGTGGGCTTTTTGCTGGCTTCGCTCCGTCTGAACCGGTCCGAGAGTGGTGGAAGCCTCGGAACCGTGTCCGAGTTTGACGCTGTCAAGCTGTTTGGTAATGATCTCAAGAACGCGGTCGACCACCGACTCGTGTACAAACGCACGCTGAGCCGAAATGCACGTTTGTCCTGCGTGTCTGAGCTTGTTGGCGACTAGTGCAGAAGCAGCTGCTTCAATGTCGGCATCTTCAAAGATCAAGTAAGCGCCTAGGCCGCCGAGTTCGAGTGTCATTTTCTTGAGGCTGGGTGCGCATTGCTGCATCAGCAGACGACCCACGCGGGTGCTGCCGGTGAAGCTCACTTTCTTGATGCGTGGGTCTGAGCAGAGGGCTTGGCCGATGGCCGGTGTGTTGCGATAGGATGCCAAAACAAGGTTCACCGATCCAGAGGGGAAGCCGGCTCTGTGAAGTAAGTTTGCAACCGCGAGCGTAGAAAGGGGCGTTTCAGGCGAAGGTTTGGCGACGATTGTGCATCCTGCGGCAAGGGCACTGACTGCCTTGCGGATGAACAAGGCCACAGGGAAATTCCAGGGAGTTAGGATGGCAACCGGGCCGATCGGTTGCAGCATCGTGACGAATCGTAGTGAAGGATTGGTGGCACTCTTGACCACCTGACCTTGAACTCGTTCGGTTTCGCCGACGTACCACCAGCTGAAGGTGAGTGCATACTGCACTTCAACCCGCGCTTCTTGGATGGGCTTGCCGGTCTCGTAGACCAGAATCCAGGCGAGATCCTCAAGGTTTTCGCGGACGAGCCGATCAAAGTTGAGCAACATCATAGCTCGCTCCCGCGCCGGAACTGCCGAATAGGTCGGGAATGCTTCGCTGGCCGCCTGGATCGCTCGGTCGACGTCTTTGAGGTTCGATGCCTTCATGTTGCAGAGCGGCATGCCTGACCCGGGATCTGTTTGAGTGAGAGAGATTCCGACATAAGGACATTTGTAGGTATGAAAAGTCAGTCGCTGCCAGCGACGAATTAGAGAGTAGGCCTGTCTAACTTACCCATCACGTCGAACGATTCATTGTCTGATGCCTCTAAAGTTCCAGGAGCTTTGAGGAACTCCGCCGCATCGAGCAACGAAAGGTCCTTGAGCTTGGTATCCATGGCCGTCTTCGCTTCTGGTGAGTTTAGAAAATGATTTGAAAGAGGTAAGGTCGGAGATGGCCGTGCTCGTCTGATAGAGTTAGGGACGCAACAAGCTCGGCGGAAGAGATTGGTTCGAGGGCAAGGACGTATAAGAAGCGATGATGTGTGGTATGGTGCGATCTTTCCTTGCAATGTTGCGTTTTAAGTATGGCCAAAGGGCGGATAGGAAGGCGGTCTAGCCTAATTACCTCGAAAGCCAGCTAATGTTGCCGGTTCAAGCGATACCAGCGAGGCTCTGGCTGAGTGGGCGATGTTACGAATGCGGGACCTGCGTCGGCTAGTTTACAGGACAGGAGAGGGAAAAGGTCGGATGGATCGGCTGAACGGATAGCGGTGGATAAGAAGGATGCAGTGCAAGCCACGCGGCTTCGGTGTCTTGGACATTCCTAATTCCGTCCAAATGCTTTCGGGCCATAGGAACGGTGCATGACACCGATGGGCACTTGACGAACCATCTGTCCGACATCCCAAAAGCGACTCTGGTCACACGCTCTAACCAAGGCTGCAATGCTTGTTGCTAGGCTATCGAGATTTCCGACATGAGACGAGGAGATGGGTCTGCGTGGACAGAGAGTCCCATCATTTGCAGCTCTTCCAATCACGGAAGCCGTGTTTGTGGGGTTAAGCTCACTAGGCACGTCACTAAGCGGCAGAGCCGGGCAAACAAGCAAACAGCAGTCAGGCACACAGGCAGTCGGTGGCTCATCAATGCATCGGATATCCGACTTCGGAATTGTGACATGCACTTCGCTTCACCGCTTCACTGTGGGGGAAAAAGTTCCTAATTCCGAAATACGAGGCGAGGCAAGGCAAAGATTCCAGGACAGCAACCTCAGATCGCTACAGCCTCAGCATCATCATCTAGCTCTTGCTTTGATATATGCATTAAAGGCAAGCCGGATCAGCGTCGTGCCTGACCTCTCAGTCATTTAAGAGACACTTCTCGTAACTCAACCTTCAATATGGACACCAGCGGCGGTAAAGAGGGCCGCAAGGCGTTCAAGGTTATGATTCTGCAAGGCGATCACATTGGACCGGAGATTATGGCCGAAGTCTTGCCCCTCTTTGATCTGCTTCAGTCGCGTTATCACGTTGACATCGAAAAGCTGGAGCGACTGGTCGGTGGGTCTTGTCTCGACCAACATGACTGCCCCATTCAGGACAGCACGCTTGCCGAGGCGTCCACTTGCAATGCCGTGCTCCTGGGCAGCGTTGGAGGGCCCAAGTGGGATGTAGGTGACTCGAGCAGGAGACCGGAGACGGGCATCTTGCGCATGCGCAAGCACCTGAATCTATACGCCAATGTTCGCCCGGCCAAGATTGTCTCCGAGAGGCAGCTTCAGCTCAGCTCTCTGAAGGAGCACGTAGTGCGAGGAGTCAATATCATCACTCTGCGAGAGAATGCAGGTGGCATCTACTTTGGAAAGAAACAGGAGCCAGATGAGAAAGCGATGAAAGGTAAGCCTCTCGTGATCGACAAATACATTCCAAGATCATTGGTATGGAGCACTCAGCGCAATTTCTTGTCCCTCTTCATGTCACACCTCCCAGCTTCGGATCTTTGCGAGTATACGCGCGAAGAGGTCGTGCGCCTGACGCGTGTTGCAGCAACCCTCTCTTTGGCTCATGGCGACGACCCGCTGCCAATCATCTCAGTGGACAAGGCCAACGTCATGGCATCCTCGCGTCTTTGGCGACAGGTGGTCACCGAGACCATTCGTGATGAGTATCCGCAGCTCGTAAACAAGTTGAGCCATCATCTTGTCGATTCAGCCGCCATGGTCCTAGCGCGTGATCCCAGAAAGCTCAATGGCGTAGTGCTGACCGAAAATGTAAGTCTTACTCTCATTTTCCTGCCAAAACTTGTTCTGCCAAATACTGACGATCTACAACCGTCTTTGCTGCTTGCCTGTTTGATATTCTCAGCTGTTTGGTGACATCCTCAGCGATCTGGCTTCAGTCATTCCAGGATCTCTTGGTCTGCTCGGATCTGCCGAGATCGACGGTCCACCCACGCCTACGGCCGACGGTCGGCTTCCAGTTGGTGTCTATCAGCCAGTCTCGGGATCTGCACCTGACATTGCAGGTAAGGGCATCGCCAACCCGATTGGCATGTTCGAGTCGTTTGGGCTCATGTGCCGATGGTCATTGGGTTTGTCTGAAGTCGCTGACGCTGTCGACAGTGCAATCAAGCGCAGTCTTGAGACCGGTCAATGCACCGGCGATGTTGGAGGCACCCTATCAACACAGCAAGCTGGAAGCTTGCTGAGACAGTGGATTCAACAAAGTTTGTCGTAATGACCGGTTGCAATGAAGTTCTCCTGCCGAAGCCACTCTTTCTTGCCTGTGACTGAGCGCACCTGATTCACACCCTTCCGTCGTATGGTTGTGTCTGTTCTGCGTAAAGCTGTGTCGTCTCCACAATACGCTTGGGCAGTTTAGCAGTTCGAGTGTCGTTGTATTGCGGCTGTGGTGATCTAAAATGTCTGGTTGACGGCTGTGCGACTGTGATGCGGACACGTCATCATCCCCAGACGGGGTTCTTTTTCTCGTGGATCTGGGGTTGCCCTTCTGGCGATCCTGGGATGTTCTTTGCGAGTTTGAGCTTCTCAAAGACGCACTGGTTGAGTGACTTTTCCGGCTTCCTGCATCTGTAGAACTCCTGGTTGTGCTGCTCCAGACAGTTGTAATGCGCCTCCCATTCCTTGCCACAGCTCTCGCTGAGTTTCTTGATCCTATTTGCGACGAGGCCAAAGCAACCCGAAGTGTGCATAAGCAGGCCAATCGATGCGGAGCGGTAGAGATCAGAAGGAAGAGATGAGGTATATCAGTCGCAATTCCAACCGTGCCAAAGCCAAGCATAATACTGCTCTTGCAGCCTGTTGTCGGTGGCAGCATACTTACAAATCCCGTGCACATCTCGTTACACGACGACCCTCCTTGAGGCAGTGGGCAGGGTCGCGATTTTCGGCCTTGCAGAGCATGAAATCCTCGTTGACATCCTTGCAGTGCTCGCCAATGAAGAAAGATGCAGACTTGAGCGGTGCTGAAGTGACACCAAGCTCTTCGATGTGAGGTTGGCTCGACGGCATGGGAGCCGGGTCGATGTAGGGCTTCCCTGGGAACTTGGCATCTCGGTGTGTGGCCATGCTGAACTTTGTTGACTAACTGAGGCGACTCAAAACCTAGACAAAAGGGTATGACAGATGGGGAGGTGACCAGTTCGGAGTTGTCGCAATGAAAGACCAATTGTCGATGCCGTCTGCGACAATAGTTGTACCAAGTGTGTAAGAGAGACCCGTGAAGATGAGGATGTAGTCAGTGTCGAGGAAAGCGCGAAGGACACAATTCAAGATTCCGATCACGGGCCAATCAGGGCAGAAGGATTTCGGATCCGAATTTTCCATCTTGTAGTATGCATAGATGTAACAATCAAAACCTTGAGCAAATTGCCGAAGGACCCTTTGACGGGACAGTCCTCCACTCGCTCGGGAAAAAAAAATTTGAAGAGAAGCTCAGCAGTGAGAAGAATTCTGAGTCTAAAGTTGAGAAAGGTTGACACTTGCTTGAACCCGACCACCACCTCTGCTTTGCCCATCGGCCATCATTGCTCCCTTTCTTTCAGCAATGGCGAGCTGTAGTCATGCAGCTAGGCTGTCTGCGCCTGTATCTGGCCATCTTCTAGGCTCAAACTCTTGGTTTCCACCATCTTTTTTGGCGCCAAGGATACGCGCACGGCCTCTTTCCACACATTCAAGGCGTCAAGCTGCGCCGTCCCAGTCGAAGAGCACAACATTAAATCCTGCCTATAATGTCAAGGGGGCTCTCAGAAGGCTCGGTCGGAGTCAGAAATGGAGTCCCACAGCACCCGCCAAGATTGAGCAGGTTGCACATCCTTCTCCCATGTCACGTCTCGTAGCCGGCTCACAACGACCGCAAAGAACGCAACATCGAGGGCCGCCCTCCCGTGACCAATCGCACAGGCCCGGCTTCCGTCTCAGAGCCAAAGCGCTGACGGATCATATTCTCTCCGCGGCGAGGAATAGTGATGTCTGTCCGCACCATTCAAAGGGCTCGCCCGCTCAGCTCGATGCCCAGTTCACCGAGGTTCTCCGCCATTTTGAAAGCGAGATGAAAGCCCTGCGTGTCATGCTCAAGTCTAAGGATGTTCTTGTCGATCCTGACAACGCCTTGATATCGGCATCCCGCATCAGATCCCCATACAACGCTATGATTCGGCTCTGCTTGCAGAACAACCGAATCGAACAAGCCTTCAAGCTGTACAACCAAATGAAGAAGGACGGCATCTTCCCTGGTGCAGGAACCTACGGCATTCTCATCACGGGTCTCAACAATGCCATTCACAAGATCACAATGGCGACGTCCACAGCTGGTCACGTTGAAGCTCAATCACAAGCCAAACAAATCGAACGCGTCCGCGAAGTCTACGAGGAACTCGAAAAGCTATGGAAACAGGCGTTTCCTCAATACTTCCGACCTGGCCGTTTTATCGCCATCTCGACCAAGTCAAAGGATGCGCTGCCTCTCGAACAGTCCGACTTTAACAGTCTCTCTGAGCAAGCTCGTCGCAATCTCGTATCACAGCAAGCCAGCATCTCCGAAGTTCGCGAAAATCCGCAGGTTCTCACCACCGCGCTCGGCGCTTACGGTGTCTTCCTTGGACTTGCAGGGCTTCGGGACGAGAGGCAACAGCTATTTGATCGCCTCTTCCCGCCCTCTCAGATCGACCAGCTGGCCAAAGGGCTTGCGCCGAACGCTTCGCCTCAGGACAAGCTGGAGCTGGCCAATCATAAGCTGGGAGACTGTTTGCCTGTCGGCGACGTCTCCACGCTGTCGATATTCCTTCAAAACACGTTACATACAAAGGATGTCGACAGACTCGCCAATTTCGAGCAATTTTGGTCAAGGGTCGTCAAGCTTGTTCATATCGAGCATCACCAAAAAGGCTCGGGATCGCAGATGCACATGCATTCCAGCCCGCCCGCGGCAAAACCACAGTCAAGGAGTCAAGCACATATAAGAGCTGGCTCTGAGCAGCTCGCTATTGGTCGCTTCAGACCTGATGACAAGCTCATGCAGTACATGTTTTCTACGTTACATCAAGAAGCCGACAACAGCCCGAGCACGGCATTGCGTCTTGCTTATGACATTGTATCCAAGATTTACGGTCTAGACCTTGAGTCTTGCGCCGATGGCATCTTGAGAGATCCAAGGTCCAACGGAAATGCGGAAACGTATGGATACGAGCGCTATCTCGTCGCGAGCCATGGCGACGAGTCGAAGGATCCCGTTGTCGAGCTGCGCAACGCGAACACTGCTTTCAGCCTCGCACGTGTGCTGGCTAGACCCGCGTCATCGAAACAAAGCATCGCCCTCTTCAATTATCTCTGGGCTAGGGCTCATGCTGAAAATCAGGACACCAAACTGCAGACAGAATCTGTGGGAAGCATGATCTCGAACACAACAGTCTTCGGCACAACCCTTAGCCCCTCTATCGTTCTCAGTCTGCTCTGGATCTTAGCTGAAATCGGAGACCCGCTTGCTTCGCGTACTCTTCTTGATGCCATGTACCAGGCAGCGGAGCAGACTCAACACGCTGGCCAATCTGAGCAAGATCGGGACAATCGCCGCCAGCGCCGCTCAAAGCAAGCGGTCGATCCCCTTGCTTCCGACTTGGCCCAGGAATGGAAACCGCGCGATGTCGCGTATCAACGAGCCCTCCGCGCCAATCTCAAAGCTGTGCTGCGCGGGCCTGACCGCCTCACTGCAGCGCGGCTCAGCGAAGCCGTCAACGAGCCGCAGAGTTCCAAATATGACGCTTGGGCTGAGACCAAATCACTTTTCTGCGAATGGTCTGATCAAGTGTCCACGATCAAAGGCCAAACCTCTACTCCGCGTTGGGGTGTAAACTCAATCGAGGCTCGATTGAAGACTCTGGGCTCTCGCGGACACGACAATAGCGATGGACAGCGGAGACTTGCAGCGCAACCGCAAATGGGCGCAAACGGCGTGCCATCGTTGTTCTTGGGCATCGCTAGTACCTACGCGTCTAAGCATGAAGACAGTGGCGTCCAGGTTGCCAGAGAAGCACTCACGCTAATCGAATCACGTCTCGGCATTGAGACCGTCGTCAAGGAAGCCATAGGGCGGCAGGAAGAGACCTCGAATGCAAAGGGGCTAACCGAAAGTGCCCAATCGCCGAACAACAAAACGCACGCGCACAGACATCTGCACAGGCTCCTCGATCTTGCCCTTGATACTTCGGGACACTCTTTCGCAGCCAAGGAGGACGTTGAGCTTTGGAAGCGGATTAAGAAGATGCTTCCGGCTGAGAGCAGCGAGGCCAAATCCGGCTCGCAGAAGCCTCGCACTCACAGTGACAGCAAGGACGTGCGGGGCAAGCATCGCGAATCGAATCGACTGCTGCTGTCGCGCGACGATTACCTGGAGCTCGAGGCTGAAGCGGAAATGGAGGATGAAGAGGACCTCGGTGGAATCGAAACGGGACAGGGATCGCGTGGCTCGCTCAGGATGCAACGCCGATCACGCCATGTCGAGCAGGAGCTCGAACGATGGGTGCGTGGAGCTTCTTAGATATTTCTGCAAGATCTGAACTGCAATGCAACAGATGCCAACCAGCATTCTTTTTTCGTTTGGCCTGAGAACCTGGGCATCTGCAATTGGCGTGCGAACCTTCAGGACAGATGCCTATGAGAGCCCAACATGGCCGGGCACGACTGGTCACGCCCGAGGAACGTTCTGTCAGGACAACACTTGGATTTGAATGTCATGTCTCCACCCTCACCCCATGCTGGTGAAGATGGACTTTGAGAGACCCGTTTATGTTTTCAACCAAATGCGATTTGATTCATGGAAGGAATGGTGGTGGTATACAAGTACAATTGAGATGAGCCGAGCGGAGCAGAAGGATTCTGTCGCTTTTTCGTCCGGCAGACTCGGAAGAGGTGACAAGTGCTTATACGCGGCGACCAGGCTCGTGTTGAGGATCGTTGGTGACTGGAAATGGGTCTTCGCCGTTCTGCTGCTGCGAAAGAGCGAGGGCTTGCTGCGAGATAGGGATCTGTCCGCCATTTGCATTGATGATCTGCCAGAGTTAGGATGAATACTTATGCGAGTGAGTCGTCTTGTTCGTATCACTGCTTGGCGATCGGACTGAGGCGGGCTTCAAGTGCACTTACCAAACGCTCATCTCGATGAGACTTCCACACTGCCGCTGTGAGCCAAAGTCCCCAAATCTGTAGAGCAAAACAAGATCGCCAGCAATGTCAGCTCTCCTATCTCCACGTCCGCAAAGAAGCAAGGCGACTATACTTACACCAAGACCAACAAGTCCAGTGACGGCAGTACGATGCGCCAGATCGACGAAACTTGGCATGGGTCGTCTTGACATGATTGCTTTGGTAGATGTGCTGGCCTTCAGAAAGGGCTTGGCTTGCCTGAGATTTCGTGCGAGATGGATGTCAGCCGGACTCTCCCTGTATATGACAGCTCCTAGCCGATGTTGAAGCTGTTGAAGTTGATACTGAGTTGAACGAGAAGGAGAGGAAAATGTCGCCGAAGCTTAGCAATCGAGTTGAATGTGGAGAAAAGACCATCATCTGAATCGGGAATGCACAAACTTCTTCACTATGACATCGGCAGATTCTGTTCAAATTTGTTAAAGCTTCCCCGCAATCAGACACACGGCTGTCCAAATTAGAATCCGGATGGCCCGACCGCGTGACAAGCCCGGGGCTGTCGAGTGACGTACATGATACCGCCATGACGCCCCGGAAGTTGCATCGGCTGCTCGAAGGCCGCAGCTTGATTAAGGCCTTTTCACTCGCACAGTCACGTCACGTTGTGCTGCGACATAGCTTAGCAGGACCGCAAATACCGAATGTGAAGTTGTAAAGATGCAAAGATGACAGGCAGATAATGATGAACTGCTTTCCGAAGGCTACTTGTGCCGGGTGGAGAGGGAAAGGATCGACGCCTGTCCAGCGCTCTTTGGCCAAGATAGCCTTCGATTTGAATTGAGGATCGCTGCTACCCGAAGCTCAATATGCACGCTCTACTCCGCTCAACCTCCACTTGCAGTCTACAAGTCTTCCAGGGTGAAGCCCGGTTGAACATAGAGACCATCACACACCTTTCTCCTCAACATCCGCCATCCTTTGCAGTCGAATGAGTGGACCATAGGATAGCAGCAGACAACTCTACTTTACGACGAACATCCTGCCACATCCGAGTCCGAAGTCATCTTTCTCAAGAATCCCTGTCTCGACTTCCAAATTACAAGATGATCGGCACCGCTGCCTCTCGAAGCGTTCTCTCTGCTGGTCTCAAAGCCCAGCGTACAGCTACCGCTGTTGCATTCTCCAATGTCTCTCCGATCGCCTCTCGCAGGGCACTATTGACGCCTGTTCAGCTTCGATCGCTGCACACATCTATGCAGCGATATGCTGCCAACCCTCAGGCGGGTAAGCCTGCCTCGGACTCTTGGCAACACACCAAGCAGAACATCAAGGAGGAGGCTAAATCAATCAAGTCCAGCGTCGAGTCGGCCATTGCGGGCGGCAGCAAAGGCAAACCAGCTGAGGCTGCAGGAGAAGCTCACAGCGCTGGCGGCGGTGGATCGTCGGGTGCTGCTGAGATCCTCAAAGATGCCAAGAGCATCACTTCTGAGATGGCACAAGCCGTCCCACAACCCGCACTGCTGTGGGGAAGCGCGGGTATCATCCCCTACGTCAGCACAGCAGGTGCCTCGATCTGGCTTGCACGAAAGGAGCACCTTGTCAACCTGGGTCTCGACAAGTCAATGGACAGCGAGACTGCCAGTGCTCTTCTCTTGCATGCGCAGAACATTCAGGTCGGGTTCGGTGCTGTGCTGCTTTCGTTCCTTGGTGCTATCCACTGGGGCTTCGAGTTCAGCAAGTACGGCGGTCGCATTGGAAACAGCCGATATGCCATCGGCGTGTTGCCTCTCGTGCTCGGCTGGCCAACACTGCTCCTTGCTCCTCAGATGGCGCTCATCGGCCAGTGGGCCTCGTTCGTAGCTGTGTGGTTCATTGACCTGCGTGCTACTTCTGCCGGCTGGGTTCCTAAATGGTACTCGACCTACCGTTTCTGGCTCACCTTCGCCGTAGGTACTTCGATCATTGCCACGCTCGCTGGTACCAACTACTACGCTCCCGGTAGCCGAAGCACTCTGGGCGGAACTGCATCCAAGCTCGAAGAGGAGGTTAAGGCGGATGGGCCTACCAAGATGAAGCTGCTGCAGCAGAGCGCCAAGGGTAACAAGGGCGGTGTGATCAAGCACGCTGAGGTTGGCGGAGATGTGGAGGCTACTAGCTCAGGCCCAGCTGGCGATGGCTATGTCATGATTGGCAACCCGAAGAGGAAGGAGGAGGAGAGGAAGGAAGAAGAGGAAAGGAAGAAGGAGGAGGAAGAAGACAAGAAGGGCGGCGAAGACAAGAAGAACGACAAGGAGGAGGACAAGAAAGAGGACAAGGACGATGAGTGAACAGTCTGCTCTTTCGGTCGTGCGTTGTTCCTCGGAGACCAAAGCTCTTGTCAATCTGTACATAGCATCTTGCTCACACCAAACATTATCTGCAGGAACATGCGTGTATCGAATAGTTGGGACTCGGTAGCTGTACCGATACTATGGAACTCGATTGTGGGGCCTTGTCGTGTGACTTGGCTAGCCCGTCCATTTTATGCTGAACAGATGGAGAGGAATGGCAAAAATGACAGCTCTGGGCATGTCGGATGCGTTTATCGGCCGATAGGAGTCGATATGCGAACGAATGTAAGAAATATGCACAACCGAGCGCACGTGCGCTTGGAAATTGGTGCTCTGCTTCCTATGTTTCTGGAAAAGGTTTCGTTTCTCTACTGCTGTTGACTTGCTGAGGTCTTTGATTCAGTCTAGACTGCCAATGCTCGTTGTTCTTTGACGGTTGGGATAGACTGGTGTGTCAAGCTGAGATGAATGATGAGGCAGCGGAGGGCTGCTTGTGGTGCAGTCAATCAAAGCAGGTTATAGTGTCAACGTTCTCTTGTAAGTTACAGTATACGGTGATGGTAGGGCCAATCGAATCGTCGAGTCGAGGTTGGCAGCCAAGCCACACCATGCAATCGAGCATAAACTTATTCCAAATTGCTCATGCAGCCTCGCACTTCGAATAGAGCCACTCTGCCTATTTTCCTCAAGGCCATCTCAATCCTGCGTCATCTTCAAAGAGTCTTTGCACATCTTTCTGTTCAGTCGACATTGTTTGTTCAAGACCTGCTATGTGCAGTGTGTGCAGCAAGGACCGGCCAAGTCGGCAAGCATCATAACAGAATTTTGGGCTGAGGAGCACGCCGTTTATGGCGAACTTTAGTGCGTGGCTGGTGCTCAAAGTGCACTAAAATTCACATCGGAATCTAAACCTGCTCTATTTGACTTTGCCGACTTTGCATCGATCCTTCTCACCACCTTGTCGTCATCCACCATCCATCCCTACGCATCATCCGGCTCCTTCGTACTCATTCACGCAGTATCACTCGCTTCAGACCTTCAGCATACCACCATCCATCCGCGCTCCACCACATCTGGAAAGCAATACTCTTCAAAGCCCCTGCATCATAATTCATAATGTCGACCCAGCCATTGCTTCAACGTACTGCGGGTAAGCGCATTGCGCTTCCCGTCCGTGTCGAGCCCAAGGTCTTCTTTGCCAACGAGCGAACTTGTAAGTCTTTCAAGATGAGAACGTCATGACTGCGTTCGTGTGGCAAGCCACAGTGCTTATTGCTCATAACCTCGAAATTAAGGTTCTATGTTGACACCTTTGACATCCTTTTCATCTCTGATCTTGCAACCACAGTCCTCTCATGGCTCAACTTCACTGTCACTCTTTCGGCACTTGCAGCCGGTCTGCTCAACTTTGGTGACAAGATCGGCCGCATCTCCGCTGCCATGTTCTCCTTTGTTGGTGAGTCCTCTCCACGCTAAACTTCAGCGCCGCGCCGCTAGCCATCCACTGACATTCTTCTCGCTGTCTTTGATTCTTCCGATTGCAGCGATGGCCATCATGATCTACGCCCTTTTGACATATCACTGGCGAGCTTCGGCAATTCGCAACCGTGGCTCCGGTCCTTACGATGACCGACTCGGCCCCACCGTCCTCTCCATTATGCTCCTCCTTGCCGTCATTGTCAACTTCATCCTCCGATTCAACAACTGAGCGGTCCCGCAACTTTTTGGTCTACATCCACACCGACATCTCTCTCATATCTATCTATCATCTCGGTTATCCTCATGCAACTATTTAGTCATTCGTAATCTCTGCAATCTCCCAACTTCACGTTTGCGGTTGTTTGCGAATAGGATGGAATCAGTCGCATCCTTTCATGCTAAGGTGTAACTCTGTGCCCACGTCATAACATACTGGTGCGCACAGTCACATCACGTCCTGCATGCTCGAATGGCGCAGCGAAGGGAGCTGACTTCAGGATTGACACATCCCTATCACGCGGTACAACTGCTTTGGATGTGTTGATATTAGACAAGACTAGCTTTCGCCAGCTACGATTGAGCAGGCTCGAGAAGATTCGAGAGGATGGTATGCAGTACAAGTACAATCATGTTGAAAGAGAGCGAGAGAAGAGAGAAGAGGGCGAGAGATAGAAAAGAATGCTAATGCGATGCAAAACGGATGAGCGCTAGGGAGCGAGAGCATGTTTTTTGAGTGGACAAGGCGAAGATTCGGTTTCATGTAGCATGGTCGTCGCTTAGACAACGACAGCCGCAGTGGCAGTATGCGTAGCTGTAGCTGTCGGCGTCCCTGCGCGTTCGAGAACCATCTCCATCGCCGTCTGTTCCGCCGCCAATCCAACATCGGCAGTTCCCAAGGCACCCAATGTCGCCGCAAACTCCTGCAAGTGATTCCTCCTGAACTCGAGAATGTCCTTGACAAGCACGCTCGGCCTGATTGGCTTGAGCATCCAGTCATCCATCCCTACGTCCTTTCCCTCAGCAAAGTCTCGTTCTGCGGAGTGAGTCGTTGCCGCGACAATCCTCGCTCGTTGATGTGTAAGAACCATCTTGATGAGCTCGTCCGCGCCAGCAGCCCCTGATGCGTTCAGGGAGCATGGTAGTGACGACTGGCCTTCTTCAAACATTCGGATCTGTCGTGTTGCCTCGAATCCGTCCATGATAGGCATCGAGATATCCATGAGCACCAGTGCTGGTCGCACCTGAGCATACATTTGTACTGCTTCTAGCCCATTTTCGGCTTCGACTACTTGGATCCCTTGCTTTCGCAGCGGAATGGTGAGCACTTTTCGGTTGATCGCATTGTCGTCGACTACCAGCACCACGAACGGTAGGGATTCTTCGGGCAGCGTTGCACACATCATGGACGCCATTGTTGAGGTTGAAGGGGGAGGTGGGGTCGAAGAAAGTGAAGACTGATTCGACTCGTAGCAAGACGATGCCGATGATGAAGAAGAGTAAGAAGCGGCAAAGTATGGGTCGTATGAGCCGGCTTGTTGTTGCGACATTGCAAGGTGTTTTCGAGCGTCGTTGTGAGCTCGTACTGCAGCAAAGGTGATCCTATTGTGGTGATTACAATGCCTGGGTGCAGTATAGAAATTGTGTAAGGGAGAGTATCGAGAGTTTACGAAACAAGCCCTGTTGTGGTTTTAGATGCTGGTGATAATGATGCAAATTGGCCATGAACGACTGGATGGTGTAGGTATAGTTGTCGATAGCAGGCCGGATAGACGGGGCATATGAGTGAAGATGATAGCGGGACGGAGAGGCACAGGCAAGCCAAGGATGAAGGTACTATAAGGGTTCCGTCTTTCCGGAACGGTGGGATTAGCACTGCAACACGGCAGATGTAGCCGAATTTTTACGGAAGCGAACAAAAGAGCAACTTTGGGCGGTACGTGGCTTCCATCCATGCTCTCGGCAAGAGGCTTGCTTGCGGACTCGGCAGTTTTCTCTTTTTGCTTTCAGTGTAGCTAAAACCCTGTGAACGGCATGCCGGGCGGCAAGCCAGCTTTGGCGGAGGCTTGTCCAAGTGCAAGTGAGTAAGACACGGTGAGTGGGCTTGTGCAAGTGTGGGTATGCAATTTGACGATGACGGCGAACCATCGAGCAGCGCGACCAAAAGCCGTCGACAATTCAGCGTTTGGTGCCAAGTTTGTGCAGAGCGTTGGCAACCAAAATTTGGCTCCGCTTCAATTCATGAAAATAAAAACAAAACAAAAAAAAATGGAAAGCAGAGCGAATTGTTGACAGCACTGCACACCGTGGTACCTAAGCCAGGTTACCAAAGACGCTCTTCTGCATGCTGTCGTGTAGATCCTTGACCGCTGCGGTACCACCTTATTCCCCTGACTAGTGGCTTGCCGTCGGAGTGTGTCCTGGATTGGTTAGCTTGGACTGGCTTCGAGCTATGACAAGCACCTAGCAGCGGCCATGTGTTGAAAGTCTGAATCCTGCTTTGTCCCGCTAGCCAATACACCTTTTGCCGCTAGACGCACCACGGAACACGCCTGTCAGTCATCCTCGGCACTCGGCACACTGAATCAATCACTATACTCCTATGTATGCCATTCCTCAACGCTAGCATCACTTTTTGGCGCCGATGAGCAACCTCTTTCGGCCTTTGCTTTATGGAGTCCAAGCTCGCGAACCGTCAACCCGACCCATTGATCAGTCAATCTGAAATGCTGTCACGCAGCCATCACAATGAATACTTTGCGCAACCTCTTGGCAATCAATGGATCTGCTCTTTACAGTATGTCTGAGCTTTATTTTCGTGTCTTTGCCAATGCGGTCTTGGCGTATGAACCATGGCTTCCTGATAGAGTGGAAGGTACTGTCTGCGGTTGCTTCGATCAAGAGTTCGGTTGGATCGTGGAAAAGGAAAGAGACACTGTCAGGCCAAGAAGCCGTGCCAAGCCAAGGGCCGAACAAGCGCCTGAAAGCTATCACGTCGGAAAATGAACCCACTGCATGCATTCAAAACATAAAGTGGTGCAAAGATGATGTTGCTTCGCGAGCAAACGCCGGCTTGTGGGCAAAGTCAAACAACTTGACCCACTCAACACTCATTCGGAGTCAACAGCGTGCATTCGGAGTCAATTTCCGTTATCAGCCGAAACAACTGTACGACATCAGAAAGTTGCTCGACGCCAACGCTCAGCATGACTGCTTTCACGATAAGCTGATGGTGATGAGTGAGAGGCTGAAGGACAAGGCGCGCCGATGTGGCCGCGCCGAGTGGCCGGGTGGGGAAACACGTTTCACTTCGCGGAAGCCGTCAGAGCTCAGGAACCTGACAGCCGGCATGCACGATTGACAAGGCTTTCCATTGGCCATGCTGAACACGCGAACCCAACAGAGCTCCATCCCACAACGCAGCCGAGCGCGCCTACGTGCATTTCCCAGTCTAAACCCACCCACACAGTCATTTGCCGTTGGCTTGCTTGTTCAGTCAACGCTATGATCGTCGTGCCGCATCATCTCAACATCTTTCTAAGTTCCTCGTTACGGCTTTAGATGGAGCGCAATCGAAACGACAGCGTCGGCAGCCAGGATAGCGCATCGGCATCGGATTCGGCGTCTCGAGACGAGCCAACACTCGGCACCAAGCTGCCCGGTCGCATTAGGAGGTTTGGCGGAGTGTGGAAACGGTTGAATTGGAAAATCAATTTGCGACTCCGAGCCAATTTTCTACGCTTAGAAAAAGTGCGGTGACGTCGTTCTTTGAGCTCTGTCTGCACCTGAGTCGCCGTCTGAAAATAGCGCCCATTGTATTTCTTGACTCCTACCATCGCTCGGCTTTCGCATGCAGAATGAGAGTAGTTAAGATAGAGTTAGCGCAGCTGTCCTGACATTTCGTCTCTCCGTTGCCGCTATTCACCCCAGTCGCTGGTTACCATGAAAGAGCAGAAAGAAACAAGCTGACTTATGGCTCACACGTGCAGCGTTCAGCCTGACGCGCGCTTAACGGGATTTGTTTGGTGCGACGTCCTCGGCTGACAGCGTCATAAAACGACACGTTGCATGACCGCTGCAATCTCGTTGAGCGTTAATTGGACGCTGTTGCGCTACTGTACCTTCTGTCTTCCGCGGATTAGAAGATGGTGAGCTGACCGGCAGTAAACGGCCGGACTCACAAGTCAGAGACTGCTTGCCTCTTCGGGCCTTATCTTCGGCGTGCCTGTCCCGAGGGTTTTGACAGACGGCAATTCTATGAACCGTGACATGGCTCAACGCAGCTGGACCGACAGCACAGAACGAAGCCGACGGATATGTTGATGTTCGCTCAGCCTCAAATCGGGTTCCTTCGTGTTTCCGTCGGAAACGTGTCATACCCAGTCCGTGGTTCCCAGCGCTGATAATTCTCTCGAGAAGCAAAGTCATTGCCAACGATACCGCTGGTTGTCTCTTTTCGGCTCCAATATCTCGGTCAAGATGATTCAACGTTGCACCGCATCTTGCTGGCAACGCCAACTCCGGCTTGATTGCGAACCCACGTTGTCTCATGCTTTCGGAAGCTTATCTCGAGACAATGGATACGAAGCCTCGACTCGCGAACTAGCATGAATGGACGATCTGATTCACACCTTTCATCAAGTTAATTGCACAGCTGCTACACCGAAAGCGAGCATGGTCGGGATCTCGAGGTGCTAACCGAGGCTTGTTGCGGCTTTTGCTGGGCTTTTCGGCTGCTTGCTGTTGCGTTCGGCTTGCCAAACTCAGCCCACACAAGATCTGTGGGTTGTAGTTGTATCTGCCATGGTACTCTTGCAGTCGGATCCAACCAAATGCGAGAGAGGGTCTACCAAAGCATGTGATTGGGGGATACACAAAACACAGATTCGACCACAATGGCTAAATTGAAACACATGATCGCGCATTCCGATCTTCGTCCCCCAACGACCAATTGTTGGAGGTAAGAGAGGGAAAATCGCTGAATTTAGCGTTAAATTCGCCAAGTCAATGCATCCTGAAAACAAGGTTTTAGAGCTCAGTTTTCCAGCTCAGTTTCCACCGCGAGAGAGAGCCGTCGCGTACCGGTACCAGCGCAAAGAACAGCCAAATTCGGTTAGCGCGACGATACCGATGCATAGCTGAGTGAGCTTTGCAGCGTGAAGCGATCCTGTAACGCCGGCAAGCTGCGAGAGGCACCACAAACTGTGATCATGGAATTGGAGACTGAACTGATCATCGTGAAAAGTTGTGTTGTGGTGGCTGGCTCCTGGATAGATCTGGAAGCATCTATCTGTCTTGGCAGGAACGACGAAAATCGGTGATCTGTCACCATAATTTCGCGGCACACCAATACACCAGGGAGGGAGGAACCAGATTGGCTCGAGCAGGACCCGAGTGCTGGCCATATAAGTCAACGCAAGAATCTCTGAATGTGACTGTCATGGCGAGGAGCACGCACTCTGTTGCCGTCAACCCGTCAAACGACCCTCGAGTAGGGATTTAAGACCGATACGCCACACCGCCAGCTCGAAAGGTCACTGTCGAGGAAATCGTTCATTCACGGTTCAACGCAGGACGCCAGACGACAGATTCACGACGACATTCCACTGAAGCTTTTGTGAATCCGACCATCTCACGCTCTCGTCTGCGCACGGAAACTGATGCTAGTTGAAGCGGACTTGTGAACTGATGTCTAGCTATAGTACGATAGAAAGTGGACTACCAATGACGAGCTAGTGACCCCGATCGGGTCGATTCAATGCTGATCTCGTCGATGTCTGTCCGACCACCCACGAAACCGATACCGATGCCACGGTTCGGACAGAGTCCACGGAGTGTCAGACATGCATGGAGCGTTTTACTTGGCTTTCTTGGCTCGCTTCACTTTGCACGAATAGACGCGCAGATTTGGTCCAGGCCGTCGCACACGTTACCGAAGTGGAACCGTTAGCTTGCTTCAGTACCGTGTCTTGGTCTTGTTCGTTTGGCGACACTGTTCCATCCGCTGCCGAGCTTCGGTTCGCATGTATCGGCTACCTTAAGAAACACGAATCGTACCAAGAAGATACCAGTAGCGGTGCCAGTTCGGTACCATAACCACAGTACCGGTATTGTACGGTACGGGACGGTACCGGTACAGTTTCTTGTTTTTCTTCTTCTGTGTTTCACCGGTGAATTTCCCTTTGTTTGTCGTCACGAAAAGAGGGCCCGAAAAATGTCCTCGGCAGGTGACAAACAACTTTTGCCCAACCTGACAGCCTGAGAAGAGTTCATTTTCAAAATCCACCCTCGCAGGGCCTCGACCAACCGCTAGCCGAGGTACCAGACAGAATCCGCACAGCTTAGTCGAATACAACACAATTCCATGCAATGCAGAGTAAGGCATGAAAATATTCAGGTGTACCCACGCTAAGCCCAGTTGCCACATCGCCATCCTTCGACGCAGTCGTTGATTTTAGCTGCAGTGGCAAATGTAGCTCGCCTGCTCAGTTTATCCATTCGAGTTGTTACGTACATTTGGTCGCCACCGCATCCTAAGCGCTGTTGTTCCTTGTTACAGAATCTCTCTTGATTTGACGCGCTGGTTACTACCACTGGCGCGAATCAAAGCACCTTTGTGGACTAGCTGCTAGCACGGTCAAGATTTGATAAATGGACAATGCTTTGCGACTTAAGTGCAACATTGGTCCGGTCCTCAAGGGTCCAGCTGGAACAGGCCGGAGATTACCGCTAGGAACACTTTCGGCACTAAAGAGCAGAGATTTCATTGGCCATGCAGCTGTCTATACCGTCAACAAACATCCTCGCTGAGACTAGCTCAGCCCTTTTGCTTTCAGGGGCCGCCAACTTTGCATGAATCTCAAGCTTGCATTAGCGCGGTCTGGGTTCCACTGGTCCTTCTCGCTTGCTGGCATGGGGTGCGTCTATTTCAAGAAGCCCCATCTCCATCACACCGGTGACTTGTTCAATTAGACAAGCCTTGACTTCTGCTACCACAACCACTTTGCCAGAGGATTGGTTGTTGCGTGGGAACTCGGAACTCGCAACGCTCGTCATTGATCCGAGGCCGAACACCTTGACTTTGCCAAACTCGGGCTCGGGGTGAATGAGAGTGGGGAGTGCAACAGGGTTAAATCGAACGTGGTGGCATCTGTGACTCGGCTCAAGCAAGTCGCTTGTCGCTCAAGCAACTGCCACTTTGTGGCCTGCACGAATCTGATGTCAGTCGACCAGTCAGTCAAGGGCTCAGCCGCACTGCCTCGCCCCGCTCACGAATTCGGAGCTACGCGTGCCGAAGTGTTCTCTCCCGGGGCAGGTGTCGTTGCGAGTTTCGTGACATCCGGCAGTCAGACCAACACAGCACGATGAATCTCACGCATGCAGGTCTGTTTCACTGTTCCAAGGACCGTAGATGCACAGCAGAACTTTCAGCGGTACCGCAAGTCGCCTTCGCGAGCGGCTCTGCCCTTGCATACTCGAGGTTGTACTGCGCCTTTAGCTGGTTTGCAGGCGCCACCGAGAGCCGTTCCTAAGACACCGTTCAGAATCTAGACCCTCGTGCAAGATACAATCTAATCGCCAGATCGTCATCAAGGGCTTGCAACGCCAGCGCACTATAATCTTCTTTTCTTCGAGCCTCGTGTAGTGACTTACAAAGGCATCGAAAGTCTTTGCTGATACAACGCCAGAGAGATAGGGTGCCGCCAGGATTGTGAAAGTTGGCTAGTGGTTGTCGTGAGAGGATCATTATTGGGCCAACATCAGCATTGAGCTTGAGATAAATTTTCACTCTATGAAACATGACGTCTCGCGTCCTCCCGACGACAAACGTTCCGAGCTTCTGGTTGAACGGTACCGCCACCGGTACTGCCTCGGCGAAACCAATGCTGATTGTTCGACACTCCGATCTCGAGGCTTGGCGGTGAACAGAATGCTCATCCATATCTCAGTCTACCAGCAATGCTGGGTGCCCTCGGGCCTGTTCAGCAAGCGATGTGTCACTGCTGGGACTTTTCCTGGCTCGGTTGACACCTGCATGCAGTCCCCTTTGTCGAGCTGCAGGCACATCAATATAAAGATTGACAATCAGACCACCAATCAAAATCTGTTCCCCGTAGCCTTCCTGATCCACGGTCCTCTAGGCCGTCCTTCTCCTACGCACCTGTACTCGACTTGACAGCCATCGTATCTGTCTGCTTTCCATACGACAAGCCCTGATCCGATTAATCATCGAAGCCTCTTCTCGACGTTCATGCCACCTCTCTATCATCACAGTCGTATCTTACAGAAGGTAGAATGTGATGGCCGCTCACTTTCGTGCTACTGATGGACTTCCCCCAGAGCTCTGGTCACAAAGGAACCTGGGAAACGAGCGAAAGCAACATAGCTCGTGTTTTCCATCCACAGGATAACGAACGTGCAGTCGATCCTCCTCTCTCCAAGACAGCCTCACTGCAATGCCCGGAAGCTCTCAATACGCAGACAATTTTTACAGACACAGGAGGCAGTGAGCGACCTCAGGCAATCTTCGAATCAGACATGGCGATGCTTCTCTATGCGGAGCCTTCGCTGACGGCTGATTCCTCGCAAGTCAACATGACGACAGTTTGTCACCCATGGCATCATTCCGGACTCAGCGCCCAATTCACACCAGGTACGGCTGGTGACAGAGTATGCCCCTACCCGAGAACTCTTCCTCGAGATTACTCTCAGAACGCCTCTTGTATGACCTCTTTCATTCGATCGACTGGGTACGGAACGTCGGATATGTCAGAGCGAGAAGGTCATCAGGATCAACAATATTTGCCGTATTCGTCATGGCTACGAGAGCAGACAAGCGGCTTCGAGCACGTGCCTCCACGTACGTTTCAGTCTGAAGCCTCGCCATTTCATCCTCAGTCTCACGACGTTTTTGGGAAAGCTAGCAATGGAGACCTGCGACGGCAGGTCAAGCCAGACAGAGATCATGACCTCCACAGTGAGTCCTTGGGGGCAAAATCATATCCTTACGAGCAAGAGCAATGGCAATCCAGCTTCGACAAGAGCATTGCCGAGTCAGTCAAGAGCCTTTCATCAAGCGCAGCCCTGGTTGGGACAGGCTCAGAAGCAGCGCCTGGATTCTTCGACGTCACCCTGGATCAATCAATCTTGGACACTTCGCTCCCGTTTTCGGATGATTATCAGCCAGGCGCTTTGGGTCTCTTCTTTCCAAGCCTAGACCGAGCGAGCCAGACTTCAACAGCTCAATCGGCCCCAACAGAAGCGTATTCCGCTGTAGACGCCACGAGATATCCTCACACATTGACCACCACACCACGAATCGATCCTAGCAGTGCAAGCAGTTTCGAAGCGCTTCTCGCCGAAGCGAAGACCTTTTTGGATTCTCAAGTGCAAATGCATCCACATCCCGTGTTAAGTGCAAGTGGACCAAGGATACAGCCGGACTCTGTTACATCACCGAAGTCAATACCGGCTTCGATCGAAACGACGGGAAGTCAAGGGCAGCAAACACGCAGCTACAAGGAGTCGTTCGCGGATGTTGACCAGAGTCGAGGAGATGCTGGTTTTGGGATACCTGAGCTTCCATCGAACCGGCTCATCCCTAAGCAAAGTTTTCTGAGTGGGAAAGGGAGCGGATCTTTGACTGGTACACGTCAGAATGACCAAACTGATAGTGCTACCCACGGAGGCTGCCCTGTCTCACGTGCCGTCAGCGGCTTTCCTAGTGGACCAAAGCCGCGGCCACTTTGTCGGCTATCTTTAGAGATCACCAATCCTTCCATACTTATACTGGACCGAAAAGACAGAATCTTGCGGTCAAGCGACACTTTCAGCCTTTGTTCTGTCTTCTTTCAACACTCAGACGCCTGCAAGCCCGACATTTGGAAGAGCATTGCAGGTGCCGGCACCTTTTCGGACCTACTTGCTGACCCTCAAACCATTGGGTTTTGGCAGCAAGCTTGTCGTGAAGTCTTACTGAGGGTCTATAAGCGCAATGTACCCCGAATCAATCCATCCAACGGCGCGCCGAGATCAGTCGATCCAGGTCAAGCTCTCAAGAAGCTGTTCCTCCGGCTGAAGAGCGAGCACAGTCAAGAAGATCTGGCAGAAGTGACGGTGAGGCCGATCGGAGCGATTGGTTGCGGAGATGATGGGTGCTTAATGGTTCAAGTGCGCCGTATGGCTACTCCAACAGTCGCTGCCATCTCTTCGCAGCCTATGCAGACAGCAGTTGGTGCTATACAGAAAGCGATGCAAAGCTCCGGTAATTCCGCTCTCAGCGGGGAGATCGACAGGGCCAAGCTCAGACTGTTGGTCTCACGATATGGTCTTGTTTTGCGCAGCACGTGCCCTTTGTCTTCCATCGACTCTCCGAAAGCCAAAAATATTACGGAGAGCGACAGAGTGGCAAGAGCAGTCTTTGCAATTCTGGGCGAAGGTGCAACTCTTCCTTCGATCGGTCAAAGCCTAGTGGAAGTACCAAAGCTTTCGCCGTTACTGCACGTCATCGCGCAAGCAGCCGTGGTTGGTCTTGCACGTACGGTCAATTTCACCTCTGGTGGACGACAGATTACTGCAACAGTACAGCCAGTTCTGCGGAACAATAATATGGCTACCCCAGGCGTACAACGTCCTCAGCAGCCTGCAGCCAAGGTATGGGTAACTCTCACTGCACCAGCAACCATCACTCGGAGACCTCAATCCAGCCTCTCGAGTACCACAACGGGATTTGCCAGTAGCCTTGCCGACTTCATAGCGACGGGACCTATTCAAGAAAGCATGAGACGGTATTCCCCCAACGACAGACGTCACAGCCTTGAATCGTTACTGATGCAAAGCTTTGCTTCAGCGACCTCTTTTCAGACGATGTTGGCCTCTCAAACTGATCGACGGGCCTCGATCGCTTTACCATTCACCCATGCTACCACTGTGGGAGATACTCCGCCATGGCACACGAAAGCTGAAAGTCTAGGGAAGCCACAAATGGTTCAAGATAGTCTCGATATGCTAATGATCAAATTGCGCGAAGAGAACGACCTCCTCCGTCGAGAAGTGGAAACTCGCCTCCGCAGGCTGCAGACTCCGGCAACATACTCTCGCTCCTTACAGCAGCCATCAGAACCAGCTAGCAAAAGCACACGTCAATTCTTCAATCGTATTCCAGGCGGAAAAGCTCTTCCCGACATGTACCCATCACGTCTCATTTAGTTGTCACAGATATCATCTTTAATCGTGTCCGTATTCGCACACTGTACCTTAGCCATGCATACAACATACACGCAGTAGCAGCAAAGTATATTTGGAATGGAAGCACCACATGAATCTTTCGCAATCTGCACGGGTCTTGCCTTCAACACCACCGAAAATAAGTACTTCATTTATATATGCAACTGATGACATTATGGTCGCCTGTCCGGCCGGACATAGCTCAGTTGGAAGTAGCGATGGTTTGTAATTGGAAACCCTAATCCGGCATTAACGGAAAAGCACCATAGGTCGCCGGTTCGATTCCGGCTGTCCGGACATTTTTTGCCACTTTTCGGGCAGACTTCATTTTAGTCTGCTGTATAGATAGTGATTGTGAGTTCGTACTTTTACTATACGCTAGGCTCGACGAACGACAACTGCAAACAATGCTCACGATCATTAGGTGACGCTAGAGCAGATACTGCATCAAGAAGACTGGAAGGAAAATGGTCGACAGCTTGCTGCCGGTGGCACCGGCGTGAGAGTAACCGGAATAATGTGTGGCCACGAGAAAGTCAATTCACAAGCTTGTGCGCGTGTCAAGTGGCAGGCATACACTCTGCAGCGATTGCCGACGGCGCTGCTGTCTTATCAGCTTGGCTCGGCCTTCCCCTCGTTGATGGCACAGACCCTGTCTGCCCGGCTTTGCAAATCTCAGACCGGACTGCTTCTCGGTCCTTTCTTCCGAGCTTCACACTTCGACTCCCCATCATCCTCCAAGTCGTCGCCGAACTCATTGGCGTCCAATCAGCCTCGTTGGCGTTCATGCGACTTTGGCTGTCCAGGAGAGCATCTCCCAGCTTCCAAGCTTTCGTCCCCAATCCCTTTCCGTCGCATCAGGTTACGCTCTATCGTACTCTCTATCTTTTTCCGCATCGTCGCCCGGTGCTGCTCCGGCTCAAGTCCCCTATCGTCATGGCTGACGACTCCAATTCTTTGTCGTCGGGCAGACGCAGGATCGAGGCGATTGGTCGTCACGTCCAGCCTGTCAAGCCTATCACCACTTCTACATCATCGCAGTCCCCACGTCCCTTGCCAAGCCAAGAAGCCTTCGCTGATGATCGCGAGAAGCTCGGCACTTTCACCCTGGGTCCCAACGTCGCTATCCCTGTCTTCAAGCCCAAATTACCCGAACGTCTTCCCTCAGAGCGATTGCTTCTCAATCTAGACGACCCGATTGCCCTCGAACACCTCGAGTTTCTCGCCAAGAAGTGGCAGCTCGGCCAGGATGTGTTCTTGCTTTCGCCTCCCGGTCCATACGCGCGTAGGCTGAGTTTAACCTTCGCTGCGCTAATTCAACTTCCCTTCGAGTACGTCTCATTCCACCGGGATGTTGGCGAAGCCGAGTTGCTTCAGACCAGAAGTCTATCCGCAGGCGGCAACCTTGTGTTTGAAGACGGTCCCGTCATTCGCGCTATGAAGAACGGTCATCTCCTCATCCTTGAAGGTGTCGAAAAGGCAGAGCGAGGTGTCACTCCTATCATCAACAACATCCTCGAGAACCGTGAGCAAAACCTTGCTGACGGTCGTCATTTGATCCCTGCGGAAAAGCTCGAAGCTTTCCGCCAAGAAGAAGGTAAACTCAAGAATGATGGATCTAGTCGCTTCATCCCTGTCCATCCCAACTTCCGCGTCATCGCCACAGGCGTCCCTGTACCGCCGTACCGTGGATATCCTTTGGATCCACCTTTCCGCTCTCGTTTCCAAGCGCGGTGGATCGAAGGCTCTGTGCAGTCCACGGTGCCCCTTCCTGAGCATCTGTCCGAGAACACAGAGCAGCTTCGTTCGCGTTGGAGCCAATGGGCAGCCCTCCTTCGTTACCACACCACATTGGCCAAAGGCAACGATGTCATCCCGCCGACCTCAAGATTACCGAATCTCCCAACGACTGCTTTGCCACTCTTGACGGACATTGTTAGCACCTTCCCGCCAACCGAGCCTCTTGTCAAGCTTGGGTTTGATGAGGATGACCCTCTGCTTCCCAAGTGGCCACGCGATCCGCCCGCAGAAACGCAACAAGTTGAGACCAGCGCATCCACTCTGGCCCTGCTCAGTTCCGCTTATCCCCAAATCTTCGGGCTTGATCAGGAGAAGCGCAAGACTCTCGATTCGCTTCTCTCTCAGCTCCAGATCCACGAGCAGCAGGGTGAGGGCGCTGACGCGGACACGTTGGCCGCCACAGGCTTCATGGGCTATCTCGTAGACAGTATCGAGCGAGTCTCGCCGACGGCTGCAAGGATCACTTTTGCACATGTTGAAGACGCTGCTTGCAAGGTTACAATCGAAGCTCCTTGCGGTGCTTTGGACCTGGCACCCGTGCCTAGACTAGGCGACACCTCTTTCCTTGGCCAGCAGCTCATTGTGACTCCACGAGTTTTGTCCATCTACAGTCGACTGCTTCAACTTCATGCGCTCGGTCGCGACATTTGCCTCGTACCAGCCAACAAGGCACTTCAGGCCGACAAGCCGGATGCTGCCTCGACGTCGGATCCTTTGGCTGCAGCCGCTCACCTGCCCTCCTCGTCCACTACCACATGTATCGGACTTATGGCTGCCACGCTAGGTTACGCTTATGAGTCGGTCTGGCTCTGGAAGGACCTTGGCGGTGGCGAACTTCTGATGCGACGATCTACTGCCAAAGACGGAAGCACTACCTGGGAGCCTGCACCTCTCGTTCGCGGTGCAATGCAAGGCAAGCTCATCCACCTCGCTGGCGTCGACGTTCTCGGCCCAATGCTCGGCAGTTTGTCACGTCTTCTGCAAGATCGCGAACTGGAACTCTGGAACGGCGCTCGCATGACCGAAGTCGATCCTGACAACTCAAGTCCTCGAGCTCCAGGCGAGACCATCGCTTCTGGTGAGATTGTGCCCATCCAGCCAACATTCCGTGTGGTGGCTACGGCTTCCAAGTCAACGGGATGGTTGGACGAGGAAGCCAGCACTCTCTTCGCAATTTGCAGCACCCGAGCCATGGACGAGGACGAGGAACGCCACATTGTGCTCACCCGCGTTGGCCTCGACGAGCCCACTTCCGACATGAAGCGTCTCTTCCAGTTCGTCAACAAGTATCGTGCTCTCAGCGCTGACCCTAATCTCGGTCTGGCCAAATCTCGCCGACTCGGAACGCGTCAGGTAATCCGCATGGCCTCGCGCCTGGCCACATGGCAAGAAGACTGCGACGTACATGGCCTGATCTGGCGTAGCCTCCTCGTCGACTTCCTTCCAATCACGGTTCGTGAAGTCATCGCCAACCTACTTTCAGAGTGCGGCATCTTCAGACCTGGCACCGAAGGCGCCTTCCAATTCGTACCCCGTCTGTGGATCGGCGATCCTGAGGTCAAATTGCCTATCAGCGGGGCGGGTGCGGGAACGCTTGACTTTGCCGCGTCCGACGGCTCTGACCGCGAATATCCTGTCCGATCTATTCCTCGCTACGACGCAAACAGGCTCGATCCTGAAGGCAAGACACTCATCCCTGATCTCGGTGGCAGCTTCCACAACAATGCGCAGCAAAGTGCGCTCATCCGCTCGTTCTCCGAGGATCTCGTTCTCCTCAACGAGCACTTGCTTCTCATGGGCTCGCAGGGTACCGGCAAGAACAAGATCATTGACCGAACCCTGGAGCTATTGGGGCGTCCACGCGAGTACATCCAGATGAACCGCGACTCGACCGTTGCCGGTCTGTTGCAGCAAATCGCGTTGGAGAAGGGTCAGATTCACTACTACGATTCGTCTCTCGTTCGCGCTGTCAAGCTCGGCCGCATCCTCGTCGTTGACGAAGCCGACAAGTGCTCCACTGCCGTCTCGGCCGCCTTCAAATCGTTAGCTGAGCGAGGCGAGCTGAGTCTTCCAGACGGTCGTCGCATTCGTCCCGCCAAGGTAGGTGAACGTGCCCGCATCGCCAGGGCTGGGACCGCTGGCGACGACATTCTCGTTCACCCCGACTTCCGCCTCATCCTCCTCTCCAATCGACCCGGCTGGCCCTTCTTTGGCAACAACTTCATCGAGGTCATTGGCGAAGGCTTCTCCTGCTATGCCGTCGCCAACCCAGATGTCGAATCGGAAGTAAGGGTGCTCAAGGCTGCAGCTCCCAACGTCGATGTCGACCTGCTTCGTCGTCTCGACCTCGCATTCCACGACTTGCGAGCTGGCTTCGAATCCGGGCTGATCAACCACCCATACTCGCTTCGAGAGTTGCTGCATATCGTCGCCCATATGCAGAAGTATCCGGACGAATCGCTCTCGTCAGTCCTGCTCAACACGCTCTCATTCGACCTCCACCGACCCGAATCGATCCGCTGGGTACTGGAGACGTTGCGCAAGCGCAATTTGCCGATTGAAGAGCTCAGTCTTGAGGTTCTCCGCCAGCAGGATCTGGAGCGTCTTCGCGAGGCTGAGAAGAATCCCCTCAAGGTAGAGTTCAAGCCGGGCAAGGAAGACTTTGACCCGAAGAAAGCCGGGCGTGATACCCACCTCGACAAGCCAAAGGAAGGTAAAGTCGACGCAAACAACCAGGCACATGTGGGAGGCAACACGTGGAAGGGCGGTACAGGAGGCCGAGACACCATGGGTCTCGGCGGCAGGGGCGGGTACGGAAGGCAGTACACGGGACACAAGATTCATCAGATCAGCAAGGAGTTGAAGAAGGATGTCCCGGAGCACTTGAAGAAGCAAGCGCGAGAGATGGCCAGGGAAGCACTGGAGAAGGAATTGAGGGATAATGGCATGCAGCCTCACGAGGCGGTGAATCTGCATGAGATGAAGCAGAAGGTCGCATCGCAGGTTCAGCACCTCAGCAACGTGCTCAACGACCTCAAGGCCAACAGGCACGAGCGATCCTGGTTGACACGTCAGCAGGAGGGAGAACTTGACGAGCGACGTCTGAGCGAAGGTCTTGCGGGAGAACGTGGGATCTTCAAGCGTCGCGCCGAAATGCCCCCCGACCTGGGCGCGCCTCAAGTGAAACCAAAGAGGATTCGCATCGTTCTGGATCTTTCGGCGTCAATGTACCACATGCAGTTCGACGGCCGCTTGCAGCGTCAACTCGAAGTGGCCTTGATGGTCATGCAAGCGTTCAGCCGCGTCGAGGAAGCCGAACAGCGCTTCGCCATCGATATGGTCGGCCACAGCGGAGACGAAGACATGATCCCGCTCGTTGGCGTTGGCTCGATGCCCAAGACCGACGGCGACATGTACAGGATTCTGCGCGCCATCGTCTCCCACACCCAATACTGCGACAGTGGTGACAACACGCTTCCCTGCATCGAGAAGAGCATCCGCCAAGTCAAGCCTGCCCTGGCAACCGACATCGACCCCAACCCCATGGACGACTACTTCGTCATCGCCCTCAGCGACGCCAACCTGAGCAGGTACGGCATCACCCACCAACGCCTAGCCAGACTCCTCAGACTCGACCCCAAAGTCAAGACTAGCCTCATCTTCATCGACAAGGGCCAGGAGGCACTCCACTTGGCCAAACAGCTCCCGACACAGACACATGTCGCCAGGGAGACAAAGGACATTCCGAGGATCCTGAGCAACATCCTCACCAGTGTCGTTCAGAACTCGTAGACCAGATAGATCGAGTAGAATGGACATGTGAATTTGATTTCGGCCCGTACAAACGATGAATGATTAGATCGATGCTTGCCCAGAATGTGTCAGAACGTGAGGTGGCGGTGCCCCTTTGCTGAGCGCAGATTAAATCTTAGCCTCTCCCTCCTGCGGCAGCTTTCTCAGCCAGATCCCTCGCAATGTCATCCTCGCTACCCCTCGCCTTGCCCTTGCCCTTGCTCCGGCCCTTATCAGTCTTCGCCGCCGCCGACTTATCCTCCTCCTCAATCTGGCTGATCCGATGGCTCGCCGCTTGAATGGCTCGTTCGACTCCGTACCGCATCCCGACCTCGTAAACCAATCGACACGTCAGCCTGTCCGGCAAGAAGATGGTCGGAATCGGATGGAGGAAGGACAGCAAAAAGTTGGTGGCGTGCCAGGTCTCATCAACCATGATGCAGGGGACCGGTTGATAGCCAATGACCTTGCGGTTCTGTTCCGGGCCTCGAGAAAGGATCTGACGGATTTCAGGTGAAGGATTCTGGATGATCCGCTTTAGAGTTGACGAAAAGATGCAGGGGTTCCATGCGGCACAAGGGAAAGCTACGCCGTCATTGGACATGATCACGAGGTCTTGGTCCCGACAGCCGAGCGGAAAGTAGCAGTCCCAGAAAGTCCACACAGTACGCTCTCGCAATGTCGTCATAAGTGCGTCGGGGTCAATGACGTCGAAGTTCGGATACCGCCAGCCGGGAGGAATAAAGAGCGGGTTGATCTCGGGTCCAGACATGACGGGCCGCTCAGGATGATTACTCGCGTCATGGAAGGAATCGCCAGCAACGCTACCGCTCGTATGCACTGTAGGACTGGTCGGCTCGTTCACGCCTTCGTAGCTCGAAGTAGGCGACCCAGACCTGCCGACGGTTGACTCTGACCAGCGCGTTTCGGCATCCAGCAAAGTTGCTGCATTCGTTAGGGAATTCAGCCCACTGGCTTGTTGTTGAGGTGCTTGGTGCGCTCGAGTAGGATAGTAAGCTCGAGCTGGGTACATAGGCGGAGGCATAGACGAAAAGATGCTCGGGTTCGTGAATGCTCCCGAGCCTGCCTGCTGCGAAACCTGAGCATCACATGTAGCATGCTGCTCATCGAGCGTAGATCTCTCGCCCTGTCCGGAGCATTGACCTTGACCCATCAGCGGGACGTGCTGGAAAGTCGACGGAGCCTGTGAATTAAGCCCAGGAGGACCGCTGTTTGTCTGATGTTGAGGTGGTTCCAGCTCGAGCTCAGAGACTGCTTCGTCTGTTTGAGCGGGAAGTAACTTGGCAACAGGACCCTTGCCTTTTTTTGCCTTAGAGCGAGCCGAAGTAGGCTTCAAAGGAGGTACTCGCCTGGGTGCAACCGTCGCCTCGACGGCAGGAACATTCTCATGTGCTTTGCTCGGCACAGAAGTCTCGCCTTTCGCCTTCGCTTTCGCCTTGCTAGTGGCCTTCGACCTAGGCTTTGCTTTAGCTTTCCCAGTCAACGCACTCGCCTCTGATGGGGGAGCTGGGGTGCCTGGAAGGGCATCAGGAATAGTCGAGGTCTGAGTCGAGGTATCAAGAGTAGGAAGCGTCGCTGTTTTCAGCAAATCAGAGCCACCGAGCGGTGTTGCGGGAAGCATTGATGCTTCAGAAGCTTGTTCTGGCCCCATAGTGACATCTTTGGCCTGCGATACCGTGTCCGAATTTAGAGCAGGATCAAAAATGGGCTGCGCGCTACGATCGATTGCTTCGGATGGCTCAGGTCCCTCTCCTGCAGACTTCTTGCCTCTGGCTTTCGTCTCCTTCTTCGGCTTCGTGGCTGCTTTTGACTTCGCCTGCTTCGCTGTGGTTTTCTTTGAAGTTGCTACACCCTGGATTGAAGGAACTTGATCGTTTTCGAAAGATTTTGATTCGTCCAGACGACTCGTAGCGTCGTCAAGCTTGATCCGTTTCGCGGGAGAAGCGTCGCCGTCCTGCTCCGTTTGGCGGACGAGTGCTCCAAGACTGGCCGGCTCTGACGAGTGAGGAGCTTCTTCACAATAATGGGGCGGTGCGGGCGATCTGGCTTCAAGGCGTTCGTCCAGTGTCTGACCAGCTTGTCCCTCCTGATCTGATGCTGTAGCACTCTCCCCAATCTGGTCCAGCAGGTCAGAGATCTTGAGGCTTGTGCCTTCCTTATCGGCGGGCTCAGTGCCGTTACTATCGGGCTCGCAGCTGGAGGCTTGCTGCTGACTGACTGGTGGAGCGGCGAGTTCTGACAGCCAAATTGGAGTTGACTGTGCAACCTCGAGATCCTGTGGCTTGGTCTCGGAGGCTGCAATATCTACGTCACCCTTGCCCTCAAGGCTCCCTCCTCTAGACCCTGCACGCTTAGCCAAGTCGGAGTTATCGCTGACTGTCTGCAACGGCATTCGATAAAGCACAGATTGCTCGACCCCAGGCTCCATCTGAGGCTCCGTTGGCGGGGAGTGTTCATGCGTTTGGTGGTCGTCTGTGAAGTCTTCGTAATCCGACCCTGGCGCATCCTCTGACGAAGATGCAGGTGAGGCTGCATCCAATCTGAGCCCCTGAGCTCCAGGAAGATGACCACTGATACTGTCCGGATCGCGGCCAAGCTCATCGGCTTTGTTGCCAATTTTGGCCGAAGTGACCCGCTCAGCGTCCTGGTTGCTTTCATGAGTCGATGCACCGCCCACATCGTTCTCAATCTTGGTCTCAGAAGACGCAAGAGCTTGTCGAGGCTCGGCCGCGACCTCCGTCGAAGCCGATTTTGGAATCTGATCAGGGCTGGGTAGACGTTCTCTCGAGCTCTGCTCTTCTGCGCGGCTCTCAATGGACTGAGCTACGTCTTCCTGGTCACTGGCTCTGTCGTTCTCGTCGGCACGATCCTCGCTGCTGGACGGGCCGAGATTTGTGCCCTCCGCAAAAGTTGCTGGGATGTCCCTGGCCAGGGGAGATTGCGGGCGAGACGTAGACGCAGGGCATTGCGATTTGCTGTCTGAGACACATTCAGCTCCCGAAAGATGCATGGCGACGGGCTCCATTGCGGGTTGTTTCGAGCCAATCGACGCCAATTTGACGGTTTGTAGAGCACGTTACCTTGACGAGAGCTGGAAACCAGCTGCGAGCCTTCAGCCGATGTGGTAAATCCGACGTCCTTGCTTGTTACCGCTTTCGAACTGCTGATGGATCGAAGCCCTGAGTTTCGCTTTTTGCACGCAACCGATACGCCTTGGCTTTATCACGGCGAGACTTCCGCTAAGTGAATGCAGATGAGACTGTATTGATTCAGCGATGCCGCTTCACCTGGTGACTCGGGAATAGTCAGATGATCTGAGTAGCCATTCGCCAAGGACCAGCAGCGAGAGTGAACGCAGAGGGGTGTCGAATGATTCAGGGCCAGAAAGAAGGCACAGATGAAAGTTGGAAACGAAGAGACTACGAGATGCGCGTCGTGCCGCTTCACCAACTCATCCTAGTGTACCTCGCTGCTCTTTGCCACTGGGTGGGATCGTCGGTCGGAGCAGCTGGGTTGGTGGGTCTGCGTGAGAGGAAAGGCTGGCGCGTCACTGAGGCTTGGAACTGATTATTGAGTGATTACCGGCTCCGCTAAACCTTGTACAGACCCAACAACCGAGCGCAAAGACACAAGTTTGGCCGGCGGCTAAATGAAGTCGATGCTCGTTGGCGTGCTCGAAGTTTGGTGAGAACGGCTGCCAAGTGAGCCAGACCGTTGCTTCGGAATTGAATTTGAGTACCCCGCTTTGCCTCGTATTTGAGGTGGTATCGAGCTTCAGATCGATGGAGTCTTGACAGGATGAAGGTGTTGCGGTTCTTCGATGTTGGTGGCAACTTTGAAGGGGATCTTGTTGCCTACTCGGAGGTGCCCGCCCTTATATCATTCGGACCTTTTGATCATTCGGGCCTTTTGATCTGCCTTTGACGCAACGCTGAATGCGTTGTTCGGCACTTGCTGCAGCGGACAATGACAACAAAGGAGCGACTTCAGGCACACGGGCGAAAGAAGAGATGTTGCTGCAAGTGGGTTCATGTTCGTGAATCACCGAGCCTCTCTTGCCAATTAGTGTTGCTGCGCAAAAGTTGGGCTGAAGGTGGCGTTGAGTCGGAATGCCCACGCATCTGCACTTCGGAAGCGTTCCGATGCTCAGAGTTCTGCGAAACCCCCCACAAGCTTCGCCGCGATCTCTTCGACCAATGAATGCAGTGGCGCAGCTGACTTGTCCTAAGCTGCTGAGCCGGGCTGACTGAGGAACGGGAAAGTCTAGATGTTGCCTGAGCCAGTCAAGCCGTCCAGAGAAGGCAGCTAAAGTCACAAGGAGCAGCAGGAACAGCGCACCCGGCTGGACCCTGTCACCCTGTGACTGAACCAACGAGGCGCGAGCGCGTTCTTTTTTTTTTTTTTTTTTTTTTTTTTTTTTTTTTGCTGAATGTGACAGCTCTGCCAGTATGCCACTTGGCAAAAAGGCTTCCCTAAGTTATCGGAAGGCCCGAGCTGCAGCGACAGGAGCGAGTGACAGCATACATGGACTGCGCCGGATCCGACCCGTCTGAAGTGATCTCAAGGCAGTCCACCGTTCTGCGGCGGGGCCACCTCGCTTCATTTGAATCATGCATCAATCAGCATTGATCGTTGAGTCTGAGCGAAGGTGCCCGCCCCAGGGCTTTGACCTCAATTCACAGCAGCCCCCCTTCTCGGAACCATACACTTCTCACGCTTCTCAGAGAACTTGCGTCTTGCGAGCCATCACGGGCAAGCACCGACGCAGTCACAGCACCATGATGCGAACCAACATGGCGATGCAGCGATTTCGATTGTGATGGAGAATAACAGATCTCGATAACGTGATTGCAGATGAGACAGGAACTACGCCGAATGGTGATTTGCCGTTCCACTTTGCAAACAGATCAACGAGCTCAAGGCTCAGTGAGGGTGTAGCCACCATCCACACAGATAATCTGACCGTTTAGATACTGACAGGCGGCCAACCACTGCGTAGTCTGAACCATATCTTCCTCCCGTCCAGGGCGTCCTGCAGGCAGCGACAACTTGTCCATTTTACCCTCAAGACTCGACATGTTGGTTTCGTCGTCCTTGTCGCTCGCTGTCATCTGCGAAGCAAAAGTACCGGGTGCGACTGCATTGATGCGCACTTTGGCTGCGGAAGTGGATGCCACTTCGAAAGCGAGCATGCGTGTGACGTGGTGAACGGCGGCTTTGGAGGCGTTGTACGAAATGTGCTTTTGGGATTGCTTGACTACTCCTGAGATTGAGCCCGTGGTGATGATGGTGGAAGACCATCCCTTGATTGATTCCGTACCCTTGGAGAGAAGGGGTAGGAACGCCATGCTCAAGAAGTAGGCGGCATAGACGTTGATGCGGAAGAGTCTGTCCCAGTCGTCCGGCGAGTTGTCCTGGAGGGAGCTCTTTGCAAAGTCCTCCGCCGAAAGACGCTCCTGGCGGTGCTCAGGGTGCGATTTGCCGGACGTGTCGATAGTGGTCGAGCCTTCGTTGAGCGGTCCGACCTGGCCTGCATTCGAGACGAGGATGTCAAGCTTCTGCTCGTGCTTGCTGAACTCGTCGGCGAGTGCGAGACATCCTTCCTTGGTCGAGACGTCGGCGGTGAGAGGGATCAAAGGTCGGTCTGACGAGCCGTGAACTTTGGCCGTCTGATCGAGAACCTCATCTCTGCGGCCGACAATGTAGACCTTCGCACCGGCGGCACGCAAGCCTCGAGCCTGCATGAGTCCGATACCAGTACCACCGCCGGTGACGAGCGCGATCTTGCCGGTAAGGTCGAACATATTGTTCGGAGCCAGATGCTCGGCCGCGATGTGGTCTGTTGGTGCTGAAGTGAACGACATTACTGCTGCTTGCGAGGTAAAGTTGGTTTCGTTGGCTGGACGTAGTTACAGTCAAAGAGGGTGAAGGCGAACAGGGAACATGGGATCCATCGTGCTTGACCGTATATATCGACACGAGGCTTCACCTTTAGCAAAACGTCAGACCTTGGACCCGCCACATGACGAAGATGCTCGGTGCTGAATCACGCTGAGTGTATGTCGTCGTTCAGCACTGCGACATTGATGTATGGCAGGAACATTTGCAGGCCAGGGTCCAGCTTCGAATTGGTCAACGCTAACTTACTGCGCGCTGCTGCCTCATTTTTTTTTCCCATCTGGCGTTGAGTCAGCCTTGGATTTTGTTCGAGCTCGGTTGCAGGTGGAGGTGTGGCATCGCCTGGAGCGTGACTGTGATCCGCATCATCAAGAAATGCCATTCTCTGCCCCCGGCTAAGAGCCCTTCTCGACCATCTTGTGCCTAGTCTGGAGGCGAATGTGGTAGTCTTGTTAATCTGATAAAGCCCTTTGTATCCTGAAGCGACCGCCTCATCGTGGTGCTGAACTCGCAAAGTGGAAGATCCCAGCCTCTACCAAGCATGGCATGCTAAGGCAGTGTAGCGATGATCCTATCCTCCATCATGGGCGACGGTCGTACAGGTCATCATCGTCGTACTTGCTACCCACACCTGCGCCCGCCGTTGGTGGATATGTTGAAGCATGGTGATCGTATGGCTGGTGAGGTGCATCGATATCATCGTACAGATCATGCTCTGCAGCATTGATATCGAATGCTTCGTTCTCTTCATCACGCATCCTGCCGTACTGACTTCGATTGCCGCCAGCACCACCCATTCCCCCAACAGCACCGCCATGGTTGCGCGAAAATAGACCTCGAATGCGGTCTGCGAGCGCCTCACGAGCGTTGTCGCCGAGACACGAGGAGAGGGCAAACCAGCCGATGGCGAGAGCTACACCAATGCCCAGAATGATCCAGAGCGGAAGCAGGGATGAAGACTCACTCCCATCAGCTCGCTTAGCGAGTCGCGCAAGAAGGTGTTGCGTCGATGGCATTGTTGCAATTGGCGGATGCTGAAGTCGGAGGGGTGGAGGGTTGAGAAAGGTCGGAACGGACTTTGACTCTTGCTGTTGGCTGGAACTTCTCCGAGAATAGTGCTGAACAGCCAAGAGAGGCTGGGTCTGATATGGTAGCAGCCGTCCGAGATACTAATAGAGGTTGAGATGACGAGCGTGACCTTTTGTTGAAGAGTTCAAGATGTTCTTGTCATGATCAGCTGTGAAATGTGGATCAGTGATTGCTGCTGCATGCCGGAGGAACGCCCTTTTTGTCCGTCCGTGCTTGCAACCCGATCCGGGAAAATTCACAGCCTCGAGCGGTGTGGTTCCGATTCCTCTTTCACTCTAACACACGACTTTTTTTTTTGGGGGGGGGGGGTGGGGGGGGGCGTGCCGAGAAGGAAATGATGGAGAGAAGACCCTCACAGTGAATCGGCAAAGCCGAGTTTTTGGCGAAAGGTGTGACTTTTTCGGAAGATTTCGACGCTCACCAAAGCTCAAAACCTTGTCTGCGAGCTCCACATATTTTTGTGTGAATCCGCCGCCCTATCACCATCCTTGCTTCTGTCAACTGTCATCATACGCCACCACCAACACCGAACTCAAAGGCCTGAGCGTCAATAAGACACAGGACACGGTATCACGCTTCATCCGCGAACGTACAGCCAGAAAGATCTTCGTTCAACAGGGCACGAACGACATGACAAGTCTTTGAACACTCCCACTTCTTCATCTTTCCTTCCCTTTCCCCTCAAAAGGCTGGCACAGCCATCGAAGCTAGCACGACGATGTCCAGCGCAATATACTCCGAAGCTGGGCCGCCGCGGCCGAAGGCGTCGACCTCGCAACTGGACGCGACGCACATCCAACTCGGAGAATCTGATGTGGCAAAAGGAACCAGCGAAGGCGACGGAGTATCTCCAGCTTCTGCGGCGTCTCCCTCTATTCCCGCTCCAACGCTCTCGTTCTTCCCCACTCCCGCGCTCGATCATGCATTTGGTGGGATTGCGGCCGGTGCAGCCGCTACGATTTGCATGAACCCGCTCGACCTGATCAAGACCAAATACCAAGTGGACACCTCAAAACCCCGGCCTATTTCATTTCGACAACGTGCAGCCGCACTCAGCTCCATTGATGCGAAGGGTAAGGGCAAAGCTATTGACGTTCCGCTCCCAGCGGCGAGGAATGGATGGAGGTACTATTTGCTCGGAGGCAAGATTGGGAACGACATGATTGGAGCGTTGAACGAGATCGTCAAGGCGGATGGGTGGAAGGGCCTCTACCGCGGCTTATCTCCCAATGTTGCGGGGAACTCGGCAAGTTGGGGGTTGTACTTCTTATGGTACACAATGATCAAAGAGCGCATGAGTGCCAACGATACCAGCATCGACCCAGCTACGGGCGGCAAGAAGAAGCTCAGTGCGGGACAACACCTGCTGGCTGCAAGCGAGAGTGGAGCGATCACGGCGCTCATGACGAATCCGATCTGGGTAGTCAAAACAAGAATGTTCACCACACCGCGCTCCTCCGCACTACAATTAGGAGCGGCTGGGAACGCACCAATCGTCTATCGCGGATTATGGCACGGACTCACGTCGATCTACCGCACCGAAGGCGTGCGCGGGCTGTACAAGGGTGCTGGTCTTGCTCTATTCGGCGTCTCCAATGGTGCGATCCAATTCATGGCGTATGAAGAGCTCAAGAAATGGCGAACCTCGGTCGCCGCCCGCAAGCTCGCCTCTCCTTCAGGCTCGCCTCCCGTGGACACGTCGAACATCAAGCTGTCCAATGCCGAGTACGTCATCATGTCCGGCGTGTCGAAAGTCGCGGCTATCCTCCTGACTTACCCATACCAGGTTATCCGGAGCCGCATCCAAAATCACACGACGGCGCATATCTATCCAAACATCTCGACGTGCATCCGGCTCACGTATCGGAACGAGGGCGTGAGGGCGTTCTACAAGGGGCTGGTGCCGAATTTGGTGCGCATTTTGCCAGGGACGTGTGTGACGTTCGTTGTGTACGAGAACGTTAGCTGGGCCTTGAGAGGGTTGGCAAGAAGGAGAATCGCAAAACAGCAGCAGCAGGGGTCGGAGACGAGCAGCTCAGCATAGACCTTATCACGACACTCATTCAATCATTCATTCAAGCATCGCATTGTAGACATCAATACGGTTCATGACGTGTGTTGGGTGTGTAGGAGATTACAGCTTCGCCTTGGCACGGTAGGGAGCCAAGTCGATCTCGGTCGTGCAGATGAGCGCAGTATCCTTGATCCCCTTTAGGCGGTATTCCTTGTTGATATACTGGTACTCGTCATCGACACTCATATCGATAAAGTGATTGATGCTCGGATAGTGGACCAGTGTGCATTCGTTCCACCACTCGTCCTTCCCTCTGCTTCCTCTCGCGTCTTTCTGCCCTTGCTTGAGGGGGGCGATGACGATGCCGACGAGCTTGGCATTGCCGCCCCTCCTGCCGGCGACGGTTGCGAAGCGGCGTCCGTACTCGTGGTAGTTCTCCACCGCTCCCGGGGCAGTGTGGAAGTGAAGCAGATTGAGCATGGATACGGGCCCGTGGTGCGGCGGCGATTTGTGGTTCAGATGCTTCGCCAGCGCAAGGAGAGAGGGCGACAGGTTCAAGTCCCGACCATCTTCGCGCGTTTGGGTCTTCGATGAGCCGGGCTTGTCCGCAGGTGGGATGACATCGCCCTGCGCGTCCAACTTGATCTCCAATAGCGGCTGTTTGGGTGCTTTCTGGCGGAGCGAACTGGAAATCTGATCGTAGTTCGAAATGATTTTCCCCGGAATGCCCGAAATGACACTGTAACTGTTCTTCACCAAAGAAGAGGCTTTGGAGGGGAGTGATTCGGGCGCGGAGCCAGACGCGACGATGAGCAGAGTCCAGGGGGTGTCGTTGATGGTTTTGTGGTCGATGAGCGTTGCGCGGATGATGGGCGATTGGATCTGGCTTACGGTGACTACCGAGAAGGACTCATCTGCGACTGAGAGAAGCGTACTCAGGAAGGTATCGAGTCCACGCGGAGATGCGTCCGAGAGCTCGACAAGGTGAAGCGCACACACCGGCATCTTGTAAGAATTGTGCTGGTTAGGGCCGGGGATGGTGATGGAGGATGATCATGTTGCGAAGGCAGGTCGGCGTACGAACAGACAAGTATGTGGCATGTGCGGGGTAGCTTCGCGGCAAAGCTGAGTGAGAAAGTCAAAAAGCCAGGTTGCCGCTCGTAATTTCGGCAACCATGCATAGCCGGGATCTATCGCCGATTACAGCCCTCCAGTGGTCAAAAATCAAGATCACAGCTTAACCCCTCACTAGCTCGGTAAGATGGTGCTCAACCTTCTTCTCTCGCACAAGCTCTCCACTTTCTCTGGACGTTTGTTACAGTAGTATTGATATCTGCACAGGAACTAAACGAAGAAACAACCAACCGCCACGGCAAAATATATCTAGTTGGCGGGCACAAGCTTAATATCATACTTGACCTCGGTCTGCGTCCCGGCCTTCTTTGCCTCGTCGCTGCTTGGCTGTGCAAAGTCGACGGTCAGCGCGCTCTTATCAGCGAACACAGCGTCGGCACCGATGTACTCGCACTTGGAGTCGAAGATCTGTGTGATGAGCTGCTTGTACCCATTCGCCTCGATGAGGATGTGAATGTGAGCAGGGCGCATTGGCGATCGGTCGAGGATCTTGAGGATGTCACCCGCACCACCATCGTAAGGAATTGGGTATGCGGTGGGCTTGAGGCATTGAAGAGCGTAGTATCCGTTGGAGTCCGTGGTGAACTTTCCACGGTAGTTGAAGTCGGGCTGGCTGGGATCTTGCTGTTCGTACAGTCCGTTGGGGCCGGTGTGCCAGATGTCGATCTTTGCGCCTACGACGGGCTTACCGGTAGCAGCGTCAGTGACCTTGCCGTGCATGTAGCATGTCTCGCCCTTCTTTCCGTCCTTGCTCACGATGTTGTGGTCCAAGACAATGTCGGAGCCATTGGGGTACTCAGGAGCGCCTTCGCGGTAGAAGGGCCCGAGAATGGCACTCTGGGTAGCATCCATGTCGTTGCCCTTGCCAGCCTTTCCTTCCTGCGCACGTGCGTAGGTCATCTCGTCGATGAGCGACTCAAGACCGAGAACATCAGAGATGAGAATCATTTCGTTTCGTCGGTCGTCCGACATCTTGCCCGATCGGATGAGCAGGTCACATGCCGCGAGCCATTCCTCGTTGGTCAACTGGACCTCACGTGCAAAGGCGTGAAGGTGCTTCATGAGCGAGTCGAGGACAAACTTGCCGCGAGCGTGCGCTTTGGGTCCCGAGACATCTTGGCAGAGCTTGGTGTAAGGGTCGAGGTGGGAAGATCCGTTGGCAGATCCGTTGGCGGTCATCTTGGGCGGGCGGGGGGTGTTATAGTCTATGACGCCAAAGGGGGCTGGGTTGTTGCAAAGCTTATATGGTTGTCAAGCAGGGGTCCTGGTTGTTGCTCTTGGAAAGTGTATTACGAGGGGAGGATGCACAAGCGGGGGAAGAACCAAGACGAGATAAGGTTTGGTATAAGTAGGTCTCAAAGGTGGTGGGGCGCGCGAACGTCGATACTCTAAAGGAGACTTAGGACTCGTGCTGACGATGTCGCAGTTGGTCATCAGACCCCACTCTACTCCCACGCTTGAAAAGTGTGGGGCTGATCACAAGACTTCTCACGCACCACTTGCTGGGCGTGGTACAACAAGGGTCTTTGAGCGGTCGGAAGTGTCGGCAGTGTGTTGGTCTGTTCGCCGCCCAACGCCAAAATAAAAAATGTGGGGCAAAAAATGGCTAAAATCCGAGGCCGAGGACAACATCCGTCCCGTCCCACCTTGCTGGGTGCGGACTGCGATCAAATCGCTTGGCACCCATTCGCTGGGTGGGCGGCAAAACGGATCAAGTCCGAGCTGCCAAGCATGCATCCGATCCATCAGAGATTCGTCTCTCCATCTAATCTGTGGTTGCAGGCTGCAATGTTTGACGTGACATTCGGTCGTTCGCCTTTCTGCTTGCTTCTCTGCAAGATTTTGGTCCGACAAGATTTGAGCTAGAGCCAAAGCGAGATGCTGGAATGGAAGCTCGATCCTTCAGAGCTGAACAGCGACCGAAACTGAGCCTAAAGCGGGACAGAGTTTGAGTTTGCTATCAGTGTTGGTGCTGTTCGTGGGAACAGTAGCGAGCAGTGTGCGCCCATTTTTTGAGATGTTAGATCCCTCTGAGTTGTAAGCCGATTCCCGAAGGGTTGAAACTGTGGTGGAGAAATTGGAAGACAGCAGCCACCAACAACAACTTCACTCGTTATCGTCCCTCCAATCTCGATTGCGACCACGCATTCGTTGCAAGTGGTCTTTCTTGTTGCCTAACAATAGTCTCGTTATTCCCACGGCGGCACACCCATCGAGCCTCAAGCTTGCATGCAACTTCTGGCGAGCTCCTCCACCGCGTACAGGCCACCTTCGAACACCGAGTATCCAGAGAACACGACTCTAGCAGGAAGGCTCCTCACACATCCTTATCGTTCGCACACACAAATTAGCGGGGAGACCAGCACTATGGCTTCGGCATCAACGTCTAAAGCCGCAAACGGCTCCACTGCAGCTCCTTCTCCAACGCTCTATGTCAAGAACATTGAGGGCAAGATCAAGAAGCCTGGTAAGTTACCCAATATCCGTAACCCTTCATCCACCCGTCCCGCCTCTTACTGACCCCTTCTGCTAACTGTATTCCACTCTCTATCTCTCTCACTCACCCACGTATCACTGATAGAGCTACGCCGGCAGCTATACTCCCTCTTCTCAACTTACGGTCGAGTTTTAGATGTCGTCGCGACACGCGCGCCGGGGATGCGCGGGCAAGCGTTCATCGTCTTCGAGTCCCCCGCCACCTCTACCGCTGCAAAACGCGGGTTGACCGGCTTTAGCTTCTACGGCCGCGAACTCGTTATCGACTACTCCACGGGCGAGAAGAGCAAGGCGCTGCTCCGAAGAGAACTCGGCGACGACGCGGTGCAGGAGATGGACCTCGAGAAGAGCAAGACCACCGTCTCACGCCGCGGCGAGAAGAGAATGTTCCTAGCAAGTCAAGACGACGACGCAGAGGACGAGGAGGAGGATGAAGGAGAGGAAGGGAGGGGCAAGCGCGCAAAGTTGGAAGATGGGGAGGAAGGTGTGGTGATAAAGGCGATCGAGCTGCCGAGAGCAATCGAAGCAGAGGTATTGGAAACGCTGTTCTCGCGCCAAACGGGTTACAAGAGCGTCCAGAAGAGTATAAAGGAGGAGGAAGAAGGAGAATCATGGCATGCAGAAGTAAGGTTCGACACAGATACAGACGCCAAGGCGGCAAAAGATGCACTGGAAGGGATCCAGCTGGATGCCACTTACCGACTCAAACTTGTACTCTAGCCAACACCACGGACAAATCACACATCATTTCATGGGAAAGTCGTACTTCTCTGCCCAGTCTCGCCGCATTACAGGAGATCGGGTCTCTTCAAACCTCACCAGCTCCGCGTCGTAAGACCACCTTCCCGAACATAAATACATCCTTCCTCGCGCCATGACTCGATCTGTGAATCACACAACAGTGACTCTTATGAAAAACCAATGTTATTGACAAACCCTAAAGAAAGGAAACATGCAAGAGAAAGCGGCAGCCATACTTTGGGGCGCGCATCTAGTGGTCGATGATAGCCAAGTTACCCGAAATCAGCTTGTTCTCCAACACACTGCCCTCGGGAATTTCGATCTTGTTGCCCTCGTTAGCAACAATAATGACGGTTCCCCTCAACGTGATGTTCCTGCCGAACACCACATCACCCTGAACCGTCAAGTGGTCCAACTCAATCATCTCGGGGATGCTCTTGAACCTCTTCTGGAACTGCGCCACCTTCTTGAATGTGTCGCCGAGCTTGACAACAGGAGTCTGCGAGAACATCCTGCCGGGGTTCATGACCAGCTTGCCGTGCTCCAACGAGTACAGATCCGAGGTAATGAGGAGAAGGTCCGAGCAGCTCTTGACGGGCAAGAACCTGGAACGGGGAACGTTAACACCCTTGGCACCACGGAAGTGCTTGATAGCAGCACCAACGGCAGTCTCGAGCTGGATGACAGCCTCTCCGCTCTCCAAAGCCTTGTTGTTGACAATGATCTCGAGATCCAGCTCCTCGTTGTCAAGAACACACTTGACGGCGCGCAGGTTCAGCCACAGGTTGTTGGTGTTGAAGATCTTGAACTTCTTGACCGACTTGAAGTCCTCGACGTGCTCGCTGGGCACCTGGGCAATCTCGAGAAGACGAATGGTGCCCTCGTAGTCGATCAGGGTACCACCCTTGACATCGGCCTTGGTCTTGTCAGTGACCTCCGAAATGAACTCGGCCTGGGTGTCGATCATGTGCTGGTAGATGTTAAGGTCAACATCGGCACCGAGGTTGTCGACGTTCGAAACGAAGAGGTACTCCTTGCCGGCGGCAATCAAGCGGTCGAGAAGACCAGAGTTGTTCATAGCGTCGAACAAGTCACCGTGACCAGGAGGGTACCAGAGGTTCTTGTTGTCGGTGGCGGAGCGGGGGCAGGGGAGGAGCGACTCCTTGTTGACACGAGGGTATCGGGACTGGTTGAAAGTCAAGATCTCGACATTGTGGTTGGCATACTTCTGAATGACACGGGCAGTGTCATCGTCAGTGTTGAACGAGTTCATGAGGATGAAAGGAACGTTGACGTTGTGCGAGCTGTTGAGGTGCTCGATCTGACGAACGGAAAGGTCGAGGAAGGTCATGCCCTCACGAACCTCGATAACGGACTTGGGACCAGTGCAACCCATGGTGGTACCGAGACCACCGTTGAGCTTGAGAACGGCAAGCTTGTTGAGGATCGAGGGGTCAGTAGCCTGACGAAGCTGGGCGTAGGGGGTGATCTGCTCGGGGGAAGGAGGATTAATCTTGTCCCAAACAAGCTTCTCGCCCTTGGCCTTCTCGGAAAGGTATCGGTTGAAGAGGTTGAAGAAGTTGGACATCTCGGCGTCGAAAGCCTATTTTGGTGGGAAAGCAGAGCAACGCATATCAGAGTCAGTAAGTGTGATAACAGATAGGGTTTCGACGAGATTCCACCGGTTCTCAGATTGGCTCTGGCTTGCTTCCCGTCGGACGTATTGATCTGAGGATGCTCCAAGGAGGCGCAAATACGCTCCTTGCTATACAGCCTCTCCTTGGTGCACCTTCTACGACCAAAGAGAGCCACACAGCGCAGCAGCATGCCAGGCCGAGCAACCAGAGCACGCCGCTGAATCAGGGGCCAATTTCGAATCGGCGCAACTGAGCGGTGGAGGTGGGTTGGAAGAGCCAGGCTTGAGGAACCGTAAAATGGAACCGAAAGGATACGTACCTTGCGGACAGCAGGGTCATCGATACCAGAGACAAGAGCGTTGAGCTCATTGCGCATAGCCTTGGCAGCTACACCAGTGGTGGCCGACTTGAAGTCCTGTGATTGCCAAGAAGCAGAATTGAGAAACGGAAAGAAGGAAGTCAGAAAACGGTCTCGGAAGACAACATGAGCCACTGAAAGCTGGAGCGAGCGATGCGCAAAGCACGGAGTACAGAGCGAGCGACGCTTGTACGCTGGCCGGCAGCGAAGACAACGAATGGCTGACCGCGCACAAACGCAGCCAGAAACACGAGTCGTTGGCCCGAAGCAACAGCAGGTGCGCTTCGCATGCTTCTCAACTGATTTAGTGACACGGATGGTGACGACTTACGATGTGGGAGGCACCGCGAGTGCGGGAAGCCTTGATCTGGGCGCCATTGTTGGGCGTGGAGAGGTTAGCGTTGGACGACATCCTTGAAGGGTATTCCGAACGAACGAAGGGAGGCGATTTGACGGGGTGGTGGTGAAAGTAGAGGAAGAAGATTGAGGTGAAGCCTGATCAATATATTGGGTTGGGAAGCAGGGGTCGACAGGTGTGTGGCGATGGCGACGATATGCAGTGTGCTGTGCTGTGCTGTGCGATGGGCAGAACAGAGTGTTGTGTGTGTCTTTGTGCATTGAATGCATTGTTGGGTGGTCAGAGCGGGCAGATGGCGCAGAGTGCGTTATTCCAGACCAGAGTTGCAGCTTTGCCTGCCTGCCAAAAGTGTGTGTGTGTGCATTGACCAAAACCAAAAAAGTTCGAATCGCCGTGCATCTCTTTGTCGATGTGACTTGGTGCCACACTGTTCAGTTGCCCCTTTCCAGAAACGAGCCAAATTGGAAATTCTTGAAATTTGGCGACTTGTGAGCTCAGTGGCGCGCCCGTGTCTGCGCTTCTTCCGCTCGCGTACACTGCCAGAAACATGTCGCCGGTCCGCACATCTCTAGCAGGGGCACAACACACTGACAAGACCGAGGTTCAGCTGGACAAATCACAGACAGGCGCAAGCAGCAGCAGCACGCCGCAGATCCTCCGCAACCCGCTCATCACGCCCCTCGATTCGATCCATCGTCCAATCATGCCCCGGTTTCTTCCTCTCGATCCCGTGGTCGGGTAAACGAACATTCGGAGCAATGCCAAGCATGGTCAGGCCGCGATGTTTGTGACCAGCCTTATCCTCGCTTCATCGAACCCAGGGCGAATGTCAAGGGTGGGGGACATTCGACTGCATCAGAAGCGGCAAGTTCGAAATCGGGCACGTCAGAAGTTCGAACGTGTCCGTCTTTGTCATTAATCGATTCCAATCCAGGCCGCCGACCACACGCCGACACAGATCGGTCCGATTTGCCCCTCTGCCCTTTGCCTTGCTCTTTGACACACGTTCTCGGTGGAGTGGAACACGGTCTGTTCACTTCGGAATTGGCTCGGAGTAAAATGTGGGCGCCGATGGTGGGATGACTGTTGCTTCTGCGGAGCATGCGAGTCGACAATCCCTGCAGCTGTCTCTTTCCCGTTTCGTATGCTTCTGCGCCAACATGCCCGCCACACAACGCCCAATGATGGACCTGCTCTAAGCGCTAGCTGCCCTTTCCTGTATCAAGCTCTTGGAAGTTGCAAGCTATCGAACTTTCAACGGTGGATGGTTCTGCTGCAAGCCATCTTGAGTGACTGGTGATGCCACTTAGCAACGAAATACGGAGAGTCGCTCCAAATATCGATAGAGTCGAGTTCTGAGGTCTAAATCTGGATCGAGTTGAGTGTAGCAAAAAGAAACTTCCCCACGTCCAAAGTGAAATTTCCCTCGTTTCCCCGGGCCTTCCGCCGCTCCGAACTTTGATCTGGACAATCGATACGACTGTCTGACATGTTTCATGAAGCTTGCGAGCTCATCGGGCTCAAGATGATGCAAGTGGCCCGCTTAGCCAGGAGAAATGGCCGCGACTCAGACTGTCTCGCCTGTACTGTCAGATACACCATTTCCCGACTCGTGGCTGAGAGAAAGTGGCTGACTTCTGAGGCTTGACGTGTGGCAAGTCAAAGTCAGGAATGCGCATCGGGTGGGCCATGACTATAACTCCTCAACGCCAATGTCACTCAACGCACCTTCACGCCCTTCTTACAGTAGGCAAAGGCAACGCAATAGTCAAGCGCAAGTCACTTCCATGGTCAAGATGTTCGTGTATGACATGAGTGATAGATGCTGACAAGGCAATGGATGGGATCACTACGGAAAGGCAATGCAATGCAACTGAGCAACAAACAACACCAAGAAGAACGGGTTATGAACTAGCACAAGAGACCACCTTAGTCTCGAACAGATCTCGCAACCGAGCCGGTACGAGCAGCACCCTCGGAATCAGACCCGACATCGCTCAGCTCGGCCCAGCTGTCCTCGCCATCACTCGGCAACGACAGAACGTCCAACGCACCTCTAGCACCGGCGTCATTGTCACTGCCACTAGAGATCGTCGGGCTAGGAGAAGCATCAAGATGCGACCACCTCCCTTCTGTCTCACCCGCATCGCTTACCACCTCAAAGTCCGGCTCGCTACCGCTACCGCCAGAGCGACTGCCGGTCCACGGTGTGTCTTGCGTGACCGCCTGCAGAGCCCGATTGGACTGGTAAGGCGAGTCCGGGCCGTTGGAAGAGCTGCTGCGGATCTCTGGCTGCGCGTTGTGCTGGTCTGAAAGTGTTTGCGAAAGACCATTGGTGTCAAGCGCCAAGTGCGATTCTTCTCCTTCGTGAGACAAGGTATCTTGCGGTGTTGAAGCACGGTCGCTAAAGACGGCGTGCCAAGATGAAGCAGTGCCATCAACAATGTTGGCAAAGGGATCATCCTCTGGAGCTGCTTCACGATCTTGAGACGGAAGAGGGGAGCAAGAAGCTTCGTGATGGCTGAATTCGAGGCCAAGCAGCCCATTCCTTGCTGCATCGCTCTGTTCGTCGCCGTCGATCTTCGTCTCATTGCCAGAGGCAATCGGTGATCTCGCTTGGCTGGCTACGCTCCTGACCGAGTTGAACCTTGAGTCGGCTGGGCTCACTAACGAGGCGCCGTCAATAATGCTTGGCGAAGCATCTCCCAAGCTGTGGTGTGGCACTTCGGGCGAGGGCGATCTTCGGATGTCTACGACCGGTACCTGAATCGTTCGTTCTTCAGTGCTGTTCGGCTTCCTCCGTCTCAACCCTCTCTCTTCGGTCCCTGAGCTACTGGCAAGTCCTTCACTCATGGACGCTCGCAACCTCTCCCTATAAGCACAGGCCTGCCTCTCGTGCATCTCGAATTCGTGTTGCGCCCTCTCGCTGCTGGCCTCTTCTCCAATCCCCCGGCGGAAGTCATCCAGCTCGTCATCGCTGAGTCTGCGATGTCCTCCGCTGCCTCGACGTCGCCGTCCGTCTCGTAGAGTGCGGAAGTCGTCCTGAATTTCGTTGACTGCTTGCTCGACTTCGCGGCGTAATTTGAGGAACTCGGTGCGGACGCCTTCGCCAAAGCCATGAGGCCAGTTCTCTTCGCGCCATGGTTTGAAGACAGCGAGTTCGAACGCTACGACAGCGCCTACTCCTGCTGTGGCAGCGGCGGTGATCATCAGGGGATGCACCATCGTGACCTTACTATGCGTTTGTAGCGGTACGATGTTGGTGCAATCTGTGTATTTCGTGACGTTGGCGAGATGAGCTCTGGTATGTTGCCGTGTTGGAGAAATTGTCGGCTGGGGACCAGAGAACCGCAAAAGGCAAGACAGCCACCACAGGTCCTCTACTCCATCGACTTGCCTGCTCGAAGCGATTTCGAGGGCTCAGCTTTCTAATGTTGACGTCGTTGCCGTGATCAGAAAGTAGATGTAGATGCCGTTGTTGAGGTCACGATACGATTGTAAAGAATTGCGGGGTTATTCGCCGTCCTATCGAGAGGAGCCAAAGGCGGTGCAATGCGAAGACTGAGCTGAAGCTGAGCTGAGCTGAGTCCAACTTTTTCGAGCCCACGTCTCCCGACAGAACCCTGCATTTTTGGTGCAGGCTCAGCAGCCGTGCATGGACCGCGTCTTTGGCCCAAAATCCAAGTTGTTAAGCCTCGCAGCATAGGGGGATTCACTTCCAGCGGCTATCTTACGCCGATTCCAGTAAGAGATGACCATCTTGAATTCACTGGGGTATAAGCATGCTTCAGGTCCTCGCAAGTCGTGCTAGCTTGCCTGAGCAACTCTGAAAGAAAGGCATCCCAAACCTGTGTCCACTCACTGTGGTTAGACGATCTGACCAGAACCAGTTCGCAGAACATAGCGGCTATACCAATGATGTCGTGAGGGAACAAAGTGTATTGCATGGCTTCCAGATGCGATTCGCGCCCAATCACTTCTTCCACAACCCCATCAACTCTTTTTGCAGGTCTCTTGCCTTCCTCTCCTTCTCCAGACTCTGCGTGCTCCTCAAATGGCCGACCACATCCCTTGTCTTGCCGAAGTACACCTCCTGCAACTGATTACGCATCTTAGCCTCCATGTCCTCGATCATCCTGCCGACGTTAGACACGTGGGTCACAAAGTCTGGAAGCGCATAGTCGGCTTCTGACTGACGGGTGAGCGAGCCGGCAATTTCAACGGTACCGACCTTGGTGGAGGCAGGCTTGAGTTCGGAGGGATCTTCGGTAGCCTCATCCCGACGGACGAGGCCGAGCATGACAGTCGATGTGAGCTTGTAGCTAGCAGAGGCACCGCTTCCGGTAGAAGAAGATTTACCAGAAGGACGTTCGCTCGCCTCAAACACGTGGATGGAGTCCCAGGCACCGGAGATGCCATTACCTGTTGTTTCACCGATGGCTGTGAAAGAGAACGGACGCGACAAGGCAATAGCGTGTGTCAGTGGGATGCGAACGGCAAATGCAAAAGGTATCACGCAGTCACTGCCAATTGCAAAACTTACTCTTCTTGAACAGCACGACACCTGCAAAAGTTGATGGAGCGTGAACGCCTCCAACGGTAGCCCCTGCCAATGAGCTTGGCTCACTTTCGAGATCCCAGAGGTAGACGCTCGAGAGCGCGTTTTCGTAGTACAGCTTTGCATAAGTCTCAAAAGCATCGTTTGCCTTGAGCTCGAGTGACCTCAACGGTGCGCTGGGTCTTGTGCCTGGCTCGCCATCCATGGATTCATCCGCATCAGGAGTGATGGGTGGATGATAGGTGTCCGAAATCCAGGACCTCCAGCTGTCGCCATCCTTGTTGTAATCGCAGCACAAGAATTCGCGTCCTGCGCCTTGTTTCGAATCGTCGAGCTTGACCTTGAGAGGCTGGTCCACGGACGAGTAGAGGTCATCCGCATAGGATGGAAGGAGCTTGACAATGGATTCAAGATTCTGTTCAACCTTGGAGGGCGGCAAACGACGCAGAAGGTCGAGCGAGAGATCGAGCGGATCCGTCATGGTGCAGGTATCGAGCACTCAGAGCCCTTTGGAAAGCCGATCGAGGGTGTGGAGTGGATGAATGCAATTGATGAAGGATGAACAATAGCTTGCTTCAATGATGTTGTTTCTTACCGAACTCCACCTGACAGCTTCACGGCCTGCGTGACGGCTGACCTGCCGAGATCTTGGTTCGGCGGGCCGTGCGAGCGAGACACCATCACAACACGTCGAGGATCGGCTTTCACCATCGCCGATGTTATTTATAATATTGTTAGACCTATAGCTACAACAAAGTTCCGAATTATGGCTTGTCAAAAAGTTGGCCGGCAACCTGCAAAGTCACCGCGCATGAAAGCGCAGAAAGTCAAAGCACGCCATCCTTTGTCGCGATGATGTTTCTCGCAGCCTCAATCTCAGGACAGTCAAGCCTCAACGACAACAGCTGCAGCACGTAGCCTGTTCATTCTGCAGCCATTGGCTCGCCCCGCCCCCCACTCTCTGAATCTGCTCGACCCTGAAGCAGCTTTGAAGAAGCACAGGCCAGTTTCGAGAAGAACACGCCCAAGCCGGCACCCTCGCGCTAATTACTTGCACAACTGCCGAGGTCCACTGCTCGACAGCGCCTTGAGCAGGGTGAGCCGCCTGCCTGTCGGCTTTGCATTTTGAGGCTTTCAATCTATCCGGCCAATTACGAAGCTGCCACAGCTGCAGGCAGGTTGACGAGCACGCGGTTGACGAGCACGCCTTTCTCTGTTGTCTTTCGCTAGGCGCTAACTTAGACTCTATTCAGCACTCCGGAGATCAAAGTGATAGAGAGCAGCGCACGTTGACCTTTCCCTCGGTTGCTGTTGAGCAAGCAGGAAGAAACGGCCCCCTCCCGCCCGTGCTAGAGTCTGCACATCATGCGTGATGCATCAATGAGCAGGAAGAAAAATGTCGTCGTGGAACATACCGAGTGAGCCAATAGCAGAAGTCGACCTCGCCCTCCTCTTGCCCCGCCGTCTGCTCACGGGCCAATATATAGAACGACTCGTATCCTCAGTTCTCTTTGCTTTTGTTCTTCCATCATCGTCCCATACCCTTGGTCTTTCTCCCTCGTCGAAGAAACGATATCCCCCAAAATGGCTTCCAACTTCGATACCCTTCAGCTGCACGCTGGTCAGGAGGTTGACCCTGCCACCAATGCGCTCGCCGTCCCCATCTATGCAAACACTTCGTTTGCCTTCAACAACTCGGCGCACGGTGCCGACCTCTTTGGTCTACGCACTTTCGGCAACATTTACTCTCGTCTCATGAACCCCACCAACGACGTTTTCGAGAAGCGTATCGCTGCTCTCGAGGGTGGTGCTGCTGCTCTTGCTACCTCGTCCGGTCAGGCCGCTCAGGGTATGGTTGTCATGGGTCTCTGCGGTGCCGGTGACAACATTGTCTCGTCGTCTTACCTCTACGGTGGTACCTACAACGCCTGGGCTAACCTCTTCCCCCGCCTTGGCATCACTACCAAGTTTGTCAAGTCCGAGAAGCCCGAGGACTACGCTGCGGCTATTGACGCCAAGACCAAGGCGATCTACATCGAGTCGATCGCCAACCCCAAGTACATTGTGCACGACATTGCTGCCATCGCCAAGGTCGCCCACGACCACGGCATTCCTCTTATTGTCGACAACACCTTCGGTGCCGGTGGATACCTCGTCCGCCCCATTGAGCACGGTGCTGACGTTGTCGTGCACTCGGCTACCAAGTGGATTGGCGGTCACGGTACTACCATCGGTGGTGTGATCGTGGACAGCGGAAAGTTCGACTGGAGCAAGTCCGGCAAGTTCCCTCAGTTCACTGAGCCTTCGGCGGGCTACCACGGTCTCAAGTTCTGGGACACTTTCGGCCCCATCACTTTCGCCATCTACCTGCGAGTCGTTGTCCTCCGTGACCTCGGCCCTTGCCAGAACCCTTTTGGCTCTTTCCTTTTGCTTCAGGGTCTCGAGACCCTCTCCCTCCGTGTCGGCCGCATTGTCGAGAACGCACTTGCGCTCGCCCAGTGGCTCGAGGCTCACCCTCAGGTTTCGTGGGTTTCGTACCCCGGTCTTACCTCGCACCCTTCGCACGAGGTGGCCAAGAAGTACCTCAAGCGCGGTTTCGGTGGTGTGCTCTCGTTCGGCATCAAGGGTGACGCCGCTACCGGTTCGGCCTTTGTCGACTCGCTCAAGCTCGCCACCAACCTTGCCAACGTCGGTGATGCCAAGACCCTGATCATCCACCCCGCCTCCACCACGCACCAGCAGCTTTCGGACGAGGACCAGCTTAGCTCCGGTGTGACCAAGGACCTGATCCGTGTCAGCGTCGGTTACGAGTGGATCGAGGACATCAAGGCCGACTTTGCCCAGGCCTTCGAGAAGACCAGCGGTGTCAAGGGTGATGTCCCATCGGGCCAGACTGGCCCTGCTCCTGGTCTCTCCGGATCTGTGTAAATCATCGCATCTCGTTTTCTCAATATAATGCAACTGCCACGCTCAATGCCCACTCAATCTGGCCACGTATCTCATGAGTATGCCAACGTATCCTCCCAAGGCGGTATCTTCACTCTGACGCTTCGCAGCGCCCTTGACGCCTCGGCGCCAATACCCTGTCTTTTTTCGACTCTGTCCTGGGGCACAAATCAAGGGCCGACGCTGCGAACAGAAAGTATCTTTCCACTAGGGAAAATGAATTCGTTCCGGCCCACCCTAGCGACAGAACGGCTTAGACCAATACAGCATGTCACCCACGAATTGAGCCTGAGCTTCTGCGTTTGAGTCCTAGGCCCGTGACAGACCATTGCGAAGAGTGCTGGTCTGATTAGGCGCAAGCGCGCTAGTAAAGACCTGCATTGTTGCCTCGTAAGCAAGGTCGCATCAGTGAACTCAAGTTTTGCCACTCAAAGACGCGATATCAGCCAAGTTACAATTTGCCTGCCTCACCGAAGATTATGTTGGCCTGCCAGGAACGGCTTATACCGGACAGGCGGCTGTAATTCATTTGAGCACGCTGTAAACACAGTTGACCATGCACCAACACCCGCATCGCTTGTCTTGGAACAACAACACACGCCTGGCTAGCACTCCGCTCAAAATATGCTTACTGACCACTATCTCTGTGTGCCGCCTGCTGTCTGCTTTACCACCATACGTCTTCACGCGCCCGCCTGTGTCGCCACACGTCTTCACGCATCCTTTCCTACCTTCACACAGTTGCGCCAAAGGGAGATGCAATCCAGTCGGATACAATTGTGGCAAAAGAACTACGTCATCTGCCACACATACCAACACAGTAAACTAACCCGAAAACACCTCTCATAATCCCTTCTGTATGCCAACGTACGCTTCTCATCTACTCACACAAGCAGAGAATGACGACAGTATGATGAAAGGATGCAGCAAGTGACGCAATCCAGGCAAGCGGAATAGCCGCTGAGGCTGTGCACAGGAACTCTAAGGGTATTCTCGGTTGCCACCGTCAACAGACAGGCCTTCTGCCAGCACGATGAGGCCCCCAGCACCCCACTTAGCCTTGTCACAGCGTGCATAAAAAGGACGCCACGGTGCGATCTTCAGAACCTGCATTTCATATCCCCCACTCCCTCCCACCACACAGGACGCTGCCATGACCCCAGCCGTCTCGCCAAAGACCTCTGAGCCATCATCCATTGACAGCCGTCAACATCACCTGTTAGGGGTCAAACGCCCAGCGAGTGCTTTGTCTGACATTTTCGAACATCAAAGTAAGAAAGCAGCCTATGAGTTTGGCGATACCCCAACAGCCTCTGAGCCGGATGATGAGTACACTGAGTTACACGAGCCTATAAGCAATACACAAACCCTAGCAAGCGAGAGAGACGGTTCCCACGACGATGAAGGCAAGCAGCGTAGTGCCATGGAGCCTCTCTCCAAGCAGTACATCGAACAGGACAAGAATGGCATCGTCGACCTGGGACCAGAGACGGAGGAACCACCTCGCCAGGATGCGGGAAAGAAAGCGTACCTATGCAGAGAGACACAGGACGAACGAATGGCGGCACCAACCTCTATTGAGGGAACGAAGGGGAGGCCTGAAACGGCCGACCACCCGCGTACCCAGAGCTACTTTGAGGCTGACCTCCAGCTGCTCCCTGAACTGGAGTCACTATGGCATTTATGGAGCGATGCTAATGCACCCCTTGTCCCGCACAGCACATCCGTGATCTACCCGATCCGGAGCACTCTGACATGCTGAATCCGCTAACGCTGAAGTGGCGAATTCTGGGTCCTCAGCCAGAAATCAGAGACTATGCTGCTCTTAGAACGTCTGTGAAAGAACAGCTGCAACGACAAGGCGTGCCAGACGCCCACTCAGCCAAAGTCAGGTTCCCCATAGATTCAGGCAGAGGCAGCTTCGTCATCATTGCAGTCCAAACCGAAGGCCAGTACGAAATCGCCAGACATGCGCAGATACGCCTGGGTGGAAGTCGGTGTAAGATCGTTGCGGGATGCCCCGGATGGGTCGCTGAGCTTGCCGTTCTCAAAACAAGTGACCATTGCCCAAATGTCAAACAGAACGTCCTGCTGAGGTTGCTTTACAGATCCGTTCTAAGCGTCCTTGAGCCTACACACATCTTACTGCAGGCCACACGGACCCGTGCAAAAGATGCTCAGGGAAACACTCATCTTGGCAAACACCAATTCGATGGAACGGCCTGGATCTTGGGACGATTGCGACCTGGCAAAGCCTTATGTGAGCTTCCAGCCTTCGTCGCTACCCCTGGCGCGCCCGTCGCGCCTCTATTCTATCAAGGCAGAGGAAACATCTGCCCAGCCTGCCCATATGCGCGTCCCCATCATCCACGCAGCGAATGTCCTAAGCGCCCCTGCAAGGCGTGCAAACGCAGAGGACATCACGCAGGAAAATGTCCGGGCAATACGGCGTAAGGACCCCTTACCCCAGCGATTGTCTCTCGCTAGAATAACCACGCCGGGTGTTTCCACTTGAGTGGAAGTGAAACACCTGCAATAGAGGGATATATATATATATATACAGAGATAGAGACAGAAATATGTTCCGGTATCAACGCCCTCGTTCAAGACTGAAAACCACCCGTTCATCAGAGTCATAGCATTGCCCACCGATATGTCAAGCGCGCTTTTTTCCTAGCCCATTTCTTCGCCCCGAATATTCCATCGAATAAATCCAATTAATTGACTTTTTTTAGCTCATTGGGTGTGCAATTAGCGACGCCCCTTTTTGGATTTTTAGCAGAGCCCGCCGTTCAACTGAGTCCAATCCGGGGCGGCTTCGTCGCGTGTGTGTTTCTGTGTTGGGCTTTAGCGAGGCCAAGGGGAAACGTTTCGAGACGCTCGCTCACACGCAGGCAAAGTCACGCTTTTGAGTGTCGAGTGAGAGTGTGTGTTGGCGGTCCGCGTAAAGCCCCGACTGCGACTGTGGAAATCTGTCAGCCCACCCGCATTCCTTTCTCCCCTCTTCTACACAACTCGACCATCTCGACCTCACCTGTCAATCGTTATCCGGACGCGCATCCCACACCTCAGCGGCTTGTCGGTCCTTACGAACATCACTTCTGGCATCTATCGACATCGAATCACCGTCTTGGCTCGCAAACAATCATCTACGCTCGTTACTTTCCCCACGATCTAGCACTGGTCTCGTTGCATACCCATTCCCCGGCGCCCACGCTCACCGTTCACTTCGTCGATACCCGAAACCGCGGCGCACATCTCTGTCTAGCTTTTTGCCGCTCGGTTTCATCCTCACTACCACCTGCGATCGATCAGCGCTGCAAGCAGCCCGCGAACGAACAAGAATCCATCACCATGGGCTCCTCACTCAGCAAAGCGATGGGCCGGATCTTTGGCAACAAAGAGATGCGCATCCTCATGCTCGGCCTCGACGCTGCTGGCAAAACTACCATCCTGTACAAACTCAAACTCAACCAGAGCGTCACGACCATCCCCACCGTCGGCTTCAACGTCGAGACGGTGCAGTACAAAAACGTAAAGTTCAACGTATGGGACGTCGGTGGCCAGGACAAAATCCGCCCGCTCTGGAGACACTACTACACAGGCACCCAAGGTCTCGTTTTCGTCGTGGATAGCCAGGATCGCGATCGTATCGACGAAGCGAGACAGGAACTGCATCGCATTATTGGAGACAGGGAGATGAGGGATTGCCTGCTATTGGTGTTTGCGAATAAGCAGGATCTGCCCGGAGCCATGAGCCCAGCAGAGGTCACCGAGAAGTTGGGCCTCCATAGGATGAGGGATAGGAGCTGGTTCGTCCACCCGAGCTGCGCGACTAGCGGTGAAGGCTTGTACGAAGGCCTCAGCTGGTTGAGCCAGAACGTGTCGACGACAAAGAACTAATACAGTCAACCAGCAAAGCAGCACATGCACTAAGGCGAGGCGATCAGGGGAACACACGCACAGCGACATTCGCGAATCTGCACGTCCGCTTTCCTCCGCCTCGCCTCACCTCACTTCGATTGTTTCATGTACATACTTGTGACCACACCGCCTTCGCTCCTTTGCTCAATCACACTCAAATACCCATTGCAAGCTCACCTGTCTTTTGCTAGAAGCGATAGCAGCTGGTATTGTGATACAAAAACATTCCTACGATGATGCTATAAAAAGTTACGCCCTGGAGCTTGACCCACTCGAGCTCCCCGTGCCCGTACTGAGCGCTGGCGTAGTCCCTGTCCCACTCTCACTGGACGAGCTCTGACTCGGACTCGGACTCGGTCCCGTCAGACCCAGCCAATTTGCCCATCCTCTCAAACTGTAATCCGCACTGTCGCCTGCAGCTGCTCCGCTGCTCCTCGAGTTCCTTGCCGTGTTGGCCCTCAACATCCTCTCGTACTCTGCTTCGCTCAACCCGCCTCCATATCTGCTGCCGTAGCCGCCATAGCCACCGCCGCCGGGGACTGGACTAGGCTGCGGCGACGGGTTGCTGTGGTTGATAGGCGTCAGCAATCCTCGGTCGCTCAAAGTGCCCAGGACTGCGTTGGCAAGCTGATGCATCCTCCCCGAGCCTCGTCTGGCTTGGTGGTGGCTCGCCTCGGTGCCTCCGAGTGCTCCATGCTGTACTGCAGCCGCATAAGACGGTGGTGAAGAGGTAGCAGCCGGCGGCAAAGGCTCTTGCGGCGAAGGGGGAGTGGTAGGGAAGTACGAGTCGTCACCGTTCCTGCCCATTGATGTATCTGACAAAGAATGCAACGAAATGTCGAGCCTGTGCGGCGTAGGAGGATTAGGAGGACTGCCATCGGACGAATCATCCCTCTCCAAAGGTCGGCTCGTTGGACGAGAAGTGTTCATCGGCCCTGGTGGATTTGCCCGCAACGATGAAGTCCTCGCTGGCGCGGGCGAGGATGTAGCTTGCGATGGCACCTGCCTGTGTGAACTCGATGGCGAACGTTCGTCGTATGGCGAGATAGGAGGTGGTGGCGTTGACTCCCTGTTGGGACGCAGACCTCCCGAAGTTCCCTGCTGCTGCGCGTCGGTTGAACTGCCCTGACCACTCTCCATGAGAATCGTGCCCCTCTCTTGACCATACGCCGGAGGAGGTGCCAATGTCCCCACCATGGGTGCCAGTCCCCACTTCTTGACATTCGCTTCGATGAAGACGAAGCCAGCCTGCCCAAGGTTTACATGGATCTCACACGCTCCATCGGCGCCCACTGTCGGGAACAAATTGTATCTGTTCAAGCCAATGAAAGCATCCTCGAGCCTCTTGCCGTTCCTGGTGAAGAAGACGGTTCCTGTTCGTGGTCTGTAGCCGATACCGATGACATCGCCCTGACCATACGCCGGGCCGTACGATTGAGCGGCAAAAGGATAGTTGTGGCATTTGAAGCCATCGCCGGAGAAGTAGCCGATAGAGTACTTGGACCAGCCTGGCATCCTGAATTGTGGGTAGGGCTTGGTGGTCAAGCCAACGGCGACATTTGTCGTATCGGGCTTGTTGAACATCTTGACTTCCCAGTAGTAGACTTCGTTGATCTTGGGTAGTGGCAGGTTGCTCTGGACACAAACTCCTCCACCCTCCTGAGGGGCCATGCCTTGTCCATCGGCGATGAAGGTGATTTCGGTGCGAGCCTCAACAAAGACCGAAGGGTTGCTCTCGTAGTCGGGATCGAATGACCATGCACTGACGCCTTTCTCTTGAATGCTGAGAAACTGACTGAGGGTGATGTCAGTAGACTGGGTGCCTGGTGGATATGCCAGAGTCCAATGCTTGGCTCGACGATAGCCACGCTGTACGGGTTCGTCGACGGTCTCGAGCCATCGCTGTTCGATGCCATCCAGGCCTCCAGTACCTTCCAACTCTTCCTCGCGGCCGACGTCGAGCGGACCATCTGAATCAGCGAGCGAGATTCGGGCCCTGCGTCGCACAAGAATAACGAGGATGATGAAGAGCAAAAGGAGGAACAAGAGGGTAGATAGGAGAATGAGCAAGGGCAAGAGAAGGGCGAGTGTGTCGTCTGTGGTGGGTGGGCCTCGATAGATGGGTTCATCTGGAATGTCGATGATATCGAGCATCTTGATGGAAGGACTTGGATCCTGAGCGAGTCCTATATCCTTGAGTTGCTGGTTGAAGAGACGGTCGCCGTTGACCATGCCGAATGGACGTCGAAATCGCGGCTTGCCCGAATATGCGCTTGGATCTTGGACGTCATCGGCGGCTTGGCGGTCATTGTCGGCAAAGGTGAGGAGAGCATCCATGTCAAGGACCGACTGTCTGAAGGTGTAGTGGCTGTCGGAGCCAGGTTTTGCGCCTGGCCTAGATCTGGAATTGGGATTGGAGCCAGAAGATGAGGATGCGTCTATTGGTGAAGATGAGGAGGCGCGACGGTTTGCCGGAGCAGCCGGTCTAGGATTGCGGCTGTCACTCATGCTGACCGGTGATGTCGGGCCTTGCACCGCGGATAGGTGATGGCTTTAGCTACTTGCTGACGAACAAGACAGGGGCAGCACCATGCCCGGACAAAGGGGCGATTTGGCAAAGAGCCTGGTCGGATGAACGGTGCGACGATGCGGGCAGAGATTGAAAGGTGTGCCCGAGTAACTGATTGCGAAGGTGATGAAGGGCTTCAGAGCTGAGCGCGCGAGCTTCAGAGGCAGCGATGGTGCTTGGCGCAGTGTCACCGACCAGATCGGGGGATGGGAATGGTGGTAGAGTCGGTGATTGGTCAGCCGAATGAGCTGTGATGAATGTTGTGGACTGTGATGAGCAACGAATAGGTGGAAGAAGGAGTTCAGTAGACCGGAGAAGGATGGCGAGTGCTTGGTGATGGATAGATAGGAAAGATTGAAACAAGATGGCAGACGTGAGCTAGGCAGGCCAATGGAGTGGATGAGCAAGCAGCAGCTCCTGACGACATGCTCTCCGCTCCGCTCCACTCAATGTGTGCCTGAGAGCTGCCTGTCGCATTGCAGCTTAAAATCCAAATTCACGGCAGGACACACACAGAGGCGAAAGCGGAGCGGACTTCCATAATCCGCGCCCCAACGGAGGAGCAGCAGCAGCACAGCAGCACAGCAGCACAGCAGCACAGCAGCGCCTCAGCAGCCAATTCGCAAAAGGGAATTACCGCCTCTGCGTGCGGGGGATTTTCTGTGCTTACCCCGTTTGGCTGTGCCCCCTTGGCCCGATCTCCAATATCGACTCTTCTCTCACTCGTTCGCTCGCACCCCTTACGGCCCTCACAATGGATTCTCACAATCTCTTATCAGAGTCTTCTAGACTAGACCGGCTCACTTAGCCATGCATTGGTTCAATTAGCTGCAGTGTCCAGTGTGTAGCCAGTGCGCAGCAGTTGAGCGACAGTTTCTCGGCGTTGCTCTTCAACAAAATCGGCATAATTGGCCCGATCCGGCGAAAATGCGCAGCGGCCCATCGACAATTTTCGAGAAAGAGGGAAGAGGACTCGGTTCGGCCATCGAAAGACACTGATTGAGATGACTACTGAATGCGTGATCCTGACTCAGCAATCCACTCCACCACCATCTCCTCTGTCCCTTACCTATTCGTACCGTACTGCCAGACGCTCATCTTGACGATTACTCAAAGATCAGCTTGTTCGTTGTGTATCCGCTCACTCTCTCTGGAATACAGGGCTTCTCATTCGACCGTCATCTAGCCGTTGATAGCGCTCTCCATCGATCCATCCGCACTCACTCGTCCACAAGCTGCGTCCAAGAACGATACGCGGTCGGAAATCCACCTTTTTCGACGTTTCACTACTTGACACCTCGCAAGCCCATATTGGACCCTACCCGCTCGTTTGCGCAAGACATCCTTGTCAAAGCACAACACAGCGTAGCTCATCTCTTCATCATGGACACAAAGCCATCTTCCCAATCTGACCAGCACATGCACGATGCTGACGCCGAGTACAACTGTAAGTCCACTTTTTCTCAAAAGCTTCTGGGTGACAAGGCATGACGTAAGCACCTTCACTGACACCATCCACCCTTTCTCATTCCCTTGACATTCGATCTGGATACCTAGCTTCGGAATACACGCACAGCAACCTCGACCCCACGGTCGGCGATGCTCATCCCGATAGTGCCCAGTCCAATGCCGACGATCAATCCCGCAATCACGCCATGGAGGCAGTCATGCAACTCGCCCAAGCCGCCTCACAGCAGCAATATGACCAATCTGAACAGCACCAGCAGCACGGTCACGTCGAGAACCCGGATGTCCACCACGACTCGCTCCCCGTGAACAACTCTGAACAGACCACCACGGAGAAGAGGGGCGACAAGAGACGCACCAGCACTGCCGGTCGACGTGGGAGCAAGGCAGCTAGGCAAGACGATCAAGAGGACGTCGCAACAGCTGCAGCCGCTGCTGCTGCGGCCGCCGCTGCGGGTGGTGAGACCAACCTCCCCTTCTCCGCCTCGTGGACGGAGGGCAACATCTCGGCTGAGATCCAAAAGGCTTATCAGCAGCACCTTGCGTCGACGGCCAACTTTTCTTCCCCCTCCTCCACCCCTGCCACCGCTGCTGCTGCTGGGGAAGGCGGTGCATCATCATCCACCTCTCCCGGCTCCAATCCGAACAATGCCTCTGGAGGCAGTCCGCCATTTAAGCCCACGCGTCAACTCAGCACATCGAAGCGCGCGGCGCAGAACCGCGCAGCGCAGCGTGCCTTCCGTGAACGCCGCGACAAGTACGTCAAGGTGCTCGAGTCCAAAGCGTCGCGTCTCGAGGCCGCGGTGCGTGTAGCAACCGAATGCAAGCGCCGCTACGTCGAGGCGCTCCAGACCATCGACGGCTTGAGGCAGGATAACCATACGCTCAGAGTAGCGCTGGCGGCGTTGAGCGGGACGAATGTGGTTGCGCCAGCACCGCAGAATAAGGCGGACGACCTCGCCAGCGAGTTGCCCGAGATCCCTAAGGTGACGACAGAGGAGGAGATGGAGGTGTTGCAGAGTGCGCAAGCTGGAGGAAATGCCGGAGGTTCAGCTATGCAGATTGCAGGCACCGCCAGGGAGACAGGCCAGCAGTCGTTGGATGGCCTCAGTGCGGTCGCGGCGGCGGCGGCAGCAGTGCAGGAATTGGGCGGTACGGACAAGCAGGATGAAGGTGCCAAGGAGGGAGAGCAACAGGCAGACACGCAGACGCAGGCGGAGGGTGATAATGCAACATCGACCGCAACTACAACCACCGCTGAAGGCAAGTCTGCTCCACCCGCCGCGAGCGCATCCACTCCCCCCGCTGCCACCACAGCAGCTACTGCTGCTGCTCAGTAGTAACTTTTCATCATCTCGGAAAGACCGCGGCGAATTGCATCTCGTTCTCACACTTGTGCGTGACAGAGTCTGTGTCGATTATATTTGAATTGATTAAAGCTCAACAAACTAAAGTATACTAAGCTGTGGTAGTAGCGCTAGCGCTGGTAACACTGTTTGCGTTGAAGACGTCTTTGAAGCGCGTCTCTTTGCAGAAGTTGCAACACACACCTCCTGCTGGTGGTGGCGAGGAGCTTGAGTCGTCTTCTTCCGTCTTGACCGCTGTCGCTTGTGGCTGTGCGTGTTTAGGTAGCGCCCACCAGTAGGGTGAGAACCTCGTCTTGCATCCCGTACATTTTTTGCTCTGCTGTGAGGAGGAGGGGCTGGTCTTCGCAGCGATCAATGATTTGTTCACCGGGGCCGGAGTCGCACTTGGCGTCGCCCTCGCATTGACCAACGAGGAATTGGAGAGCAGCAACGAGTCGTACCTCTTCGCTCTCCTTAGCAATGCGTAACTCGTTTCGCCGACAAGCGTGCCCGCGCCAGCACTGGCCGCGGGGACGGCGAGGTGCTTATCGCTCCTGACAAACATCTGCAGGCTGGTCATGCCGGATTTTTGATCCACCTCGGCGAGGTCGTACAGCTTCTTGCTCTTGGCAATCTCCTTGTGCTCCTTGCACCAGATCTGTGGCACCATGTGCCCGCTTTCGCCTTTGAACGTCACCGTGCTCACCACCTCCCGCCGCGTGCTCTTCACAGGCAGGATCTCAAATGCGAGCGTGTAGCCGGGGAGCTGGTTGTGCGCGCAGGAAACGTGGAACGTTTTCCTGCAGCTTGGCTCCGAGCACGAAACGCAGGCTCCCTGGGCGGTGTTGCAGATACAGCACACCGCTTCGTACCGCCACGTCGGCAAGTTTCCGCAGCTTTCTACCACTTTGAGCCTTGCCACATCCGAGTACACCACCTCGGGGATGAAGACCGAGCACAGCACGTGGGCCCAGTTGTTGCACTCGGTCGGCTTGAACACGTCCAACGCGCCCAACGGAGCCTTGACCGCCGCCGCCGACGCAGCACCACCTTCCTTCTTGATTCCATCCTCACCATCCCCTGCAGCCGCAGCGGCATTGGCCTTGGGTCTACCTCTCGCCTTGCCTTCACCGCTCCCAGCCGCAGCGGCGGCGTGCTTGGCCGAGTTGGCCGCCGCATCTTCCTGCGCCTGCGGCGAGCACAGAATGCAACGTGGCAAAAGCGCCGCTTCCTGAGTCGTCTCGTTGTTGCATGGATCACAAAGCCACGCATCCATCTCGATCTCTTCGTCGGTCAAGCCGCCGCAACCCTGATGCACACTCAGCGAGCACTGCCTGCACTGCGCGAGCTTCTTCTTGGGCTCGATGCGCTTGCACATGACGCATTTGAGCGGCTCGGGCTTGGGCACAGGCGGAGGAGCCACAGGAGCAGGGGAAGTGCCAGGTGTCGATCCTTTCCCATCTCGTGAGGTCCTGGCGATCTTGGAAGGAGGCGCGACGCCAAGTCCCTCCTCAGCGGCGGCGGCGGCCGCAGCCGTCTTGTTACGCGTATTGACCGAGACAAGGTCGGGGTTGAACGTTTCTGCTGCGTACTTGCGCCAGTGGAGACCGCAATTGACACAGAGCACTCGATTGGCAAGCGACGCTGGTCCTTTGTACCAGATCTGGCTTGAGGTAGTCGAGCACATGGCACAACATGTGCTTGGTCCCGATGGCGCGCTGTCGCCATAGACCGAAAGAGAAGGCGACACAGCACGCGAGGTCGTGGGCTTGGGCGGCGGAGCTGGAGCTGTCGAGGCTCCATTGGCGCCGTTGGCCTTCTTGTTCCCTGCGCTCGCCGGCTTGGTCTCCTGCATTGCATCCAGATCTGCCTTGATCCTCTGCATCTTCCAGACAACAAAGTATCGCACGATCTCGGAGACCTTTTTGGTTGGGATGAGCTTCTTGAGCTGCTTCATGTCCGAGTTGACTTGGGCGATGCCATTCTCGAACTGCTTCATCTCCTTGGCAGTCCAATTGCTGATGCGAAGCTGCTTGGTGGTGCTAGCCGACATGGCCATGAGCGCTTGAATCGGGTCGCCGTCCTTCTCGATGAAAGTCATGAGCGCACGGTCGAGCAGGTCAACGTGGTATGGCGGCACTGCCTTGAAGTGAGCCTGCACTGCCGAGATGTATGCTTCGAGCTCGCGCTCCGACTTTGACCGCTCCGGTAAGAAGATAGGTTCGACGCTCTCCTCGGTGCCTCTTTCGAACTCGGGAGGCTCGGAAGGGAGAAGAACACCGGCGACAGTAGGCGTGGTGGTACCCGTAGTCGGCGTGTCGGAACGCTCGACCGCCTCACGCTTGCGCTTGAACGGCCTGCCCTTCTTTTTGTGCGAAGGAGCCCCTGTCGACGTTGTAGCTTGGACAGCCGCAGCTTCTTCACCTTCACCGCCATCCTCCCTGAGCTTGTCCTTGGATCGGCAGTGGACGCCGAGACCGGCTTCCTTCTGCTCGTCCCAAGTGGGAAGAGATGCCTGGTACTTGGGACCTAATCTGGTCGTAGCGATCGGATAGACCGAGTCGTGCGGGTCGAGAACATCCATTGCGTTGGTGTGTTGTCCAAAGTACCGATATGGCCAGCGGTTGAAGCAGCGAGTTCCTCGGATATCATCCGGAGTCTTTTCCGGTGCTGGGCTTCCATCAGGCGTATTGCTTGCCGAAGCTACATCGTCGCCTCGACCCGCAGCCCCTCTTCTGGGATATGACGATCGACCGCGACCACGTGGAGCGCCGCGCGTCTTGGGGTCGATAGGAGTGATCTGGTGTCGAGGCGGGTTGGAAGTGCTGCCTTGGGTAGAAGAAGAGGACGAGAGCTGACCTCCAGTCTGCAGCGTGAGTTCAACGTCCTGCTCGTGCCGACGTGAGCATGGAGCGCATGTCCAACTGTAACCTTTGGCAGGCTTGCTGAGCAGAGGCGGATTGAGACACTTCATGTGGAAGAACTTCCTGCACGTATCGCAACGCACTGATTCGGGACCGGAGGCCCATCGATGACAGACGGCACATCCTCGGATAGCATCAGTGAGGTCGTTGATCATGCCAGCTTCGGCGATGACGAAAGAGTAGCGCATGCGCAGGGTGGTGAGCACCTCTGGCGGTGCATTCTGAACCTTCTCGGTGGGGATGACGTCGTAGAAGCGGTGAATGTAGCGGTCGTAGAACTGGTAGTAGTAGAAGTGATCCTCCTTCTTCTTCCATTGGCTGACGTCGGGAGCAGTTCCGGAGCCTATCAAGTCTCGGTGACGAACTTCGCAGATGCCGCGAACATTCTCGAGACTGAAGACGTCGGCGTGCATGGTGGCTACTAGAAGGCGTGGGTCAGTGGTACCGCGATGGCCGATGTCACGCATGCGAAAGAAGACATTGGCCCTTACTTGGAGGGTGCCGGAAGAGCTGGCAAGGACTGCTGCGCCACTGCGAGATGAAGAGGCGGTGACGAATTCCATGACTCTTGCAATGGTGTATGGTTCACCTGCACCCGGAGCCCATGCATTAGAAAGATAGATATGGTCGTTGATGCCAATCATCTTTCCGTTCTTGATGGCAACGCGTGTGACGGATGCTGCCGACTTGGCAGTGGATACGACGGGAGCAGAAGCATCAAGGAGGGCCTGCTGTTGCTGCTGCTGCTGGAGACCAGCCTTGGTGGTGGTCAAGCCAGTAGCGGCCAGCGAGGAGGTCGCCATGATGCCGCAGTCCAGGGCTCACGGCCAAGTGAAAGCTGCTCTCAACGCTCTGACGGCCGATGGCAGATAGGCTGGCAAGCTATAAGCAATCCCACCGCTGCTTTAGCCGTGCAAAGAAGGGAGAGGCGGCCAGCGCGAGTCCAGAACCCTTCCAAGGCAGATCAAGAGATTAGGAAGGGAGGGTCAGAGACAAAGGGTTGGGGGAGAGGCTGCCAAGGAGGTGCCTGAAAGCTACGGGAACAAGCGCAGATGATGTCGAGCAAACTGCGATGTACCTCGACCTTAGAGTGGTGCAAGCTGGGATGGTAGGGGAAAAGATTGAGGGAAGGAGCCGGGAAAGAAATTTGGTGGGAGAGATGCAGATGGTGGACGGCGGATGAACAAAAGGCAATGCTGGTGGAGAGTGGTGCGAGCAAAGTGCGCAAAATGCGCTAGTGCAAACGGGAAGGCAAGCCTAATGGCTGCTGGGATGGTTTTGGAGCGAAGGAAAGATGGTGGGAAAACGAAGCATGCAGAAGGTGGTGTGAGGTCGGCGACGGTGATGGCGAAGAGCGGAAAAAAGGGGAACGGCCGGGTGCAGTTGTCGAACAACACCAGGAACAAAGATAGAGAGCGAGAAGGATGAGGGAGCGGGATTTTGGACGTACCAATGCAGAACGAGATGACAGGGTGTAGATTGCCGTTGTGAAGCAGCACAAAGGGTTGTGAGCGGGTCCAGAGCAAATAAAAAAAATTGGTTTGGTTAAAGGATAAATGCAATCATGCAGTGTCGGGGAGGAGAAAGGGCGCAAAGTAGAACGTCGCGAAAATGTCAGCGTTCAATCATGAGAGAGAGAGTGCGCAGTCTGGCCAAGCATGCTAGCCGAGCGAGTGGAACGGGGACGGAAGCGGTGTGCTCGAGGTGTCAGAGCGATGTCGTCGCACTGGCAGCTGCTCGGGAGGGGTAATGTGCGGGAGGGAGCGTGGAAGATGAGGACGATGATCGTCACGGCGAACCGGACGGGTAAAAGGGAGGGCGTAGTCGATGAAGGCGCTGTATGAACAGACGCTCAAGTGGGTTGAGCTAGCGACATGAAACTGGTTCCAGAGGGAGGGCACAAGAGTGCGAAAGAAGGGGAAGGGGGAGGATAGATGGAGGAGGAGAGATATGATAGAACAGAGTGATAGGCTAGTGTGATCACGAGTATGGATGGTCAGCGTGGCGGCAAGCCAGGTGCCCTTCTATCACGGTGATGGCACACCTTCAGAGTGGCAGACCGCGGAAGTTTGTGCTGGACAAGGCATGTCACTGATGCGCAGTCCAGCAGCAAAAATGCGCAGCAATCGCAAGGAAGTGCAACGACACCGTGACTGGAAGTGCAAGCAGAGCTGAGTTCTCATGACCTTTTCTCGGAAAGGCGAGGGGTTAAGTCTTGTATAGGAGAGTGAGAGAGGTGGGGGAGGTGGATGAAAGAGTAAAGGAAGGGAGGACTACGGATTGGGGGAAGCGAGCGATGTACACAAGGCCAGCCACACGGAGGAGGGAGAGCTCAGGAAGGTGGGGGACGAGGGAGGAGTCGAGCAGCCACACAAGAAGGATTGAGGGAGCAAGCTGACACGTACCTTAGTTGGCGGGTGGAAGATTTGCGTGAAGCAATGGAGATGTGTTTGGTGGTCAAGAAGGATGTCTAGGGGACGATGGATGGAGTTGAAGGGGGGACGCAAAGCTGTGAAGGTGGGAGGGGTGGACTTTTGCGGATGACCAAGACAAAGGCAGGCCAGGAAATGGGGAAGGGGGGCAGGGAGAGAAGGAATCGGCATTAAAGTGTTGCAGGATTGAGCGGAAGCGTGACGGGCAGGCGTCGAGTGTGTCAAAGGCGGAGATGAGGCAGCGGAAGGGCTGTTTGGAAGGTTTATTGACTTTTGATTGATTGACAACTCTCTTACACGCGGCACTCGGCGGCAGAATTTTGACACACACGCCCCGCCCATTGCTTGTGATCAGCAGCGTTTGCATACAGCACATAATGGCTGCCACCGGACAATGGTCAGTGAGTCTGCCAGTTCTTCTTTCTGCTTAGGCGTCTCGATACATGGAACATGCTGCCCGAAAGTCAGAATGATTTGAAAATGGTGGCAGAAGGCGAGAACTGTGCCTTTATGTTACAAGTGCGGAGCGATCAGTTGATCCAGTTGGGCTAATCTCTTTCAAAGCAGAGTCAAGGTGCCGAGCAAAGGCTGTCTAAGCTCATCGCATCAGCATGTGTATGGCCTCATACTAATAGCTCCCTTCACGGAGATTATGGCCGTAGTCTCGAGATCTTGGGGTCAGAGAAGATCTGCTCACATACGTTCCCTCCGCCCCCTGTATACGAAGTCAGGGGTTGTAGTTGTGAAGGTAGAGGTAAGTGAAGCTATTCGCTCGTACTGATGATCTCGAGCGAATGTTGATGCGTCTAATGCGATTGATGGGGCTGACGAGAAATGCCCGCGGCTGTTACGTTTCACCAGGCAAGCACTGATCAAGGGAGCATTGGGACATCCAAGAACGCACAGACTTAAGGACACACCATGGAGGAAAGCAGGTGCGATGCTCAACATGCAAATGATACCTGGACCTGAATGGATGAGTTGCGCTGATCGCGAGAAGAAAGACGGGCACAAACGCGATCGGGAGCATGAGGATGGCTGAGCCAATCGTTAATTCGACCCTCCCCCCTCTTTGGCGGTTTTGCGTCTCATCCGCGGCCGTATCGCATTATCAGACGTGCTAGGTCGTGTTGATTGATTGCCTGAATGTTGCTCTTGATGCGTCGATGTGGATGCGTGGGGCAGGATGCAATTGACCATGCGTGGCCGATATCCGTGCCAGCAGTGATGGCTGACAGGGGGGATGGCGGTGGTGGACATTTTTTTTTTTTTTTTTTTTTTTTTTTTTTTTTTTTTTTTTTTTCGCCGTCTCGGATGGGTTTGGCGGACAGGCCGAATTGAGTTGAAGAGTGCGCTGTCGCAGTGTTGCAAGGCTGTGCGGTATTATGATCGATATTCAAATGCAAACTCGCTACGAGCAAACAAACAGCTTTAATTTGAATTGAAAAATGGTCAAAGATGTTAGACTGTTATTGATATAAGCTTGGCAGCAAATCATGTTCTGGCCTGCATGACAGGTCTTGGGTAAGACAGTCAGAGTGCACAGCGATTCCTCCACACGTCCAACATCTTTCAAGGTCGAAATCTGCTTGCAATGGGCACGCGATGTGATGTTTTCGAAAGCTAAATGTCGACCAGCCTTGTTTCTAAATGCCAAAATTATGTGGAGAAATGGTCGCTCGATAGTGGAGTTGCTCTGCGATTCTGCCTCTCTCACGAATTTTTGGCAGACGAGAGGGTCTGAGAGCGTGCAGGAGACTGCATGCGACTTGCATCAATTTACCATTTGACTGGATTTCAACTGGTGACGTGCCTGTCTCTGTGTGCCTTTTCCACCCCCGCTTGCGGTCACACTGCCTGCTGCCTGTTATCACCGAGTCAAAAGGCTGGTCTCGACGTCCGACTCACGCTCCTCCTTGTTTCACGCCATCTTTGATATATGCCCACAGCCCATTCAAGGGCTGCTCTTCTATACCACAACCCTGCATCACTTGCAATCTATCCAAGCAAGCATCCTTAGTCTCGCCGACATCTGCGCCTAACATTGGCCGCCTATCTACAGTGTTCATTAACTTGATCTGATGAAACTGGACTGCACTAGCTCTCGCTAAGACCGGCTCTCGACCCAGCCAAACGTGCCAGCAGTGGTATCACAGACACCATATCTTCGCCTCAACCCTTCATAGCTCTACCACGATGGCGCGCGAGGTAGAGCACATCGATACCGATCCGGACATCATCCCTGCTCGCGTCAACATCCACCATCTTCAGCTCCGTGATCTTCTTCAGCCTACCGGAGTCAAAGACAAGGTTCTCTTCGTCAGTCGACTCCAAGTCGAGCAAGCCGACTTCACCTCGCTCAAGCAGCCCTCGGTCTACTGCACTCTTGACTTCCAGCCCAACTGCCTCACCACCGGCTGCGGTCTTTTGGCTGCCGGCGGTCAGCACGGAGAGCTCGCATTACGGCCTCTTCACTCTCCCTCTTCCGGTGCGCCGCATCTCCAGCTCGACTCGTCCTATGCAGAACGTCCGCCAGCTCCATGGCTGCTGCGTACCCCGACTGGCGGATCGATCAACAATGCCATCACCATCCAGCCGGATCTCAACCATCCTCTCGCCTCTCGCTCTGCCGCCTCCACATCTGCAGGTACCACCTCATCCAGCCCGAGCAAAGCGGATATCGTAGATGCATCGCCTCCCGACAGCTACACACACTGGGCTCGCGACGAACCATCTACCTCTTATCGCCCGAACGTAGCCAGACCTGGCTCGCTCTTTGGCGACCAAGAGATGGAATCCGAACTGTACGAGAGCGTCTTCGAGGAGCTCGCTGCCGCCTACGGTTTCGATTCCTCCTCCATCAACCGCAGCTCCCGATGGAGACGCTCGCCACAACTACGCGCGGCCGCTGCCAGCTCCTCGCGCTCCACCTCGACCTCGCACAGCACGTTCAACGACCCGCTCGTCGCGCCCATCAAAGTCATGGTCTCCAACAACGATCAATCCATCAAACTGTACCGCCTACGCCCTCCCAAATCTACCCCGGGCTCTGGCGGCCGCATCGAATCGGGCCTCCCCGGGCTCTCGCGCAACACGACACTGCAGTTCCCTACCGCCATCAACCACTCCTCCCTCTCGCCGGACCAGCGCACGCTCATCGCCGTGGGGGACACGCCCGAGGTGTTCATCCACTCCGTGTCGCGCTCCGGTGAGCATGTCAAAGTGGCTACGTACAATGCGTCGTCCGATGCGTGCTTTAGTACGAGCTGGAGTCCTGATGGGTCCAAGTTTGCCGTGGCGAGTCAAGACGGCGTGGTAAGCGTGTGGGATGTACGCAGCAGTCGTAGGCTGGCGGCGGTGAGCACGAGTCAAGCGGCGGGGGGTAGTGGCAGTGGGGCGGCGAGGACGGCAAAGTTCTCGCCGGATGGCAGGTTTTTGGCGTTCACCGAGCACAGGAATTACTTCCATGTCACGGATACGGTCACGTTTGACGAGACGCAGAGGATCGCAGCGCCAACGGGGGGTGCGGGGGGAGGGGTGGAAGCGAGGGAGACAGCGACGGGCGGGAGGAGGGGGTTGGGGTTGGGCGAGGGGAGTGATCGCTTTAGGCTTCGGGCGACTGCGGCGGATGAGGGGGGTAGTGCGAGGGAGAGGGCGCAAGCGTTGTTTTCGAGGGAGTGGAACCGCGCCAACAACACCACCGCCTCCGCTGCTGCAGCACGAGCGCCTCTCGCCGACGACGTCCCCGCATACTTACGCCCCACGACTACCACCACTTCTACGAGTTCACGCTCGTCCAACTACTTTCCGGATTGGCTGATCAACCCGACCTCTCCTACCTCCACTGTGCGGCGCGCTGAATTCCTCACGGCCGCACTACGTCAGAGCGAGGCCGAGTTCGACCTGCAGCTTTCCAACATCCTCTCCGCCTCCGGCCCGGGCGCTATGGGCGGACTCCACCACCAGCAGCAGTCGGTGAATATAAGTGGAATGTGCTGGGACGCCGAATCCGAACACATCTACGTCTCCACCGAACGCGTAGTGGCAAAATACAACGTCATGGACACAAGAGTGTCCGTCACCAACGCCGGACTCCTCTAACAGTCACGCTCATAGCAACAGCAATACCATTCATCCATTCTACCTAAGGTCATCCAATACTCAGTTCAGGCAAGAATCAGACGAGACTGAGAGTGCTTTGCTTGATCGATGGTTGTTGTGATTGTGTGCTTTGCTAGTACTTGTGGAAAATGCTGACAACTTTTACATGCGAGACTTATCGAGAATGACAACGTTTGGAGAAACATGATGCTTAAAAATACATTGTGTGCGTTGTTTGCCGAGAAGAGAACCTAACCTGAAAGCTAAGAGAGACATGCTTGTGATCGCGGTAAATGAACGTTTTGTGTTGTGGATGGGAAGGGAGAAAACTAGTATCGGATGAAGAGAGGGTCGACATAAGTCGCTTCCGCGTTGTTGAAAGGCGCGTGAGGGGCCTGCACCGCGAACGGAGCATAACCGTGCACCATGCCTGCCTTCGACAGGTATCCACCATGGTGGTGGAACGGCGAAAAGGCATCGATGGGGGGAGTCGGGTAAGGTGTCGTAGTGGCCAGAGGCTTGCGAATCACCGTGTGTTCCAAGAACTCCTGTTCACCGCAAGCCATGTTGCTGTCAACGACCTGTCGTTGCGATGGCTGCCAGTGGAAGTAGTCGACCTGGTTCGGGATAGGCGCAGGCATGTGAACACCCAGAATACCTCGGTCGTACCCAGCTGCGAGTTGCCAGTAAGACAAAGGATGGTGCTTGGCGGGCACTCCCGCTGCTGCTTGCTGCTGCAAGGCGTACGGAGCGAGCAAAGTGTTGGGTGTTGATACGAGCGGCTCAAACATGGACCGTGGGCAAGGCTGAGCGAACGGAGGGCTGAGGCCGTAGTTGCGCGGTCCCGTCGAGAAACTCTGCAGGGCTCGGTCATCCACCTGACGACGCTTGCTGCTACGTTCAGGCGAAGGCGTGTGGTAGCAATGGACATCGTTGAGTGAACTGGTCTGATCGTGCTGGGCAAACGACCTCTTGGCGCCAGTCTGAGCTTCGGGCTGAGCCAAGTTAAGCAACTTGGAAGAGCCGTCGGACGATGAAGATGCGGGAGTTGGATAGCCAGCGTTGTTGATAATGGCCTGGACTCCTGTGTCGACGTCCAGTCGAGGCAGGACAGGGGCGGGAGCCGAGGCATAGACGTGGCTCAAGTGGCTCGTAGCGGATGCAGATGACGGACGGGGGCGGGCATCGAGAGCAAGCTGTTCTGGCGACCAGGATCGAGAAAGGCCGACGCGCGAATTGTGCGCGATGCGGCGAGGTGCGTCGTAAATGGAGGAAAGACCAGGGGCTTGGTGCGGGTGGAGCAAGTTGTGCTGTCGGAGAGCTGTCTGGCGGAGCTTGTCGGCTTCATGAGCGTTGAGTGCGAGTTGGCGACGCTCAGCAAGAACCTCAAGAGTGCCGATCCAGCTGCGGAAGTCGGCATCGGAAGCGTGGATGTTGGAGGAAAGACCAAGCCAGAACTCGATCTCCATCTTGGTGACATCCTTGAGCTTGAGGCCGGACAACTCGGACCAGGTCTTGTTGGTGTAGGTGTGGTCATCGAGGAACTTGTTGGCAAGCATGAGGGCAGTGACAAAGAGGCGGAACTCGCTGCCGTCCTGACCACGAAGACCGGGGTTATTGGACTTGAGGCGGTGGATGTAGAGGAGGGCAAGGATGATGACCGACTTGGAGACTTGAGTGGTGTTGAGCATATTGTGGACAAAGTCGGTGAAGCGGCGTCGAGGGAAGAGGCGAAGCAGACGAGGGTCGTTGGATCGCTCCGAGTTGGTGGGCCGCGAGCGACTTGTGTCTACGGCGGAGCGTGCGTGCGCCTCGACGGCATTGTGAAGGTCGCGGACCGAGAAGGAGACGGCTTCAGAGAGACTGCCAAGGCTCAGCTTCTTCGAGTGTCGCTTGGGAGTACTAGGAGAGCTGGTGACCGAGAGGCGGCCTGGTCGGGAAGAGGGGCTGGAGGTGGCCGAGAGCGAGTAGCTGGGCTCCTGGGCCTCGAGACCGCTGAACCAAATGTAGCAGACCATCTGAGCACACCAGTCGCTCACCGAGGTGGAAGACTTGAGATCCGCATCGTCAACGGTAGATTTGACAGGAGCAGCGGCAATGGCTGCCTCGACTTCGACGTCCGAGTCGGATGCGGCGGGAAACGGGACGCTGTCTACTTGCTTGGCTACTGGTGCGGAATTGGGCTGCTTGTGAGACCTTGGCCAGTTCTCCTTACCAAAGTAAGAGCCATCGCAAGGGAGAACCTTGCGGAAGGCGTCGCCGCCTACCGGCAATGCGGAAGTAGGCTGGGCAAGGTAGACCATGCTGGGCTGCTTGTGGTTGAGTGGCTACCAGAGCTACTCTGAATCGAGTCGATGTATGCTGGAATTAGACCACGAAGGTGACAAGCATGGAGAAGATGGGGGTGATTACAGGGGCAATGTGGATGCAAAGACCTGTATTGTATGGTAAGGGAGAACGAAGAGTTGATGGTGTTGGCAAGATGTTGAAAGCTGATAGTCGTAGAAGCTGATGCAGACGCCGTCAAGAATGGTTGAAGGATAGGCGTGATGACTGCAGTACCGGCTGTAGAAAGGTGATGATGCCTAGTGCTAGAGGAGAAGCTCTGTGACTAGCAACGATGAGGATCTTCAAGACCAAGAGAGAAGCGGTGACAGAGACGGCGTAAGTTGCTTGAGGGATGAGGATAGGGAAGGGAGGTGATGGTGAGAATGTAAGAGACCCAAGGAACAAAACACCGAAGCCAAGAACGAGAGGTGTAGTAGACAAGAGGCGGTAGGTAGAGATGATGCGAAGAAGCGAACCAATGCTAAGAAGGGTGAGGAGTGGGAGAAGGAAGCGTGCGTTAGGAGCAGCAGCAGCAGCAGCAGCAGCAGCAGCAGGAGCGGCGGCGACGGTGGCTTCGGTGGCAGAGAGGAGGAGGAGGGAGGAGGAGGATGACTGCTCAACACCCAGCTGAGTGGAGGCGGAGAATAGCAGAGCAGCGGGACAAAGACTAAGGGGCGGATGGTGGGACAAAAGGCTTGGACTGCGTTGGGTCGAGGGCCCTTGTGCTGTGCTGTGCAGCGCGGTGCGGTACGAGGTGGGCGGGCGAGCTGTCAAGGACTAAGAATGGCTGCAGATGCGCGGACAATACTGTAGTTGACAGGTGCGAGTCGAGAGGTTTCAGAGGCGTAAGAAAGTGACGAGAGAGCGGTAAGAGTCAGAGCAAAGCGGGTCGCAGACGTTGATGGGCGGAATCACACGCAGCGAATCCGCACTTGCAAGCCGTACAAAGCGGAGCCAATCTGGGTTTGGCGCGTCTTGAATCCAGAATCCAGACTTGAAAGCAAAAAGCGCACATCCGCAAGGACTGGACTCAAAGCAGACTGGCAGATGCAGTAGGCACGGCAATTGAAGACCCAAGTTTTTCCTCTTTTTGCGGAAACGAAAACATAGAAAAATAAATAAGCAACGTGTGATTACAGGTCACCGAGTTGCAGATGGCAACACCTTTTCTACCTTGAAAGGGAATCAAGCCGTCAATGAATTCAATAAGTTGCCGACAACCCGTACAGCGTGGGCCCTGGCCTTTGGCTGCTGGTATCTGCAGCTCATGCAACAAAGCTTGGCCAGGCACCGCCCGAACTTCATCTGTGGTTTCCATCCTCGTCTCTTTGACAACCGTGAGTCCGATCGTTGCTTCAACTTGTCAATCTTTCCGAACCCTCTGTGATCTTGAGAGCTTAAGAGATGGTGTTCTCGACCCGTCATTACCGAGTATCACAGTATTGCGGGACAATGTAAACGGAATAGTGTGCAACGGAGGCTGAAGCCAAGCCGAGTGCGGCCAAGCTGTGCCTGCGCCAACCCGAAATCTCAAATCCCATTCAACAGCTGCTTGCATTCCGTGGCATCGCATCGCATGGCATCATACAGCGCTGCAGGGCTTGGCCACTAGTCTCATTTCTGCTTTATTTTTGTTTTTTCTCGTTTATTTCTTTTTGCACAAAAATTTGAGCATCCCCTGAGAGGAAGCAAGAATTGATTATTGTACCGGACAGCAGATCCATAGGCGAGGCACGAACATACTGACTCGGTCCCAGTGCGCCGCCGTTTTGCCGTTTAGCGATGTTCGCCGGCAGATTTGGGCATGCTCTATCACATTTGACCGCGTTCTGCTCCTCTTGGCGCCATGTCGCAGCTCCATGCCAACCAGCAAGGCTTCGCGGATCCACCGACCGTTGCAGCCCAATGCATGCGACCAAGCGGTAATTTGTTGCTGCTGGTTTCGTTGAACCACTTCAACCCGTTGTGCCCAGACAGTGGTGGGTTATAGAACTGTACCGGTACTGTACCGGTACTGTCTCCGTCTGAACTGGTGCTCTTTCGCTAAGTTAGCGATGCATTCAGGAGCCACCGCACTCGAGTTGTGGGCCGTTGCATCGGAGCTATTCATCGTCATGGGAGAAAGGCTGGCACGAGTAGAGTTGAAGCTCGAGCCTCGTTCCACTAGCTGCTTTCATTCGATAAAATTCACGCCTCGTTGCGCCAAGGAGCTTCGGTCCGAGCATATAGAAAGAGTGAGCTTACTTGAAAACGCTCAAAGCTTGCACAGCCAACATGCTACAATGCATCTGACTTCTTTCACAATCACTCGCTCGCAGAGAATCACACGGAAGGGCCGATCGAAGAGACCATATGCAACTGTATTCCGCGTGGGTGGCCCGTCTCTCACAACACAGCCTGCCTGTTTCCATGCTCGTCTCTCTGCTCGCTTGCTTGCTCTTGCAATATGATTTTCCGTGGAAATGATGACCACCTTCAAGTTGAGTCTCCGCGCAGACACGCAAGAATAATCTTGGCCAAACTCGACCCCTTGCCTGCATGGCAGTTCTGCCGACCTGTCGCTTGGCTTGCGTGGTGTTTGAACGGCGCCTTTTTCCCAGTACTGTACAGCAACTTTAAGTCTTCCACAAACTGTGATGCATTGCGCTGCACAGGTTCCGTGCCTGAACATCATGTTCTCCCGACGGCCCGTTCTGCAACTGAGTAAGCTGAGCTTCTAAGCTTCCGAGCTTCAGGTCCCGTCGCCTTCATTTCTACAGGGCACTGTGGCAACCAGAGCTCATAAACAATCGAAGATCACTCGAGCCTCCTGCGTCGGTGGGCAGTGTTAGTGGTGCCGACACTAGCATGCCGTAAAGTATTTTCCCACCGAGGCTCAGGCGAAGACCGACGTCAAAACCTCAGATTGAAAACATGAAATTACACTTCGAGCCTCGAAAAGCCAAGCCAAGCCATCGCCGCCAGAGACCTCGCTCCCTGGCTTGCAGATTTCTGACGTGTCGTCAATAAAGGTCGCCGGCACGGCCAAGAAGAAATTTGACCACTCACAATAACGAGATTCTGACTTTGGCTGGTCAAGACAAACCACCCTGCTAGTCTCACTTGTGCACAGCATTATTACATCTGTGTTTCCTATGAGTATCACTGTCAAATGCATTCGACTGCTCGATCGACGACCTCATGTCTAATTGCTCTCTGAACCTCTCCTCGTCGCTGTTGTTCTCAGCCCTGTTCCAAGGCAGTGAACAGAGGTTTAGGCGCCATGGTGCCTACTGGTATTTCCAAGAGAATTGCAAGCGAAAACAATAGAAGGTCAAGAACCGATTGTCGGAGATGAGCATGCAGCGGCACCGCATTAGCGTCGACGTGGATTTTGGGCCTTCCAAGGCTGCAGTCGAGGGGACCGAGTTACGGGGTCCGCAAGGGCATTCCGCGCACACCTTGTGCTGCTTTCCACGCAGCATTGTGTTTCAGCCTTAAGATCCCGTCTCGAGTTCGAATGTGCCACAATTCACATCGGCTAGACCGGAGCATGAAAGCGTTCTCAACATTTTCGCGACCGCCTCCCTCTCCGTCACAACAAGGTGCTGAACCGTCAACCTCTTTGTCTACCACACATCTGCAAACACGCACCCACAGGGGGCCCATGACAAGCGACGCTGAAGTGGATGCAACAAGTGACTCCATCCGAACTCCTCGCTGCTGAGACAAACCACACGTTAGATCGTTACCATTGTGACGCAAGACCAACTTAGCACTGCCCTGTGTCTTGCTTCATGCTGATCAGCCCAGTTGGCTGGTTGCAAACTGTGATGAATTTGGCTCTTCTTCAATGTTGCTGCTGGCTCAAGACGCCGCACAGCGTGTCTGCAAGCTTGGCAGCATGGTTGCTCGTCCTGTTTGCAACATCGTGTATGACTTCGAGCTGCGATTGCGTCCCGAGCTTCTCAGCTCCATTGGGTTCACATCAACGCACATTTCTGAATTCGCTCTGCTTCGCTCACTCAGCAGATTGCCAATTCCTGCAGAGCAAATTACAGTCTATGGTAAGTCACTGCACATGCCGCTACTGCAATGCAATTGCGGTCTAAACAGACAACGGACCAATAAATCACTGAAAGAAGGGACGAAGGAACGACCAACACAGTTAGCGCATGAGAATGCCGTTCATGACCTAGGTGCTACTGCGGGAATCGGAAGGAGGTTCAAATGCAAGCGGTGTTCCAATCACGGCCATTCCTCGTACCTGTACCACAATCTGATGACCTGAAATGTCCACTCTCACCCCAGCTGTGTTCGACCACGGGCCGAATTTTGTCTTGGGGCCCTTAATTTGTTGGCTTGGCCGGCTTCTTCGCACGCAGCTCACCGGACAATGCCATCTGCAAGCTGCACACGGTTGGCTGTGGACCGCAGATCCACTTTGTTTCAATCTATCCGCTGACATCCATCTACATGCGTTTGGTCCCTTTGGATTATGGTCGCTGAGTCGAGATTGCAGCCCTGCATGGTTCAGACCCTTTACTTTGGAGCGCAACAGCACCGACCACTCACCTGGTGAGTGAGAACGCCCCGGACAGCAATGGTCTCAATAATATCCACTGATACAGTAGAGTAAAACTAATGTTGGCCCGAGGATGGCAGGTTTAGCGAGGCGGGCGAAATTGAATGAACCGGAAACGATCTGCAGCGCGGCAAAGCATGATGAGCGAACCCAAGCTCCTTGGTGCTTCGGTTGTTCGCTTTGAACCGATGCAGAACTGTATTCTCTAGACTGCCTCGCGCTCCCGTTCAAGGTAAGCGAGGAACCGTCTCGTTCAAGCGCTGCGGTGAAACCACAGATGTCGCATTCGAATTCGCCGTCAACTTGACTATTAGCGCACGCGGAAAGGGGCAGAGGCTAGGCGAGGCGGGGACACGTCAAAGTGCAATTTCTTTGCTTTCAAGATTCGTGCTAAGGTGAGTTGCAGTGGATACCCGTCGGAGCGCTGCTCTGCACACGTCGCTTGCGACTACTGTGGACTCATTCCGGTCAGAGCAACTACCTTGTGCTTTGCTTTGAAGTTGGTGTCGACCGTCCAAATGTCGCACCTGCAGCGTCGAGCATGCGCGACTAAGGGCGGTGCGCTGCGGAGTCAATCCGCTGATTGAGACATTCTCCAATTATGCCATGATATTTTGCCTGAGCGACAACTCCTCTTGATGCCGAGAAGCCAGGACCGATAGTCTACATTTGGAATGACTGACCATTTTCGGACCTTCTGTGCTAAATTAGAGCCTTCAGTGAGACTCTGTGGGCTCAGAAACGTGCTCAAGGGACAAGCAGGCAAGAAATGAGCATCTGCGCTCACAAGGTTCAAGGTGGAAGGATGGACAAGGAAAAGCCTCACAGGAGAACGTCATGCGGCGACCCGTCAAAACAGATCTCCCCCTGTCGGAACGAGCGTCTGGCTGATTGCCATGCCAGCCATGCCACTCTCCGCGGTACTGAGGTACAGTACGGAAGCCAGGGACAATCTCTTGAAGGCTGACCCGACCTGGGTGTGCAGTTCCTCCAGCACTCCGATGTCTGCAATTGAAAGAGAGAGGTTCCAGATCTGACCTTGAGCGGTGAGGCGCGGTCGAGCATTGGCGCTCAGACGAGCCAAGTGGGGAGGACTAGATCGCCGACGGAGTATCAAGTGGTGAATAGGTCGACATGTTGCTAGTTGCAGCTCAGCAGGCACGCGAGGTCTGGGTGAGATTGAAACGATTGTGGTTGAACCTGACATGTTCCATTTGACTACAACTACTTGGCACAGCATGCCAAAACTGAACCGACGCCGGTCCCTGTATCGGTAGTGTTTTCTCACTGTGCAAAAGCGGGACTCACAGTGTTTCTGACTCGCATTCGAAAGAGAGACAGAGAAAGCCCGAAACGAGTTGTTCTAGCTGACAGAGACTATTTGGCGGGGCTTGGACCTGTGGCTCCATTGATGCACCGAAAGTGATTTAGCCTTGAACTCCGTTTGATTCGCTCTGCGGACAACCAATGGCGGGCATTAGATGCTCGCAAATGCAAGGGGAGCGCGTAGGCTACACTGTGACTTCGGCGGCCACGCATATAGGCGAGTCGGGGCTGGAAACGATTGCGAATTTCATGGCGATTTCGCTCCTGACCATGCTCTTCAACTGCCACGCACCTCAATTTTTTGACCAGCGATACCGTGGCTTGGCCTGTTGTTTAGCATCACGGCGAACCACTTTGGACTGGCGTGGTCTAAATCGAGTCTGTCCATCCTGCAGCCCGAACCCTGCGGACCTGCGTAAACCAGCCTCGTGTGGCGAGCCGATCTCGGCTGCTTCCGTCACCAACCGTCACAACACAATTCCTATTGTATGATCTTATTGTCTCGACGCGACGGCTAACCTGAAGTCACTGAGTCTGTTCCCCTATGTGTTTCTCCTTGCTTGCCAGGCATGGAATGACTCTTCTCAACAGGGGCGGATTCGGCTTGACACGATCAATTCTCAAGTCCGCCTAACGACACATGCCATTTTTGATCACCCAACAAAAAACGAACTCGCTTTGCTTGCGACGGAATCCACTCTTGTGCCTGATAGCACCGCCGAAACCCCTTTCTGCACAGCGTCTATGGTTTAGGCGACACTTCGGCAAAATTTGAGGATCGATCCTCTATGAGGATGAGCGATGCTAAGCTAACTTATTGCGGTTCCTGACGCCGTTGATTTGAATCTGTCGCCAGTGTCGCCAGTGCGAAGCGGGCGAGTTTCCTACAGATGCTTGCTTCAAGTCACTTTGGTCATCCTGGTAACTCTGAGAGACCGCTCAATCCGATCTGGCCCCACGTTGTCGCTATACTCTCGGCCTGTGTGCTTTGTTCGGGATTCAGGGTCGACCGTCGGAGTGCAGTCGCTCTGCTTACTTTCGGTCGCGTTGCAAGTCAGCTCAAGCTGGGAGTTTTGCCGCACAGCTTTGTCTCTCATCCCCATATCCGAACCATTTGTCGGCTGATCCGATCAGCAGCTCCTGAAAGTCTCAAGTTGGACATTCGCATCGGTGGTAATGATTCTCTCACATTAGACAGTGTGACTTTCGACGGTCATCGTGAATGGATCGGCTTTATCCGACACAACCGAGAGTTGCTATGTTGCTCAGCATGATCTGGGTCGGCTTGAGAAAGGTCACAATAGCACTCAAAGCGACGTAGATCCGAAGGATGAGGAGGACCTCTCAATTCCAAGCCCATTCATGCCAAGCAGGGGGGGTTTTTTTTTCTACATTGATGCCATTTTTTGACACACGCTATTGTACCTCTCAAGCACAGCAGTGAAACCGAAACAACAATTCGCAGCTATGCCCCGAGACAAGCACCATATCGAAGCGAGCAATGCTGCATGCAGCGACTGGGTGCAAGTCTGAAATATTTTGCTCATGTCGTCTTCAAGTTGAGTGGCTTCATCGCAAGGTGTGCAGCAATCTTACGGCCCGCAGTGACTCTTGGCATACAGAAAGTGCCCTTTCAGTGTCTTCCTCGATGCCGACGCCAGCCGTGGCAGGTTTCCGCGCTGCAGTCGCCTCCCCGCTGTTCAGGGTGACTTGTAGCAATTTCTGCAATTTCGTCTCGTCACGCTGCAATCTCGAATGCAAGAAAAATTCGCTTGCGTGTCCACAGATTCGAACCAAGCGATCCCAAGCCGCTTGGCAGTCAACCAAACTATGTTCCTTTCAACCACTCAGACTCACAGTCCCTTGCTGAACCTGTGTTGCGGCAGCAGAGAACCATGTTGCAGGCGTGTTTTGCTGTCTCATTCTTCACAGCCTGCCTGCACTGCAAAGATAGATTGCAAAGAACAGTGGGACCTTGCTGCAGCTGTTTTGTCGACACTCCCAGTCCGGCGTACTCGAAGCCATGGAAGCTGTGCCGTCCAACACACCTCGGATCCAGAAACCAGCTCGTGTCTCAATAAGCCAACTGCCCAGCATGATGTTCGCTGGATTGTTCGGCTTCTTTGCTTCAAACGGACAGGGTCAGAATCAAGGTCACCGTCAGAGTCAGGGGTCGAGCGATTTGAGGTGGCTCAGTTAGTGCCAACGCAGGGTGCGGGGGAACATGGCAAATTGTTGGGCCACGATTCTACATATGTCCGAACTACAGTGACTTGCCAATAAGTTACAGCAGACCAGAGACCCTTTCTTTACCGCCACGGGATCTGGAGTGGCTGACACTCCATTTGGGCCGCTCCGCCGACTCAGATGGTCCCGAACCAAGTGGTTTTGCTCTGACGAATTGCAATCACACCACTTTGAGGCTAAAAACCTCCGCCGTAGTTGACTGGCCGCTATCCTTCCTTGCAGGTGACATAGGCAACCGAGCTGAAGGCAGGGTTCCCGTCCCATGCAATGAAGGTGAATCGCAACCCATCGGTCACCTTACACTGTATCACTGCCTTACACAGCTTGCCGAATGCTTTCTTGCAAACTGTATTGGCAACGCTCCGGGAGTCCTTTGAAGCCGGTCTCATATGATTAAAGGTCAACGAGATTAACTGTGCATGCCTTGTCTATCTTGATTGCCGGGGATCGCGAGCTTCAATTAGCCCACACTCTCGGTCACAGCTACTCGGTTGCGGCGACACTAGCTTTCTCGCAGCATGCCGCACGATTTTGGACGTCAGCGAGATCGTCCATGGGCGTGCCGACTGCAGCGAGTTGTAGTCAATTCAAACTCAGAATGGAGGAGTCAGGGCACGCAGTGACACTCGACATCGGTGTCAGCGTCTTGCATGGATGGTGGTGGCAAGTCGAGACAAGGCGAGGCAGGGGGGTCGAGCCTACGTTGAGCCTGCCGAGTCGGGCTGCGTGAGCCGCAAAAGGTTCGCCAGCCAGGCGAGGCTGCCCGAAATCGTACCCGAACAGCGTTTCGCGGCATGGCATGTCACTCTACTGATTAAAGTGACACCCAAAAGCCACACGGTCTTTCTCAGTTTCAGCAGCGGGGATGCAACGACCAGCTTGCATATGCCCGCTGTAAAGTAGCCGAGCAACTCAGGCTTGTCCGAACCCTTTTTCTGATGCCACCCTTTCCGTGGTTCAAGCTCGGCTATGTTGCGTGTTTTCAACACGAGCATCGCATGAAGTCGCCCAGCAATGTACCAGCCAAGTTTGGAGAGCACGAGGATACAGAGGATCTCGCCGCAAGCGCTTGAGATCACCTACAGCGGGTAGCTCAGGTCGCAATTCAACGGCGAGAGGCATGCTGAAAGTCGAACATGGCTTTTGATCAAGTCCGATTCTCACTTTCAGCCTATCAGGAGGTTGTGAAGAACTTGGGATTGGATGACGAGTGCTGGTGACCAATCTTTCGCCTTGCATCGAGGTAATGCAGGAGCTTTTCTTTGCGGTGAATCTTGGATTCCTTCGAAACACCAGGCAAGGCACCTGCATAAGCTATGCGACTGGAGCAAGCTCATGCTTTGGCACTGTGGAACGATGAACTGAACGAGCACCGATAAAGTAATCTCGCTACGAGGAGGGGAGGACCCCCTTGGTGCTTAGTTTTCCGCCGGGGCCTGGCATAACATCATTCCACAGAACTAAGCACCTTGCGAGCTTTCGATGGTGTTCGCGAGCAATCAATTTGGTGAAGTTTGCTTCGCTCGCCTCGCCTCGCCTGACCTCGCCTCGAATTTAGCACCGGCGCGAGAAGAGGTCAGCCCAGTACGTAAAGTTTCCAGCCAACGGAGCGTGCTTGAAAGGTGACTTGGGTAGGCCTCGTGGCATAGCTTCAGGACGTTGCTGCGCTTGGGAATCCCGCACCGTATCGTGCTAAGCTACTGCTGCTTTGCAGCCTTGCCCTTTCGCTCCGATTCTCCGCGGTGAGAGCCCAGCGTTCTGCGTTCCTTTCGCATGGCTTGGTCGCTGCCATTAGTGCCGGTCAGGCAAACGTGTTGAGTGCTTTGCGCAGCGGGCTCGGTTCGTTTGGCCGGCCGGTAAGCTCAAAATATCACTCAGCTAGCCAACTCACGAAAACGCCCTCGGCGAAGCCAATTGCCGTCAACCACCACACCGCAGCCAGGATCCAAACTGATAGGGCCACTGAATTAGACTAGAGCACGATGATGTACAATTGATGACCGCATGACAAGATTGCAGATCCGGCCCGAGTGCGTGTATGGATGTAGCACAGCCTTGCATTCGGACATACAGGAGTTGATAGCGTGCATGTTCACAAGGTCAAGCGGGCCGGGAGTCGTAAAACGTTTTGATAGTTAGAGCCATTCCCGGGCCGGCTCATCGCCGCTGTCCAATAAGGAGATTCGCATCTCGCTGAGATTTTTTTTTTTTTTTTTTTTTTTTTTTTTCGAGATGTGGTGTTACGAAGACGGGCGTAACAAAAGAAAATCAAATTTCCGACTCGCGCCACGTGACGCGCTCTAGTGTTGGTTTGGAGGACACTTTGTCTTGTGTAACTTTGCCAATAATGGCAGCCAACAACATCATCGCTCTGCCTTGGAGCTTCGTCGACGTCTAGGCTACGAGCCATACGCAAAACAGAAGTACGACACGCTAGGCCGTCTTCAAAAGGAACAAAAGATGCAGGCTGACTCCAAAGCACTACCATCGATTCCACCGCAAGGCTCCAGATCCACCAGTAGCACGGCCGTGCACGTCGAGGTGCGTTTACGGCCTGCTTCCACAGCGAGCGACGAAGCGGCAAGATCAGAGACCGTCTCTCTGCTACGGAACCAATTCACACACGTACAAGGCGAAACCGAGATCGCAGATTGGAGCACATCTCCATTTCTCACAGCCAATGTCGACAGGATACGAATCGCCGAGATTGCAGCACTACCCGCATCAGCAACCATTTCAATAGCTGAAGCCAAGCTTGAGGTGCACGTATACCAGCCTCCATCGACAGATATCGTTGACGAATTCTCTGCTGCGGACCCAAACGCCGACGAAGGCGACGAGACCACAGCAGCCAGCGTATCGGAGTTGCCAAACCGGAGCCTGGACGGCGTGTGGGATAGCTTGGTGTACGAGGACGACATCAAAGCCAAGCTGCTCAACTATATCTACACGACGCTGCTCTTCTCTGACGCAAATGTCAACTTCAACCTAGTCTCTTGGAACCGAGTGGTGCTGCTCCATGGTCCACCGGGTACTGGAAAGACGAGTCTCTGCAAAGCATTAGCGCAGAAGCTGGCGATCCGTCTTTCACATCGCTACTCACACGGCAAGCTGGTCGAGATCAATAGCCATTCTCTCTTCTCCAAATGGTTCTCCGAGTCTGGCAAGCTCGTCCAGCGACTGTTCAGCATGATCACCGAGATGGTCGAAGACGATGATGCTTTCGTTGTGGTACTAATCGACGAGGTCGAATCGCTGACCGCTGCTCGAAGCGCAGCCGCTTCTGGAACTGAGCCCACCGATGCCATCCGTGTGGTCAATGCGCTGCTCACGCAACTGGACAAGCTCAAGCACCGCAAGAATGTACTCGTCATGACGACGTCTAACATCTCGGAATCCATCGACACGGCTTTCATCGACCGCGCCGATATCAAGCAATACGTCGGTCTGCCACCCCCAAAAGCCATCTACTGGATTCTCGAGAGCTGTCTTCGTGAACTCATCCGTGTTGGTCTCGTGGCTCCCATCGGGCTTCCATCGTTCGAGCAAGCATGCGGCGAACACATGGACGTCGAAGCAGGACAGACCTCAAGCGCATCCAAGACAGCTGGATATCAACTGCTCAACATAGCGCACGAGTGCAAGGGTCTATCTGGGCGTTCGCTACGTAGATTGCCAGTGCTGGCGCATGCTCACCATATTGGCATGGCACAGGCGCCCATCGACTGTGGGGTGTGGCTGGATGCAATGGCCAAGGCCTTGCAAGAGACTAGGAACGAATCGGAGGCTCGTCCATAGACTTATTGTTGGCGACAGCGACATCGAGCGAAGCTACAACATATCACACATTCTTTCATCCGGGGACCCCGCGATCTTCTTGAATAGATCAAGCATGTATCAGAGAGCCGTTGCTATGGCTGAATGTACTTGTACCTAACTTTTGCTCGTCGCCATTGCGGCCTAGGCGAGACCACGGCTTCGCCCACACTACAGGCATCTGTGCTGCCTTTCAAGACGCTGCGTCTTGCTCCGCCTGTACAAGTCTGACCTCCTTTCTGTGTCGATGTATATGTATGAGTGGCATGGCAACCGAAGGGCGAGAAAATCTTGGGGAGCAGGGTGCAGCCACAAGCTTTTCCAGGCACACGCCGGACAGAGAGGGGATTTGCGAGGTGGAGGAGGCCAAGGAGCGCGTGAAAGTCTGCTATGCACAGTGCGTACATGTGTACAGCTGTGAAACCCTGAATTGATCGTCGCTAGCATACATCCACTTCATCCTTCTTCTGTCCCACCGACATCCATCGACGCCATACACCTCTTCCCTGGATTAATCCTCCTCGCATCCTACCACCCGCACACATATAAGCCCAACTCGCTCTCCAGGAACTTACTAGTACATAGAGACAGCTTCTACTGGGTCGTACGACGCCTCGCCTCACCTTCCCCATCCCGCCCTACCAACTGACCCCAAAGATGGCAACCGAAGCCCTGCTTCCCTTTGGAGCCGCCTACGAAGGCGCTACCCAAGCTGACCTCGACAAAGTCAAAGCCTCGGCTGGCGAGAACTACTTCCCGACCGTCTTCAACCCCTCGACTGTGCACAAGAAGGGCCACGCCGTCATTGGCAAGGGACGGGCTTCGGTCACCAAAGGTGGCACGGATGGGTTCAAGCTTTACTACGAAGTGCACGGCTCAGGCCCAGTCAAAGTCGTCTTTGTCATGGGTCTCAACAACTCGTGCTTTGGCTGGCTTCCTCAAGTGGAACATCTGTGCAAAGACCCCAAGTACTCGGTGTTGGTGTTCGACAACCGTGGAGTCAGCAACTCGGAGACTCCTGCTGGGTGGTACACCACCTCGGGAATGGCCGAGGACGCCTTCGAGCTGCTGGACTATCTTGGTTGGATCAAGGAGAAGCGCAGCATTCACGTTGCTGGCGTTTCGATGGGCGGTATGATTGCTCTCGAGATGGCGCGCCAGAGGCCCTCGCTGCTTGCGTCGCTCACCCTCATTTCAACCGCACCCGGACGTCGATTCCGCACACCCACCTATGGCGTTACCTCGCTCGCGCGCGTCCTCGGTGGCCGTGTCATCGGCTTCGACTCGGAAGCCTACCGCCTGAATCGCCTCATCACCACGCTCTTCCCTACCTCGTTCCTCTCGCAAAAATCACCCAAGGATCCCGCACGCACCAACCAGGAGGTACTGTACGACATGTTCAAGTGGCGCTTCCACTTCACCATCCGCCAAAGCCTCCACGGCGCCGTCAGCCAGATGAAAGCCGCGCTCACCCACAACATCCCCGACGAGGAGCTTGCTAATATCAACAAAAACGTGCCCAAGATCTGCATCCTCACGGGCGATACGGATTACCTGGTCGATCCGAGGAACTCAGAGTATCTGAGGAAACACCTGCCCACGGCCGAGTTCCACAAGTTCGAGCAGGCAGGTCATGCGCTGGGTAACCAGATCGCAGACAAGGTCAACGAGATCTTGGAAAACGTGTTCAAGCAGGGCATCGCCGCTGCTGAGAAGGAGCAGAAGCTTTAGAGTCCGGATCGCATCTCGAGCCGCACACCATCTCCACACACTCACATTCTTGTGTTGCCTCGGACTGGATCTGTATTGATACACGCACCGCATATATACACTCCCGGAATTGCATTCGTCCCACCATTGTCCGCACGCACAATTTGTTTCGTCACTCTTCCAGCTCTGGCGATACAGCCAGTGGTGAAAGTTTTGCGCGGATCAGTTCTTCTTGGCAGCAACATTGCGGGTCGCCTTGTTGCTGGCAATCGGCCTCGGCGCCGTCTTTGGTGCGGCCGCTGCTGGGGGGCCCGGCTGAAGCACGTGGAGCCAGATTGCCCTGGCGAAGAAGCACATGCCGATGACGAGCGAGATGACCGCCTTGCCGCCTTCCTGGCTGAGCAGACCTACTTGTTTGGAGTGGACGTAGCCGAGCACGGTGCCGTAGCCCGGGTGGCTGAGGGTGAGCACGCCAAACACGGCGCTCGCCAGCGCTGGGGCGATGATGTCGGTGAACTCGACCAGTGACTTTGCCTTGAGGAATGGAGGTGTCGAGAAGCTCCATCCGAGCGGGTCGAATACGTTGAGCGTGAACGCCGAGATGCCGCCTCCGCACGCCGAGATCGTCCCGATCAGCACTTGCAACAAGAGACTGCTCCTCGCAGCAGGGTTGGCGTGGTTGAGCACCATATTGATACCGCCGTACGTAGCCGCTGTCCTCGTCGCACCGTCCAGCACGGGCAGCGTCAGATCCAGAAACCTCGCGCTCGGCACACCTACAGTCGTGACTAGGATGTTGACGGCGATGTAGACGCTGAGGTAGTTGATCCAGGGCCAGGGAGCGAGGAGTTGGCCTGGGATTTGGTTGAGCACGTAGTTGGCGATGAAGCCGCCGCCCCATGCCATCACGAGGAAGCCTGCCGCATCGCGTAAGGGGGAGACGTGGAGGTCGGCGGCGGAGTGCTTGCCTTCGGCGCGGCGACGGACGCGGAATCCGGTGCAGATGCCGCGGTAGGCAATGGCGACACGGAGCGCGTGCAAAGTGGTCGCGAGCGGGAACGGGTACAAAGTCGGATGGACGGGCTGCGCGAGGCGCGCGTTGATCTGCGCCAAGGGCGCGAGGGCTGTGGCGAGCATCTTGGGGGATGCTTCAATAGAGGGGGGGGGGAATGGTGGAAGGGAAGGAGGAAGTGAGGAGGTGGATGCTGCGGAAGAACAAAGCAAGTGGATGGCGGGAATCAACAATGTTCGGACAGTTCGGATATCACGCCAACACCCAACCGCGGGTATGTGGGGAAGAAAGGAGGTGCAGCGACCACCGTTTGCTTTCCGCGCGGTACAACTTTGTTCCTCTTCGGAGGACCCTTTGGAAAGTATCACGTCCACTCAGAAGGCTGAGTCTTGCTTGCACGCCTTCTGACACTCTCTCCTCTTCATCACTTGATCTGCTCGCCTTCTCCAAGCATCAAGCTCATCGAGATGCCCCAAGTCAATCCCGAGGTCTTCCACAGTAAGCTACCCATCCTCTTTCCCGCTTCATTTATCCAAGCAATTCATCCTAACTTCTCCTCACGACTCGTTGCAGCCAAAGTATACGACCTTACCCGACTCATCCCTTATGGCCGCGTGACCTCGTACGGGCACATCGCCAAACTCACTGGCCACCCCGCCCACTCACGCCTCGTCGGGTCTGCGCTCAAATTCCTCCAGGACCCCAGCGTGCCGTGGCACCGTGTCATTTCGTCCTCGGGCGCGATCGCCGACCGCGGTGACGGCGGCGAGGCCGCTGCACGCCAAGCCCAACGCCTGAGCGAGGAAGGAGTCAACATCATCCACGGCAGAGGCCAAGGCGTCACAATCGATTTCGGCCATGCAAACCCAAACGCAAAGTACAGAGTCAACATGCAGCAGTTCGGTTGGTTCCCCGACGAGGTACATCTTGAGGGTTACCATGACGATGACGACGCACACAGGGCGGAGAGGATAGCGGACTCCGATCAAGAGTCCGAGTTGAGCGAGCTCTCGGAGGAGGAAGCGTAGCCGTGCAAAATCATCAGCTCGCAATTGTGTTTACATAGTATACCCGCCGCGATGGCAATCATGTTACTCAACCTCCGTCTCTATAGTTTCACGGCATTCAAGCTGTGCACTTGGTGTGTGTGAACTCTTGTAAACGAATGAGTTTGGTGCAGTACAGTCGAACAGATGTTAGTACAGGGGGATGGTCATCGTCCTCAACGACGCTTACCCTTCTTACCCGAGTCCTCGTCATCCGACCCGCCCTGCTGTCTCCTCTTCTTCTCGTCCGCCCTGGCCGCCTTCCTCTCCAGTTCGTCCCAATCTTCTCCCTCCTCGCTCTCATCCTCGAACCCTTCCGACCCGCTCTCGTCCTCCGCCGAATCACCAAAGTCGCTCCCCGAGTCCGACTCTTCATCCGTCTCCTCCTGGCCATCGTCCATCTCGCTGCCGAACTCACTGCCGGATTCGCTCTCGTCCGACCCCTCATCGTCCGAGTCCGCCTGCAAGAATCCCCACCCTCCCTCGACGAAGAAATCGTACGGGTCCTCGTTGACCGTCTTCATGATGGCGCCCCAGTTCAAGTTGACCGCGCCTTCGGTGACGCAGATGTCGACCGAGTCGAGCCACTGCTTGACGTCGTCCAGGCTGGTGGTGGGGATTGACGTGATGTGCATCGGCGCGCGCGAGAAGTCGGAGAAGACAAACACCATATCGAACGACTGCAGTCCGAACTGGACACGTTCCAGATGCACGATCTCGACATCCGTCAACGTGATCACCAAGAACGGTGGGTCCGTCAAATGCACCAAACAGTCCGTCGTTGGCTGCAACAGCACGTTCGTCCTGAACGGCACACCGTTGAACCCAAGCTCGCGGTACGGCACATCGACACTGACACGGCCCTCGGACGCTTCGGCGATGCGCTCGGCAAACACCTTGAACTCCTTGTTGAGCTGCGATCGTCGTCGACGCTCCTCCTGCTCCAGCTCGATCTCGTCCTCGTCTCCCGAGCGGTATTTGCGCTTCCTGTTCCCCGTCTCGTCGAACTGCACGTCCGAGGCCTCGCGGTAGAACTGCACATCCTTCGCTTTCCTCTTACCGATCATGATAGGCGACTTGAGGTGGATGTGCACAATGACGATTAACTCCTTGTCGCATGGCTGGAAGAAGAGGTGCTTCATGTTGGAAAAGAGCAGGTCGATCTTCTGATCCGGTCGCAGCGGCGACGAGAATCGCAAACCGTTCTGGTGAATCGTAAGATCGCCTGGCACGCGCTTGCCCTCCATTGCCGGTCGTGGGAACACCTCTGGCAGAGTGTATGTGCGCGACTTGGACAGGATCAGCTTGTCCTGCTCCACGACGTCCGCCAACTCCTTCTCTTCGGCCTCGCGCTTGGTCGCCGACTTGCGCAGTTCAGTGATCTCGCGGTACAGCTCCGAAAACCTTTGCGAGTCGGTCGAGCGGTAGCTCATGCTGCGCACAAACGTCGCATCCGGGTCGTCGAACGGCACGTCTTCCTTCTTACCGGCAATCTGGCCTGGCGTGACAAAGTTGAGTCGAAGATACGTGTACTCGCCCTCGTCGCTCTTGCTGATGTTCTTGAGCGTGTTAATGTGGAACGGCACCGCAAAACCGTACACGGGCAGGATGATCGACTGCGCACGATGGTCCACCATGATCTTGAGATCGGCCACCTTGGTCGGCAGAAGTGCCTCGCGCTTGTAACTCTCGAACTTCTTGAACACTTTCTCGTTTGATGCATTGCCCTCGCCATCCTCGCCGGCGAAACGTGCAAGTCCGTCCTCCTGCTTCTGCTTGGCGAGCTCCTTCTGATGCACCTTCATCTTCTCGGCTGCCGAGTCGTCGAGTGCTGCGCCACGGTTCTTGTTCCTCAACACCTTGCCACCTGGCGTCACCTTGCCGTCAGTCTTGACTGGGCTCCTGCGGTCGTCCTCCTCCTCTTCCTCCTCGTCATCCTTGAAGAAGAAAGCCATATCGTTGGTACCACGCACGCGGTCGGTGAGGAAAGTAGCCGCTCCATCGTCATTGACTCGCAGAGTGTCGATGAGCAGCAGAGAGTACTTTGCGCCCTTGTGGTTCGGGTCGTCCAGGTCTTGGAAACCTACCGAGAGATTGACCGTCATATCGCGCTGGAGCGGGCGTGCGTTCTTGCCGGACAGGACGTATGCGCTGTCGCGGAATTCGAGGCCGATACCGAAACCGATGTTCTTGACAAAGGCAGCCACGAGGCTCTCGTCCTTGGCACGCACGATCTCGACCGCCTTGGCGTAGATGTCCTTGCAGGGGGAGCCAGCACGGATGTGCTTGTCCGCCAGCTCGGTTTGAAGCTCGTGCAGGATGGCGTACATCTTTTGCTGGCTCTTGTGTGGGTCGATGAGGTAGGTTCGGCCTATATTGGAGCAGTAGTTGCGATACTTGATACCCATGCTGGCGATGACAACACCGCCATTGCCATCGGCACCCTGAAGACGCTTGTTGGTGGAAACGGCCGAAGTCTTAAGATCGTACTCGCCGCCAGACTGGACGATGGGGGTGTAGCACCAGTCGGCAAGCGATAGGTCAGCGCCATCGAGACCTTTGACCTTCTTCCACATTTTCGAGTCGTCGAGCTTGCCCTCGATGCGTTCAGATAGCTGCTCGTGCGAGACCTTTCTGCCCTCATCAAGGATGGCGGACATCTCATTTTCAAAGTAGCCGGACATGACAGCCGAGCTCATCCTTGAGGCGTACTTGATGGCCTTGATCTCGTCTTCGTCCTTGGAAGCCCATACGGCGCTGAGGGAAGTGCTGACATCTACAATCTTGAAGTCCTTGGACGACTGAGCCTTTTCAAAGACACTCTGCCACTCGTCGGCGAACTTGCCAATAGGCTTGTCCTTAGGAAGTGCACCGATCTTGCTACCTTGTGCCTCGATACGTCCGATGAGGTCATCCCAGATCGCTCGGTTGGCTGCGTCGTCCTTGGATCGTTTCAAGATGTCGATGTCGAACGAGTTGTTGCCCTTCTTGAGGGCCTCGAGGTGGACAGCCTTGGAGGCACTTGTGACGAAGACGACGGACTTCTTTGTGAAGAGGATTACAGTCGAGGGGAATTCGTAGCCGAGGAGCCACGAGTGCACGGCCGTCGTCTTTGAGTAGATCAACTCATCGTTTTGTCCGCCCATGATGACAAGGAAGGAATCGACATCGGCAAGCGCTTCATAGTCACCACCGCCATCCTTCCAAGCCAAGAGAAGCTTGTTGACTCTGCGCTGGAACGCATTGGCGTCAATCTGGATCTGGTCCGACATGGCGCAAGACGTCTAGCTGGCTTTGCGCAGCTTCGCACCGGAGCTCGTACAGACGTAGCAAGCAGTTGCAGTAGATCTGAAGCCGTCCTAGAGGAGAGAGCGTCGATGGAGATCCGAATGGTCGGCAGCTGCGAAAGTGACGTTTGCAAGCTGGTGGTGGGAGCGGAGAAAGGCTGAGCGAGGAATCCAAACTAACTTGGCCAAAGAGAGAGACCGAGACAGGGGCGGCTTGTGCGGCAGCGTTGATTCTGACTGAGCTGCGCAGAGTGCAAAATGAGATGCGCATTCGCCAAGTCAAAGTTAATGAGGAGCGTGTCGCAGTTCTTCCAAATGGGAGCGCGTCTGCTTCAGATCACAGCCGATTCGATGAAAGCCAAATATCTGACCGACTCGATGTGACAAGATGTTCTTGATTTTTTGCCCGATTGCAGTGTGGAGGTTGTTTTGCGGATCGCTGCTCAGCAAAGTCATCTCACGCACGAGAGCAGCCAGCGCAATCACGCCAAAAGGGTTCAATCCGACCCGTTTTGGATTTTTGGTTTTCGATGATGGACAGGGTCCTCGCTCTCCTGCAGCGCTGAGTGCGTATGTGTGGCAGGGTGGCCCGTGAATGGAGCCAAAGCAGGCAGAGAGCCGACTCTAGCACACACGCGCGCGCACGCTCCGCATTCAAGCTCGAATTGAGTCAAGCAAAACCCTAGCCTGAGTTGGCTATCAGCATCAGCAGCAGCGCCGCGTGTGTCTGTGTGTATCAATTTGGCTTGGCTGCGGATGGCCCTCTTGTGCCGCCTCCACAATAGCGCAGCACAGCAACGTCCGCTCAGCATCGACCTCGCAGCTTGATCCCTTCAACCATCACCACCAACAACGCCATCCTAATTGAGCTTGCACCATTTGCCTGGCTCTTGTCTCGCTACTCTCGTATTCACCTGCATTTGTCTACGCCGCGTAGATCCTTATCGGCTCGGCTTTACCGCTTGATAGCCATTTCACCACTTGTCTCGTCGTGCAAGTCATCCGCACTGCACTGGATCCTGCGAAGCACGAGCACGATTCTCCAGGCCTGCTTCGCATCTATACTTGTCTCGCACACTGTGTCGCAAGTCTTGGTGTCTGCCATCGACCGCGCGACCACCTAGGACAGGCTTCAGCAGTCATCGACTGATCTCGCTCGCTCTTGAGCGTTCAATCGACCGGATCTCTGCATTCGAACCCACCTCCGAATCGTTATAGTCTCTCGAGATGCGCTCGGCATTCAAGAACGAGCACTCGTTTGAGAAGCGCAAGGCGGAGGCCGAGCGCATCCGTCAAAAGTACCCGGACCGCATCCCAGTCATCTGCGAAAAGGCGGATCGCACCGATATCCCCACCATCGACAAGAAGAAATACCTGGTGCCATCGGATCTGACGGTGGGTCAGTTTGTCTACGTCATTCGCAAGCGCATCAAGCTCGCTCCCGAGAAGGCGATTTTCATCTTTGTCGACGAGGTCCTGCCGGCAACAGCAGCATTGATGAGCGCCATCTACGAGGAACACAAGGATGAGGATGGTTTCCTCTACGTTTCCTACTCTGGCGAGAACACGTTCGGCCACTGCCAGCAACTCTGAGGCGCCAATCTCTCTCGCAGCGCTTGTGGGTCAAGCTTTTCCTCACCAAGCACAGCAGCGCTGAACCTTTGCCGCGCAATCTCACAGTATCGGAGAAGCGCCGAGTCTCGATATGGTCGTCTGTAGTCCTAGGCAGTCTTTGCCTTCGGCTCAAGCGATAGCGATCGGATGCAGCTTGCCTGCTGCTCGCTTCGACTTGTCTTCAAGACTTGCGCTCGAGTCTGCAGACTGACTCCGATGATCTCCCTGTTCCGCACACTAGTCCCTCCGTTCGTCCCAGCATCGTTCCTCTATCAACCTTTTCGCCTCCAAATCCCTATCAGACCGTACTTGCGCCAGTTTTCGCATGCCTCCACCGCTTCTATTTGTAATCGTATGTCTACTCCGCTTCCATTTCCGCTATTGACTCGCCTAAACACTCATGTCGCTCTTGGCTGTTGGTCTGTCTGAGCTTTCGCTTACTGTTGTACAAGTGGTCATGCGCACTTACGCCTTGGCAAGAGACCAACGTCCGCAGGGCGTCTTGAGCCGCTCATTGTAGTATGATCCAAGCTATGAGCGGTTGCCTTCATTTCCGCTACGGAATGGCATACGCAGAAATTTCAGCGTTGAACTGGAGTAGACTGGTCGCAAACCCACATTGTAGGTGGTCGCTGGCATTGAGTCTGGTTGTTGGCATGCCTCTCCAGATAAGATCGGGTTAAAGCCGGCAACGATAGCAAGCTGTCTTTTGAGTGCTGTAGAACGAGTGCAGTTGCGTCGGTTGACTCGCCCGGTTCGCGTTCCGGTTGCGGATGCTGTCCGTTACGGTACTGCACAGAAGCGGCGGCGACATCAGTTGCGATGGCTCAGATCCGACTTTCTCTGTTCTTTTTGTTCTGTCTGCCCCCCCTTTTTTTTTTTTTGTGTGTGTTTTTCTTTTCGCGGTGCTGTCCGTGTCGCGAGACTGAGCGAAAAAAAAAAAAAAATAATAATAATAATAATAATAATCATCCGAGGCTATTTTGCTGCAGAAAGACAGACAAAGAGAGTGAGATTACTGTGCAGCGGCAACAGACGGCGGCGGTGATGAAGATCATCGCCCGTTCTTTTTAGGCTTCGTCGACGTCTATTATCATACACCAAGACCAGCCAGCTCCCTTCCTAGGACCGGGCCATTCTGGTCGCAAAGCAGAGTCGAATCGAAAGACCGCTTTGTATCTTACCCTTTCCCTCATCAACTTCCTCTCCTTCATCAACCTTATCGCTACAACTCTCGGCCCGGCACAGCAGAAGCAAAGGTTAACCGACCTTCACTCGCATCATCAATCGCTCATCGGCATCCTTTGACTTGGTATCCTCCGACATCCTTCACGCTCATTTCAGGACTAGCACTGTCTTCGCCGATCCCAACGAGTACCGTTCATCCAGTCTCTTCAAGTTTGATCTGCATCGAAAAGACAGAAGTAGCCGGTCTTCACCTTGATCAGCTGACCACGAGATCACCAACAGCGCCTTTGATAGACCTCTCGACGACAGGCTGCACCATGTGTCGACTTTGAAGCTTCAATCGTGATTGCAATAGCCTCAGTCCGGCGAAGCGACCTGCGCAGCTTGAATCAACCCGTGTTGGAGCTATCGTGACGTTTTTGACGTTGCAAGTCAAATCTCGCTCAGAATCGACCAGATCGATCCTCGAAACACCTTCTTGTTGCAAGGCAAGCGGCGCGAACCTCTGAGCGGCTTCTCGCCAACTTTACTCAACCATGGCCGACGAACGTCCCAAAGAGCCAGAGATTAAGGTCTCCGAAGATGGCATCAATGCCAACTTCAGCTTGTCTCCTCGTCTCGATCAACCGCCATCTCGTCCTATGGGCTCAACTCTTCGCAGATCGCATCACCATCATAATCGCAATCACTCGATTGACACAAAAGATCGCACCAGCCCCATCTTGGGTTTTGGTCCCTTGAACTCTTCCGCCGGTTCCTGGAGCACCTCTGAGCTTGGAGGTTCGGATCACTACATCACCTCGCCCGACTCGAATCAGTCCATGTTCTCCAACGATTCTCTGCGTGCTCCCAACGGCTCATATGACCCCAGCCGATCCAAACCCAGCAATGCCATCAACGTCAACATGTTCCCCTCGGCACGCAAAGTCAGTGCCGGTTCCAGCACCAGCTCGAGCAGCAGCACCGGCAGTGCTTCTCCCGACGCCAACTTTACCTCCGAATTACAGCGACCCGGTGCTCGCTCCGTAGATCGATTCCAGCCAAATGGCACCGCGCCTCATCACTTCTCAGAGACAAATACCAGACGCAACGCATCCCCTGCCCGCTCGTTTTCTGGCGCTCCCATCTCGCCACGCCTCCAGTCCACGATGTCTGCCCATGCCGGAATTGCACACGCTCGTCGAGCCAGCGCCGACCTCAGTACTTCCCCCTTCCGAGCACCTTCGCCTATCTTCCTGCCCTCCACTTCTCCACCTACTGGGCCAACCAATGCCGACCCACAACACAGCTGGGACTCGGTCTGGCCGCGCTCATCGACGCCCGATCGAGCAGACCAGTTGCGAAGAATCGGCTCCAATTCGCCCGTGGCAGGCTCACCTGGCCGTTCCTCCCCTTCTGCGCTCTCAGATTCCATAAACATGTCCAGATCTCCTTCTGGCTCGTCCGACTCTAGCTCACCAGCCGCCACTTCCGGCACCATTCTCGGCAGGCCCAAGCCTCGTCGACCGCATGAACTCCGTGGCTCCTCTTCGTCGCCTATCCTGCGCATGAACCCAAGTGGTCTCCGTGACGCTCACAACTTGTCTAGTAGTCCACGCAGAAGCATGGAAACAGCCAAGACTGAGCCTATCATCAAGATTGGCTTTCAACCGGCATCAGGTCCCGGTACGCCTACAGATGGTCTGCCAAGAACCAACTTCGCTCAAAGTCCCGCCAGCAAAGCCTTGTCCCCTGCCACAGAGCTTCCACCGCAAGTCGACATAGCTACAGCCCTGGTCTCGCATCGCAATAGCAGCACGGGGTCTTCGTGGCTGCCAGAACGCGCAGGGTCGCCTTCGGCGAGCTTCGCTGCTGCTGATCCGAGGAAGCGGCCCATGTCAGTCCCCGTACCTCACGCTCTGCCTCTCCCAACCAGGACGCCTTCGCCCAAGATGTCTCCAACCTCGCCTCGCTCGCCCTTCCTCGAGCTTTCTGCGTCATCTCCTGGCCCCAACGGCTCGCACGGCCTTGGCGAAAGCCCACCAAAGACACGCAGCTTCATCGCGATGCCACCTCGCTCCGGTTACGACCTCAGCGACGACCCGGACGATGTTGGCTCGGAGGAGGATGGTTCCAACTCGGAACGAGAGAGCGTGGGCACTAATGACGAAGACTACGACGGCTCAGAGTACGATGATGACGACGTTGCCGGTGCTGCAGATGCAGAAGATGACGAAGCAGATTCTCACACAAGGAGCAACATCAATGGCATTCATCATGATGATGACGAGCGCAACGGTAGCGACGACGATGCCCAGCAGGAGCAACCCGCAAAAGAAAGCGACCACGACCTCGCAGTGCCCGAACGCCCAGTTCTACCCAAGCGTCCTAGCTTGACAAGATCTGGCGTGGTTCCGCCTCCTATCACTGTCATTGACCCTCCCCGTGGACCTGTGGGTCCGATGGCACACGCCGAGGCCTCTGCTCGTGCCCTCGCTGCACAGAAAGGCTCGCCGAGCAGCGCTATGCTCAGCTTCTTCCGCGACGAACCAAGCTCGCAGGAAGCACCGCAGCTTCAGCTTACTGGAGATGCACAGCTTTCTGATGCCGTCATGCCTTCAGCTCTCGGTCTCGATGCCGGCGAAGCGCAATCGGCAGATGCGATGATGGAAGAAGACGGTACCAATTCAGGCGAATCCGACGAAGACGAAGAAGAGCAGGGCTTCGAGGGTGCATCAGAAGACGCCGAGGAGAGCCTCAACATGCTCGAACGCATCTTCCTCTTCGCAAAGAGTGACATGGCTTATCACAGAGGATACGTCTCGCAGTCGCTGCCAGACTGGATCCGCGAAGTGGAACTGAGCGACGCTGTCGAGTACATCATCCCCTTGCTTCACGGCCTTGCTACCGACGAGCTCGATGTCTGCACGGCTTTCGCACCGGAAATCGGCCGAGTCATGTGGTTCTTCTTCCGCAACTGTCCCCTTGCCGAGCTCGCTGACGAGTCCAGCGAAATGCAGCCCGCAGACGACGATCAAGAGGAACGAGTGCCTAGACCCAAGATCAGCGTCACCGCCTTCACGACTCTGCTGTGCGCTCTGCTACTCAACCAGAACACTGTGATTGCCAGTGCTACTCAAAAATCGCTCGTGCACTTCTTCTACCGCCTCGATCGACGAGACCTCGAGTTCTCCAAGGAAGAACTCGCAGAGAAGAGCGACGAGGAAGTCAAGGCGCGACAGCAGGAGCAAGATCTGGAGAGCTTCATCACCCATGCATCGGGCAGAGATGGCCAGCCGGTTCCTCACGAAGACTATCCCTTCGACGACAACGCCCGAGCTGCTGTCAAAAATGAGCTGCTCGAGAATGTTGCTCTGGCTCTGGCCCAACTCAATCACGCCCGCAGCGCTGCAGAGCATGGCGCTGAAGAGGATCAACATGGCGAAGAGCAATCTGGCACGGCGGATTCCGGCGAAGCGACAAAAGAGACCGAAGCAGGCGAAGCCATGGAAGAGGACGCGACTGACAACCAGGACGCCAGCAAGTCCACCTCCGAGGACAGTGGGTCAAGCGAAGCCAAGGAACGATCCGAAGATGCTATGGATGAGGGGCAAGACAATGCACAGTCGACCTCATCGTGGAGCCAGAGCAACAACGTGTTTGGTCAGCAGAGCAATGCATCGGTCAGCGATGTGCAGATCGACGAAGACGAGGAGTCCGCTGTTGGTCGCATGGCTTCCGTCAGTCTGCTTGCCGCCCTTGCAGCGGATGAGCTCATTCCTCAGGACACGCTTCTGAACAGACTCACACCCGAGGTGCTTAAGCTGATCGACGATAGCGCTTTCTACGTGCGCAAGGAGGTGGCAAGCTCGCTGGGACCATTTGCGCGCAAGATGTTGATTCAGGACGTTGAACAGACGATTCTGCCAGCGCTCAACAAGGCCATCCACGACCGCAACTGGCACGTGCGTCAAGCCGCTTGCTTCTCGATTCCTGTCGTCCTTGGCAGGCTGGATGAGAAGCAGCGTCGTGAACAGACACTGACGTTCATGCGAGCTCTCGTCAACGATGTTTCGCGACAGCTGCGAATCGCAGCACTCGAGATCATCGGCGAAGTCATCTACATGTTTCACGAGGCCGAGGGTGGCGTCCCTGAAGAACTCATCCGCTTCTTCCTCGGCGAGCCATTTGACGGTCCACCACAGCAGGGCGACGCATCCCTCACCTTCGACAAGACCAGCGATCCCGAGGGCACTGAGGCGCTGTTCGAGGAAGAGACCGCAATGATGATGGACCACGACAACGAGCTTGGCACACCTGCTTCTCTGCGTGACGACCAGGATTCACTGTTGGCTAGCTTCGGTTACGGTGGCAACGAGAGCTCCATGATGGATGCTGCACCCTGGGACAACAACTTCCGAGTCAACAACATCGATCTGGAACGTCCGCTCGTGGTGGCCTTCAACCTGCCTGCTGTGGTTCTCACGCTTGGTGCCGATCAATGGGGTCGCCTCAAGCAGACACATGCTAAACTGACCCAAAGCGACAAGCCCAAGATCAGGAAGAGCCTGGCAGCGTCTCTGCACGAAGTCGCCAAGATCGTCGGTCAAGAGGCGACGCGCGACGATCTGCTGCCAGCCGCGACCCGATTCGTCACGGACGATGATCCTGAGGTACGCCTTGCAATGTTTGAGAACATCGATGTCTTCCTCTCGTGCCTGCCTCAGGTCGGTGCCGAAAAGATGCTCTGGCAACTGGTCTCGCTGTGGACGTCAGACTCGCTGCGCGACTGGCGCTTGCGTGAACGGCTTGCGCTTCACATCCCCAGCATGGCCAAGCAGTTCCTGACTAAGGACGAAGAAGGCAACCTGGTCTCGTTGATGCAGCTGGCGCTTGCTGACCCGATCAGCGCTGTGCGTGATGCGGGCATCCACTGCGTGCCCAACCTGTACAAGGCGTTTGCCGAGCACGAGCAGGTGATCGCCGACGGCTTCCTAGGCATGGTGAGCGATCTGGGCGACAGCCCTGGCTACCGAATGCGCGTGTCTTGCCTGCACTGCATCGGTGCGCTCGTGGAGTCCGGCATCCAGCGATCGTCTTGCGAGCTTCTGCTGCTCAGCCGACTGAACCAGATGGGTGACGACAGCGTTGTCGATGTCCGCATCGCGTTGGCTCGCGTGCTGGGGCAGATGTGCCGCAAAGACGAGCTGTACGCACAGCCACAGTCGAGGTCGGAGGACTTGAACAAGCTGATTGCCAAGCTGACTCGCGATAAAGCATGGCAAGTGCAAGAGGCGGTTGCTGGCATTCTGTCGGACGACGAGGTGCAGCAGCTTGCGGGCGATGTTGCCAGTGAGGATGAGGCACCACGTACACTTGTGCTAGGACCTGCTGACGGCGGACCGCATCGACCCGAGGGCGAAGGCGGCTTCACCAACAACTTTGTGGATGCCGAGGGCGATGATGGCGATGTCAATGTGTTCCAGATGGACGACGACAGCCAAACGGGCCAAGACAACGCAGAGGACAAGACTGGGGAGAGCGACGCAAGTACGGAGGGCAGCAAGGAGGGGACGGGGAGCATGACTCAAGCGCAGTCGGCGCAGCATCTCGAGATGTCGCGAGCCAGCATCTTTGGCGGAGTCAAGCGCGGCTTTGTCGACTTTGGCTCGGACTGGGTGACTGCAAACGGCTCAGGATTGCTGGACTACGACGACAAGGACGAAGACGACGAGATTCAAGATGTGGAAGGTCTGGATGAGGAGCCGCACCATCTGTTGAATGTGGATCGAGACTCGAACGATTCGGGCGAACTGGTTGAGGACGAGAGCCAATCAGGCGAAGGTGAAGGCAAGCCAAGCGAGACACAGACAGACGAACAAGCGGGAGAGGATTCACAAGGCTCAGCGGACAACAGCATGGAAGAGGGCGATTCGAACGGTGGCATCACGCTCTCTTCGCCGCAGCGCGGGCTCGATGGCGTCGTTACGGGCGGTGAAGGTGACAGCTCGATCGACAGCCCCAGCCGCACTGGAAGCTCAGCTGGAAACAGTGGAGGCAAAGCAGCCGATCCTTTCCTCGCATTTGTTGCTGGACGTCGCTCGCAAGACCTGTCGCGGCTGGACCTGAGTGGACGAGTCGGAGCTTCACGCATGGGCGCCAAGCGATCGCGTCTGTCGAACGGCAGAGCCGCGCCGCAGCAGTCGGGATCGGAAGACGACGACGGCGAAGGCGAAGTGCTCCTAAGCCCGACGGGGGATGATGAGATGATGGGCACGCGATACCTGTCCAAGAACTCGGGCGACTGGTCGCAGCTCCGAGCCGAAGCCGAACCTACCGACTCGCAAAAGCCTGAGGAGGAAGCAAGCCACGCCGGTGACAGTGACGGTGGCGGTGGCGAAGACGATTTTGTCGAGGTGTAAGCAGCGACTCGCACGACCCTCTTGTACAATTACTGTATATTGCACTGAGGGCCCGCTGAATGAGTGAAAAGTGTAGCAATGTTTAATCGTACCATATCACCTTGTGGAAGCCTGAACACGAACGACGATCGAGGTGGCACTGTGTTCTAGGAGACAGCGCTGCGGACGTCGTAGGAGATGGACGCGAAGAATGACAGAGTGTTCGGATCGGTCAAGTTTGGTGACTGGAAGCGCTGCACATGAGATCTCTACAGTGCGTTGAGGCGACATTTCGGAAAGGGCAAGCGAATTGACTTGAAAGCTGATCAGACACGACTGTAAGGAACGGCCCCGCTGTCAGGCGGCGTGGACCAATGTGGCCAGCGATAGAGAGGGACAGAGCGGGGCATTCTGATTGTGACTGTGAGCTACAGCAGCTAGCTGCAAGGTCGGTTAGACGTAGGCGCCAAAGGGGTGCTTTACGTTTTGTGCTGGATGCGAGGTGCCTGTGTTGTGTGCACCTTTGCTCCCTTTGGCTCCTTGCATGTGGGCCGATATTGAAGGTCCGCCTGATCGGACAAGGAACCTGTTTCGTGGTTCTCGCTTGCAAAGAGTGTATTGACAAGCGTAATTGGCTTCTTTGTTGCGGCATTGCAGGATTGCAGGATTGCGGTTCGGTTGCACTTTCATGCAGTAGAGAGATTGAAAAATGCAAATGCAAGAGGAGATTCAACTCCAAAAAAAAAAAAAAAAAATTCCCTTTCTCCTAACCGAAGGTTGCGCTTTTGGCAGATGTCAATGCATAAGCTCAGTCAGTCAGACAAGACAGTCATTGTGGAAGCAAGCGCGTGTGTTCTGTGTTCTGTGTGTTTTGTCTCCCAGTCGTGCCATTTACTGCCATTGCCAGAATGCTGGTCCCACCCAAAAGCCTTCTCTCACAAAGCGCTTGGCTTGTCTCCATGTGCAGGTACATGTGTGCATTATTGGACTGTATTCAGCCTTCTTGCCACTTAGAATTTGCCTCCAAAACCCTGCCTGCACCACCAGTCTGTTCCACCTCCGTAACTGTCCTGTCCAACCCTTACCTGTCCCTACTTCCTTTCCCTCATCCCTTTCTCTACCTTACCTCACCTTACTACCACATCTACCTACCTTCCCTCCTTCCTCTTTCAGCCGCTCGCAACCCTATTCGGTTCTCTCCTTCTTGTTGCTCGGTGTAGATCCAAACCAGCTCGTCGCATTTCGCAACGTGCAACACACCCGTAGGCTTATCTCTGCTCCTCTCGCCACACTGACTTGGCATCGACATTCGTACACGCCCAGGAGGAAACACGTCTTCGACACATGCTCTCCCCCAACCTGTTCATGCCACCCATCATCTCCGCATTCTGAACACTTGTTTCATATCTCCCACTCCCCGCTTTCTGGACGCTTCATCTTCTAGTCAGTCTCCATCACTCATTCCCAAGGCTGCAGCAACGCATCTGCGTTGATCCCTGTCGCCCACCATCTACACCGGAATGAATTCGGATAGACCCACAACAGGCCGGCCCACTACCGGTCGGCCCACCACCGGAAGGCCCATGACCGGCCGTCCAGGCACACGCGGAGGCACTGCCGCTGGTCGCCCGCCTACACAAGGCCAAGGTGCCTATCAGCCACAGCCACACAACACATACATCGAGGAGGAATGGGATGAGGAAGAGTATGAATCCGAAGACGACGGTGATGTCTTTGCTTTCGTCCCTCCCGACCTTGGCCCGGCTCCCGAGCTTCAGCACAACCCGCTCGATCCGTCCATAGACAACCAGAACCGCTCTCAACAACGACCACAGCAGCACCAGCAGCCCACACAAGCTGCACAACCCGACGTGGCTGCTGATCAGAATGAGACTTACTATTTCGATGAAGCTACTGGGGCTGTCTATGACTCCCAGGGTCGTCTCGTCGATGTCTCGGCTCACAACCTCGCATCTGGGCAAGCCGATGCTCCCTTGCATTCCCAAGTGCGCGACTTGCAGCACCAAAGCGCCACCGGCTCGCCGACGTCCGATGATACCATGAACGACGCCAGCGCTCAGCACCCCGGTTTGGCAACAGAGCAGTCCCACTCAGAGTCACTCAAGCCGCGTGCCTCCACCGACAACCGCTCCTACGATTCGACCAGCACCTTTGCTCGCGATACAAACGGTCAGCCTCTCAACCATGCTCGATCTTACGGTGTCTTCCCATCCATGGACGCCCTTCCTGAGGTTGACTCGCTTCCCGCTAGTCGCAGTGGCAACTCGGATATGCGCGCCGCCCTTCCTCACGGCACAAGAGATATCGGCACTACTGCCAGCGGCGCCATCTCGCTCGATCAAGCCATTCCCGCCCAGGGCAAGCGTCAGAGTGCCCAGATCGATGCCTACCCATCTTCTCTACCCGAGCTCCGTCGCAGCTCCGATAGCGACGACATCAAATACCCTATCGACAATGGCGAGTTCTCCTACCAGGACGCCTACAAGGACGAGTTCCACATGGTCAACTTCAACGACCTTGGACAGGGACACGGCTTGGTGCACCCCGCGCTCGAAAGCGCCGAGGTTGGCTCCAGAGGTGTTCGCATGGTCGAGCTCGAGATGGAGATGGAAGAGGACTCGCCCTACCCTGAAGTGCGTGCATCCGTCTCGAATATCGACGACACCGAGATGCCAGTCAACACGCTTCGCATGTGGTTCATCTCGTTCGTGCTCACCATTGTTGCTTCGGGCGCAAATATGTTTTTCTCCCTCCGATACCCCGCGCCCACCTTTACCAGCACCATCGTCCTCCTCGTCGCCTACCCGATCGGAAAGCTTCTCGCTGCCATCATGCCAATCCGCATTTGGACTTTGCCACGCTGGCTCGGTGGCGTCGAGTTCTCGCTCAACCCGGGTATCTACAACATCAAGGAGCACGCACTCACTGCCATCATGGCCAGCATCTCCATCGTCACCGCCTACTCGTTTAACGTCATCATTGTCCAAGAGTCGGAACGCTTCTACGGACAGCCCAAAGCCATCGGCTTTGACATTTTGTTCGTTCTCAGCGCACAGACGATTGGATTCGGCTTGGCAGGCATGTGCCGACGCTTCCTCGTGTGGCCCGCAAGCATGATCTGGCCTCAGAACCTTGTGACTGCTACCATCCTCAACACGCTCCATGCCGAGGAAGATGGCGCAGATGGCACCATGACGCGCTTCCGCTTCTTCAGCTTTGTCTCGGTCGCTGCCTTTTTCTTCTACTTCCTGCCCGGCTATCTGTTCGCCGCACTGTCGTCGTTCAACTGGATCTGCTGGATCTGGCCGCAGAACGTGCCCGTCAACGTCGTCTTTGGTACTGTCTCCGGTCTCGGCCTGTCAGTGCTCACGTTTGACTGGACGCAGATCATCTTCATTGGCCAGCCGCTCGTCACGCCATGGTGGGCCGAGTGCAACATTTTCGGCGGCTTTGTCGTCTTCTTCTGGATCGTGGCGCCGATTATGTACTTCAAGAACGTTTGGTACCAGAGCTACCTGCCGTTCAACAGCGGTGCGAGTTGGGACCGATTCGGCAGGCCGTACAACATTTCGCGCGTCATTCCGAACGGGCAGGATCTGGACAAGGCAGCGTACGAGGCGTATAGTCCGCTGTATCTGTCGACGACGCTTTCGCTCGTGTATACCACGGGTTTCGCCATGCTCACGTCCGTGTTGACGCATACCGCGCTGTACCACGGCAAAGCGCTCAAAAAGGGCCTGCAGAGGATCCGCACAGAAGAGGATGATGTGCATGCAAAGTTCATGCGGCACTACCCGGAAACGCCCGACTGGTGGTACGCGTGCGTGTTCCTCATCGCGCTCGTCTTCGGCGTCATCATGGTCGAAGTGTACAGCACCGGCCTGCCCATCTGGGGATTGGTGATTTCGATCCTGATCCCCGTCATCTACATCCTCCCCACGGGCTTCGTGTATGCGATGACGGGCCAGGCGATCGGTACGAACCTGATCGGCGAGCTCATCGTCGGGTACATGCTGCCTGGCAAACCGCTGCCGAACATGATCTTCAAGGCGTTTGCGCTGCAAGGCCTTATTGGCGGCTTGCAATTCGTGCAGGATCTCAAGCTGGGACATTACATGAAGATCCCACCGCGGCTGACGTTCATGGCGCAGCTCTCGGGCGTCGTCGTAGCCTGTTTCGTCCAACTTGGCGTTAAGGAATGGATGTTTGCCAACATCAATAACCTCTGCTCGCCGACGCAGCCGGACAGTTTCACATGTCCCAGGATCTCGGTATTCTACACGGCGAGCTTGGTGTGGGGTGCAATTGGGCCGGCGAGGATGTTCGGTAAGGACTCGCTGTACAGGCCGATGTACTGGGCGATGCTGTTCGGCGCGCTCATCCCCATCCCCTTCTGGCTCCTCGCTCGACGCTTCCCCAGGAGCTGGATTAGGTACGTCTCATGGCCGGTCATCTTCGCGGGTGTGAGCTACATCCCCCCCGCCTCGGGGATGAACTATTCAGCGTGGTTCACGGTGGCGTTTATCTTCCAGTACCTGGTGAGAAAGTACAACTTCCGCTGGTGGTCAAAGTACAATTTCGTCCTCGCCGCCGCGCTCGATTCGGGAACGATTATTAGTACAATTGTGATTTTCTTCGCGCTACTGCTGCCGAAAAATGGAAGTCTCGAGCTCAACTGGTGGGGTAATAATGTCGTCACGACGACGGCGGATTATAGGAGGTTCCCTTACGTCAAACCGCCCAGAGGTGGATTTGGGCATGCTCCGCATTACTGAGCTACCGCACAGTGCAATCACACAGGATCCATGCAATCAGTTGGCTACATTATCTCATCTTCTCCGCAAGTCAGAGTCTGTGCATGCTTGATAGGGTTCCGGATCGTAATCCGACCAAACTTGAATTGAGTCCCGTCTTGCACACACTTGAGACACACATGAGGGTGCAGGATTCAAATGTCATGTGTATAGATTACAACCATTGGGGGCTACATTTTCAAAAAAACCAAGCAAAAACATCAACGTCCGCATCGAGAGAGAACGTTAGCACTCGATGCGCATCCCCTTCTCAGCCATCACAAACCTAACTCCGAGCTGCGCCGAGTGTTCTTCGTCGTTGAGTTCGTCAAGGATTTTCTGTGGGGCTGTGCGGAGGTCGACTTTAGGCTCTGGAGGAGCAACTTGTTCGGCGCTGCCGAGTTCTTCGCCGTGGGCCTCGGCGGCAAGGGAGGACGAAGCGGATGTAGACCCTTCCTCGTCGTCCTCAACCTCGTCCTCGTCTTGTTGGACGAACGACGGGAAGAGTGCGGGCTTGACATGGATGACGATCACGCCCAACCCTTGCAGCTGGCCTCTCAACTCGGAATCGCGATCATACACATTGCCGCCCTCCGCCGCTTTGCCCGCACCTTCACCCTCTGCGTCGACCTCGACCGCGGCGGTGCCCAGCGGCGACGGCGCCAAGTGCGGCGGCGCATACCTGACATCGCCATTGCCATTCCCACTCGCCCCCCCACCCGTGCTGCGATTACTCGCATTCGACGGCCGCCGCATCTTCTCGCGATACCGCTTGACCATCTGCGCCAGCACGCGCAGCTCGTCAAACAGATGCTCCACGGACAAATGGCCGTACAGAAACTCGGTCGGGTGGTGCTTGGGGAAACTGCACTCGAGGAAAATCGCATGCAGCTTGCCCTCAGCGAAACGCTCCGCGGCGTGGCTCCAGACGCCTCGGTTGCGAGGGCTTTTCGAGACGCAGTCTGGCTCCACGTCACCAAAGAACAGCACATCTTTGTCGTGCACCTTGTGCGTGATGAAGAATGCCGTCGAGTCGAGCGGTGGAGGCGAGCGGTCGATCGATACACGTCGCGGAGGCTGGCGGGTTCCAAAGGAGCTGCCACCACTCGCGCTCCCTGTTGCTGCTACCAATCCAGCCCCGCCCGCAGCAGGAGGCCAAGCCGAAGGAGGCGAAGCCCTCCTCTCGGACCCTTGTGCAGTTCGCGGTCGGCGATCCTTGAACGGTCGCTCAGGCACCTTGGGTGGACCTGGCTGCGCAGTCGATGATTCGCCGATGGTTGAGACAGTGCGTGTGGGGATCCCGGGTCCACTGCTGTTGGACGGCAGCATGGATACCGAAGACAGAGAACCCGAGGGCGAGGGAGTCGATGCAATTCCCGCGGTCGAAGCCGGAGTCGCGCGTGGTGAGACAGGCTCGCCTGGCTTGATTGGCGACGTGTCGATCGGTGTCAAGGATCCATTGGTAGCTTTGCTGGTACCACTTGTTGCAAAGAACGGGCTGTTGTTAAACGAAGGGCGCCGGAACGACGATACATTGGATTCGCCTCGCTGAGTGATGCTTTCGAGCGTACGGATGTGATCATCTGCGCCTCGCGAAAGTTGGAACGACGCCATCTGCGTGCTGATTGGTAACGACATGCGCTTGCTAAAGTAGTTTTGATTGAAATTGGCGGGCGCATATGTGGGCGTTGGAGGCGCTGGCGGTTCGGATGGATTGAGACCGTGCGACAAGGCAAAGGGAAGGACGCTGAGCGTATCGCTGACCGAGAAAGGGCGCTGGTTGTCGAGGCTGCGCATGTGGTACATAGTGTAGGGCTCGTCCTCCTTCCACGAAGCGAGCTTGGGCCAAATTTTGCCGTTGAACATGTCGAGGATGTTTTCGAGAGTGGGCTTGAGGCCAAAGACGGTCCTTTTTCCTGGTAACGACGCCGAGCCGAGAACGAGACCGAGAATGTGATCGAGATGGGCGTGCGATATCAAGAAGGCTTTCGAGAAAGATGCCATGAGACCAGCTCGAAGATAGGCGGACGGAGTGGTGGATGGAAAGTCAAAGTCATGGAAAGCAGAGTCGGGACCATGCTGCTCGAGAATTTCAGTGAGTGCACCGAGCCACGAGCCACCCTCAACAACGATGGAGCCATCCTGCCAATCAGCATCGGCGGGTTTCAGCAGATAGCAGGAGCAGTCGCCCTCGAGAGGACCGCCGCCTGTGCCAAGGCAGACGAAGCTGAAAGAAGCAGGCTGATCCTCGGGGTGGAGAGCTACACGCGGCTGCTTGCGTCTTGGATAAGATGGACCGTCATGTGCTGAATACCAAGACTGTTCAGAGTAGACCGAGGCTCTGTGGGGCGCATTGCGGCTGCTGCTACGACTACCGGTAGTGCTGGGTGCTTTCGAGGTGGAAGCGGGTTGGAGGGAAGAGGACGACGGCTGGTCATGCCGGGAGGAAGAAGAAGGAGTGGCCATGGTTGTTGTGAGCTATGGGCTCGACGAAATGTGATCGAACACGAAGCAGAGTAGAGGCGGAGGGCGCTTCTGTAACTGCCCACCAGGTCGTCCGAGCTCGCAAATGCCGCTGCAGAAATTGATGAACCCTGATCGGCTGCTGGTGTAGGAAGTGGGCCAGGTGACCGACAGAAAAATAACGTGGCTGGTGGAACAGCGGCGCAATGACGATGAGTGGGATGATTCCGGGCCGAATCGAGGTTGCTGGCAAGTGTGGGCCGCTAGTCGAGACTTGCGCTAGGAGGAACTGAGGAGCGAGCAAATTGAGCTGTTCCTCCGATTCAGTGGGCAGACAGCCTAGGCGAGGCTGGTTTGTTCGGGACAGAGCCGTCAATGCGAATCGGGCGAGTCTACCTGGAGCAGCGAAGACTTGTTGGGGTTCAATTATGAACAGCGGTGTTGTAATTTGATCCAAGGTGGGATGGCAAAGAGTTGGAAAGCGATTGGAAGAAGCTAGCAAGAGCTCATTTCGGGTCAACTCCGAGACCAAGGATCCACGCCACCAAGTATATGCACGAGTGATGAGATCGGTTTATCCGACACTTTTAAAACCGACTCGCAGGTAGCAACGGGAGGAGTTGAACGGTAGGGTGCCTCGATTGGTGTTGAACTCGAATTCCAATGAGCGACGGCGCAGATGGAGAATTGTTCTGGCGGTGAGGTATGGCAGAGATGATGAGCGAGTGCAGAAGGGTCGCAGCGGCCACGTAAACGATGATGACGACGACAACCGGAACGACGACAACAAAGTCAAAGTGAATGGAGGTGCGGTCGGGATCAAGGATGGATGTAAAAGAGGTGGTAGCCGATTGTGATGGCGGGGGGTTGATGTACGCTTGGAGTTGGTCAAGAAGCCAAGGCAAAGATGAAAAGATATGCAATGATCAAGAGGCGGACGGAGTTCGAGATGCACAGAGGTGGGCCCAACAAGGGTTCTCTCTGTACCGTCGACAATTAAGTCCAGAGTCAAGCAAAAGACCAAGAGCAGGGCCAGGGCCAATAAGCGCAGATCGGCACGCTCTGTGGAGCAATTGAGCGCGGTTGGGCGGTTGAGTGGGCCTGCTCAAATGTGGTAGCTGCGCCGCCGCGAGCGTGGCAGAAGCGGTACAGAGTTGGAAATGCGAAATGCCAACAGCGAGTTGCGGACAGACAGGACCGAGACCTGCGCTGCAGACGGGATGGCAGTCGCAGCGGGCGGAAGCAGCGCAAATACAGCTCTGTAAGTTCAATTAGCGAGTCGATCGGAATCACCGACACGCGAGGCCAATACAAAGGTCACACAGAGTGGCAGCCAATCCAGTCAGCCTTGTTTGACCGGCTGGCTGGCCTGAACGCACAATGCGCAGACGCAATGCAGACGCAGCCACGAGACACGGAGAGAGGCTAGGCGAATTAGATTTTGACTTGAAGCGAGCCAGTGAGCGTCATTTTCCAAGCCCACACAGACCCACAGACCCACAGCCAATCCGAAAACAGTCAAAATGAAAATCATTATTTGCAGAATGCGGCGCTTCAAGGTTCGACCCTTTCTCACCGCGGTCACGAGAGGCTGCCATTGGTAGGCACCGTTGTTGCTCTTTGATACGCCGCGCTGCTGCGTTGTCTTGTACCGCGCTCTCCCTATCTGTCTCTCTTCAACAGTCACCTCTAGCGGTCCTGGCCTCTTTCTTTGCTGAATCGGACTTGACATTTGTGTCCGGTAAGAAGTTTGCTCGCCGCCACGACTGAAGAAGCTCAATTGGTTCTCGCTTCGGTCGTCGTCGGCCAAGTGGAGCTCTTGCTCCTCGGCAACCTCGGACACAAGCGCGGCAAGCTCACGGTGAGACAAATGGCCGATTGACTTTGCCACACATCCTTGCTCGACCGATGTCGACACTTGCTCTATTACTTGCATCCTTGATCCTCATCTTCGAAAACACATGGTCTCAAACATGGTGGCAGAGTCAAACAAGCATGGTACGTTTGCGGGACATACCGGTGCAGTCGACTTATTTGAGAATTCCTGCATCCTGCCAAGGGCGGGGGCGTAGCCGAGCGGCCTTGGGTCTAGACAAATGACACTTGCGGACGCACGCGAGTCAGCCGAACCACAGTGTCAGAATCAGGAGAGCGTGTCAAGCCTCTTTTGCCATTCGGCTCTTCTGGTCCAATTTGGTCTGGCTTCCGCAACAACATATTGCTCGATCTACATTTGCGGATGCTGGCCCCCTGACCCGGTTGGACGGTCAAGTCACCTTGGGTCTCAGCCTTAGCCATAGCAGGAGAAGCTTATCTTGCCAGCGCAGAACTGGCTCCAGTTGGCCCAATTGCATTGTCTGCACTGCACCAAGACGCAGGTACAAGAGGCTCGAGCCACTGAATTGCCTCCATTGGGTGCATGCAGTCTGTGAGTGCGTCCCCGACAATCCGACATCAAGCATGGCTCTCGCGTCAACGCTGGCCATGAGTGACCGGTAAGGTTCTCACTGTCTAATTCGTCAGTGCTCACGACACCCCTGTCTATACCACCGGTACCGCTATCACAAGGAATGTGATATTAACCTGAGCTCTATTCGAGTGAGACAAATTGAAAAGCCGCGTGCCAGCGCCACCCCTTCAGAATCAAGTTTACTGTACCGGTACATGCGTCGGAGACGAGATCCTCGTTTTCACACGCACACCACCCAAGCCTCATGTGGCTTCTCAATGCTACAATGCTAAAACATGTTGATTGGTTCTGTGCTAGTTACAAATGTGATGCGTAGATCCTCGCTGCATACAACCGAATCAGCGTCCGGTCATAATGTAGTCGAGTGCACGAAGCGAGCGAAGCAGCACCGCTTGTGCATTTGCCGGGCTCGCCAAAGCGGCCAAGGCCTTAGACTCGATTCGCTGAGCTCCGCTCATCGCCGAAAGACGGTCCGTGACAGTTGGTCCACTGATCACAATACCTGATGTCGTGACACCGGCTGAAGCTGCCGCCGCTGCCGCTGCCGCTACCGCTGCAGGCGAAGGGTCACTGTCGGCGCCAGTGCCAGTGTTGCCATTCTTCTTCTCTTCTTCTTCCTCATCCTCTTCGACAGACTCCGGCAACGTTGCGAGGAGTGCATCCAGGTCGCCGACCAGAGAGCCAGAAGCCTGGTTCGCCTGTGCCTGCAGTGCTCCGCAGATCACATCGCGCGCTCCATCAATGGCAGAGAGGTGCGAAGCCACCGCCAGCGTATGCTGGAAGCCCTTGCTCGAGATGGCTGTGGCCAATGGCTTGACGATGTTGGACAGGCGCTCAGCAGGAACGTAAGGCATCGCAGAGAGGGATCCATCCACCGAAGCTTCGGCTCCAGCCCCCTTTGCGTTGGACTGAGCCTCGGCTCCAGCCGCGTTGCTGCTACCTGCACCTGCTGCTGTTGGCACAGCCTCGTTGCCTGTGCTGCCGGCTGCACCTGCGGTGGCAGCGCTGCCTGTCGTGCCAGCACCAGGCCCATCGCTTCGCACCATTTCCGTGCCAGTGGCTTCGGCTGTCGAGTCCGATGCGGTTGTAGTTCGCTTGGCCTCCTCGGGCTTCGTCACTGCAAGCAGCGGTTTCGTGACGGTGCTCAACAGCGCCAGAAGCGAATCCACCAGCTGACTGTTGGCCAGGATCGTATCTTTGGAAAGCAGACCAAGTAGGATATTGAGTGGAGCAGCTGCGCGCTCCGCAGCATCCTTCTCCTTCTCCTTCTCCTTGCCCTTGGATCGCTTTGGTGGCCGCGAGTCATCCCGCAAGAAGTAGAGTGCCGCTTGTGTGTTGACTGCTGTGAGATGCAGCAGCGTGTCGAGACTGCGCGAAGCAATCAGGAAAGGCGCCTCGTCACCGGTCTTGGAAAGAGGAGCGGTCGAGCCGGAGGTGCTCTGCCCGCCTGGCGTCGAAGGATGCCCATGGAAGGAGCTTGCAGGGCCAGAACTGGCTCGCTTCGGTGTTGGTCGTGAAGGTGTAGAATGCATTCGGTTCGCACGGTTGCTCATGGACACGAACGATCGATCCACGGCATGTGCATCCACCGATCCTTCTGACAGGACCATCAGCAGCAGATTCAGCAGTTCCGATCGCGTCTTGGCATTCTCTGACAGATTGGCGAGCACCTTGTGCAGGGCTGTCTGCTTGGCGTTCATCTGCGGGAAGAAGAGCAGACGCACAAGCGTAGCTACGCCCGACTTGTCCAGCAATTGGATCGCGTCTCGCGGACCCGTCTTCTTGGAGGGATCAGCGCCAGCGCCATCCATTGCTGTCGGTCCATTCGATCGAGGTGGTCCGCCAGAGGCGTTGAGCAGTCGAATCGGCAGGGCATTGAGCCTGCTAGTCGCAGACGCAGCTGGCACTGCACGGACGGTTCCATTCGAAACATCTTGACTGTCCTCCGCGCCATCGCGTCGACCGGCGCCAACCGATGGCAGCCTATCAAACTCACGGGAGTCTCGGAGAATGTCCTCCAGCGACCAGTCTGGGAACGAGCGTTCGCGGGCTGGGTCGTTTCGATCGGCTTGAGTCGTGCCCTCTCCATTGCTGGGTCGAGTCGAAGAGGATCCTGGCGCACGATCGCCCGCAGGCTGTCCGGAGCTCTGACCGGAACGGTCGGTACCGCTCTGCGCTGCCATCTGCTCACGGATTTGGCGTCGCGACGTCTCGATGGCCTCTTGCTGAATCACCTCAGCACGTAGCTCAGGTGGCAGAGCATCAAGGAATTCGGGCGCGATCGACGTGGGCTGTGGGAGGTTGCTTGTAGCCTCTGCGGCTCTACGCTCACGGAAGTGCTGGTTCAACACCTCCTCACGCAGGTCGTCCGGGAGAGCTTCGAGGAAGGTGGGGTCGATACCAGTGTCGGTGATGTCGATCTCCTCGCCGTTGATCGTGATGGTCGCCCTCTCTGCTGCAGGCGTCTGCGCTTCAGGCGCTTCAGCACTGGCCGAAGCTGCGGGCTGCTCCGTCGTCTGTGCGGTAGAAGGCGCAGGAGCGGCAGTAACGCTCGAGGTTGCCTGCGGAACCGAGTCGGCATCCGCCATCTCTACATCGTCGGCGACCGGAGCTGCAACTGCAGGCTGAGGAGCCGTAGCGTCCGTGGACACACGGGCTGATGACGCGTCAGCTTCCCCGCTGGTCTGCGGAGCTATGGACTTGTCGTCTTGCTGTTGTGACGAAGCTTCGGCTGCAGTTGAATCGCCAACTTGAGAGTCGCGGGAAGCTTCAGCATTAGCCACACTTTCGCGCAGTCTTTTGCGAGCTTCTTCCAGATCCTTCTCAGTCTGCTCCTTAGATTCGCGCAGACGCTTGAGCTCCTTGTCAGCCTCGTCTCGTGTCTTCTTGGCCTCTTCGAGCTTCTTGCGATCTTCTTCCAGCTTTCGACGAGTCTCAAGACGGTGCTTCTTGAATCCAGGCAGGAGAGCATTGATGAGGTGCGCTCGCATCTTTGAAGTCCTCTCGTTGGACACGGGCGAGGAAGGAAGCAGGATCAGCGCTTCCTCGGACCAACGCGTGATCGTGGGCATTGGCGTGAACGACTGTGCAAGCGCTACTGGATCGCTCATGAGTGCGGCTTGACGACTGTTGGTTGCGCGTTGAGCATCGCCTCCGAGCACAGCTTGGCCATGTCGCGTATGGCTGTGGCTATGATGAGGCTGAGAGGCGCGATAAAGGCGGCCGTTACGATGGCTCACCTCGACGCCCTCGATGCGCATCCTGCCTCCGTCGCCAACCTCGATGCGGATGGTTTGATTGGTTACGCCGTTGCGAGCAAGCAAGTTCTCGAGGAATTGCATTGCACCTTCTCCAACAAACTCTTCGACCGACTGAGCCCAGTCCGAGTATCCCGCGGCTGGCTGACCGCCCGTGCCACGATGACTGGCTCGCCCAGCATGGCGGCTTGCGTCAGCATCCGACTGGTCCACAAGCAGGGGATGTGTGGAGATTTCGTCAGACGAGGGAGCCGCACGACGAGGAGCCATCGTCGAATCGAAGTCCAGCAGGCCACGTCGATGATGACCGGCGTTCCCGTTTGCCATGTTCGCAAGAGTATTGGGCAGGAAAAAGTTTGGAGGGAAGACACCCGCCGTTCGCGGTCGGTCGCCAGAAGTGCCAGTGACGCCGGAACGTGAATCAGGAATGGCGGTCCAGCCCCAGTTGGCTCCAAAGCGGTCATCGACCGGCGCAGAATAGTCGTCTACGAGGTCTCGCTCGAGCTGAGAAAGCTCGTCATGATCCATGCCTCCGTCCAGCGACTCTTCCTCTAGCATCTCGATCTCCTCGTCGTCCATCATACCGTCTTCCATCTCGCCGTGTACCAGACCATCATCGTCTCCTTCCTCGAACTCCTCTGGAATTGCAGGCATGCCATCCTCGCCGTCCTCGAAGACGAAGTCCAGAGCCGCTTCTTCCTCACTGTCGAGGTCAGATGCTTCGTCCTCATCGTCATCTTCGTCAGTCCACTCATCCTCCTCGTCGACGACGCCGGCGTCATCGTCGTGCTGATGAGGGTGCGTGTGGCTATCGTCCGAGTCCGTGTCCTCCTCGCTGGAGTCGTCCATGTCAGTGTCGGAGTCCGTGATTTCGATGACGCGCGGATCGTCGCCGTCCTCTCCTTCGAGCTCCTCATCGGTAGAGAGCTCGCTACCAGTTTCCGTGTCGAACTCGTCCATGTCCATATCCTCGTCTTCATCCATGTCTTCGTCCGACATTTCATCATTGTCGAAACCTTGCTCCATCTCGCCGGTGTGCATGCCGAGTGAAGAGTTACGGTAGAAGTCAGGAGTCTCTCCACGCTCGATGTCTTCGTCGTCCTCGTCATCATCGTCAAACTCGTCCTCCATGTCATAGTCCGACGAGTCCTCGGTGTCGTCCTCGGTTTCGTCAACGACCGCACGGCCTCCATTCTTGTCCTTGGCCTTGCCCATCTTGATGGCGACCTTGGTCAGGTGCTCAAGCGGCCGCAAGGTGGCTTCCAGCAGCGACTTCACGGTGGGAAGATTGAGGTCGACATCGGCAATAGCACTTGTGAGCACGGTCACGTAATTCTTCTCGAGCATTGTCTTGGCCATGTGAAGCGTCAAGTCCTCGGTCTGCTTGCCGCCAGTGCTGTTCGGGCGAGCAATCAGCAATCGATAGCAAAGATCGCTCAGAGCATAGAGGCGACCGTATCGTACCTCGATGGGTTCCGAGGACGAAGCCGCCTCCTTGATGGCGCGAGCAATTGCGTCCAAGACGGTCTTGCGGACAGTGATGAGATCGGCGGGGACCTCCTTGACGTCGATGTGGACCGTAACATCAGCGGTGAGGGCAACCAGGACCGACATAGCCCAGTTCGACAGTGTCATCTTCCTTCGCAGCTCCGTGCTGCCGTACGAGCTCAGGAATCCTGCTGGCACCAGCTCGGTCAAGAAAGTGCCCAAGATGCCTGCACGCGGTCGGCCAGCGTCTTTGCCACCAGGAGTGCCAGGGGCCCATGAAATGGCAGCCGAGGAGACGGCGGCTGGGGTAGACGCCGGGGTGGCATTGGCGGAAGCGGCAGCAGCAAACAGCCGCTTCTTGTTGAAGTTGATGAAAGACGACTTGCAAGACGAGTACGAGGACAGGAGCTCAGTAAGACACTGCATCAGGAAGGAAGAGTAGAAGAACGAGATGTCATCTTGCTTTTCTTCGTCTGTCTTCTCCTTGTCCGGACCACCTGCGCTGGCCGGGCCTCCTTCAGCAGCGGCTGACGTGCCATTGGCGCCGGGCGCGTTTGATTGAGCAGCATCCCCGGAGCCTTCGTTGCCACTTGTCGCCATCGCATTGGAAGCTTCGTTGGTCGGGACCGATGCCGAGGCTTGCGATTTTCGGTTGTTTACTTTTAGCAGCTCAGTCAAGAGAAAAGCCATCAAGCCATCCAGCTCCTCGGATGGAACGCTGCTGGGAGCGGGTTGCGAAGCTGTCTTGAAGAAGCCAGGCTCGCCGGCAGACTTGGCGTTGCTGCCGTCAGCAGTTCCCTCCACAGGTTCGTCGCCAAGACGCAGGCTTGCCAAGCTGCTTTGCCCGTAGCCGGCGAGATCCGACGGCGACTCTTTGGCCGTTGGCTCGGGGACGCTTGGTTCTTGAATTAGCTTGATGTGGCCACTGCCCTTTGCGGGCGAGTATTCCGTCATCTCAAGCTTGGCAACGGCAGACTCGAGGAATACGTCTGGATCACGAAGCACAGCGCAGTCAAGCTGGCGGATCAAGGTCGACGTGTCGCTCGTCCTGTTGCGGGATTGCGCGACGAGGCTGTGGATCTCCTGTGCCATGACAGTGGCAAGCGTCTGCGCGTCCTCAACGATATGACGAAGCACAAGTGCAACAAAAGGCTGGCAGCCACTGACTTGCTTAGGCTCGAGCACCTTGAACGGCTCAAAGATCAAACGCACACCACCTTCGCGCGCAAATCGAGCTGCGCATGCGTGGTTGCGAGTCAAAACCGTCAGCAGTCGGAAAGCGGCCAAAAGGTCGTTGCGATCGAGCGTCGTAGTCTCTCGGAAGATTTGCACGACAAAGTGGAAGAGTGCATCCGAAATCGGCAGTGTGCCGACACGAACACGCGGCAAAGTCGGCTTGTCCAAAGACTGTGCTGATGGCGCAGAGTCAGCAGGGGTGTCTCGGGCCTTCCCTTCACTTTCACCAGACTTGCTGCCAATGCTTGCCTCGGCGTCCACAGGATCTTCCAGGGAAGCGTCATCAGGCTTGACTTCGATGATATCCTCTGAGAAGCCCAGAATGCCGACCAGAGAAAGGATGAGCGACGCTAGCCACTTCGGCGACGAGGGAGTCTTGGTTACCTCTGAAGACGACGTGGTCTGAGGCTGAGGTGCGCCGTCGTCTGGCTTGTCCAAGGAAGGAGTAGTCGACGAGCGGGAAGCATACAGTTGTACAAGGCCTTCCAGGGACTTGAGCACGTGACTGGCAACATCGCGGTCGAGCTGTTTAAAGATCTGCTCTTCATGCAGGACGATGGCAAGCAGCTGCATGCGAAGAGAGACAAAGTCCACCTTGACGGTAAAAGCTTGACTGGCTTCGGAGTCGATCACCTTCACAATGCTCTCGATGTGCTGCGTGGCTTTGGCTCGATCGGCAGCGTCCAGCATAATGGCAGCCTTGACCTCGAACACCAGGGCTGGGTGACGGTCGGCCAGTTCGAGACCACGCTCGACAAGGGAGGATCGAAGAGCTGAGCGCCTCTTCTCCAAATCAGCCTTAGTCTTGGTGACTTTTTCGGGATCGATGGTTTCGTCTGTTTCCTTGCTGGAAGCCTCGTCCTTGTCTGCAGCTGCACCAGCATCAGTCATGGCCGCATCCTGCGCATCGCCGCCCGATGCCGACGTGTTGACATCAGCACCGGCGGTGGCAGTGGCAGCTGGACCGGAAGCATCCGTCATTTGGTCCTCCCAGTCTTCGCCATCGCCGCCCTCTGCAGCGGCAGCGGCGCCGTCAGCATTTGAGCCCGCACCATCAGCTGCATTCGAGTTTGCAGCTGCAGGTTCGGCAGCGCCCTGTGCACGAGTCTGGTTGCGAGAGTCGCCTTCATCGTTCCACGGACGGTTCGGGTCGTCGCGGTACTGGAGGACAAGATCATCATGCATCAATAGATACTCTGTCGCCGCGTTGAGATTGTTCTGGCAGCGAGATAGGGCGTGGCGGGCAGCATTCTCCGGGAAACCCATGTCGACCATGGTGCGCACACGGTCCTCGTTGGGCTGTCTGCGCACGGGCGCGGGCACCATACGAGGAGCGCTACCGAATGCAAACGGATTCGGCAAGCCAACCAAGCTTGGCAAGCCTGTTTCAACTGCAGATCCCGGGGTCGTGGACGTCGACGCCCCGGTAGGTTTCTTAGGCGTAGGCGCGACCTCGTTCTGCGCCTTGAGAATGGTCAGCAGATTCTGCAACATGAGACGGTTGACCGAGGCAGGTAGCGAAGGTAGCCATGGCTTGTCCCAAGCGGATAGCAGCAGGGACAGGACTTCGGAGCGAATCTTGACCAAGTATGCGTGTGGTTCGAAGACATCTTTACCACCTTCGCGGGTGAGCTGGAGAGTCTGAGCAGAATCGATGAGGCCTTTGCAATGGACGAGCTTGAGCAACAGTCCGAGGGTCACCTTGAGGCCACCGCACGTGTGACCGAGCTTGATCCCAGCTTCATCGATATCAGACGCACCGAGCTCGATACTGTTGCCATGTCCGTTGTAGAAGCGATCGATCTCAGCTACGTACCTGCGGAAGAGATCAAAGAGGGCCTCGAGCCCGCCTTGCTTGTCGAAGGCTCGCAGGATAGCCGGGAAGACCACGGGAGAGCTGGGACGCTCGTCGAAAAGGAGACAGCTGGCTTGGCAGATCATGAGCGTAGCAAAGGCAAAGCTGTTGATGCCATTACTCGACTCACGCCACTTGAGATGCTCTACCAGGAACGCGGCGATCTCGACCGACGCACTGTGAGCGGCTGCTTTGTGGGCTGTGTCGACGCTGCGACGAGGTGCCAAGTACCGTACCGTCTCTTCAAAGAGCTGTGTGAGTGAAGATGGGATCTGCGAGGCTACGTAGCGCAAAGCGGCTGCGTTCTTCTGCATCGTGTCCTCCTCCTGTGGCTTGGAGTCTGCTGGTTGGGCTTTCTGCTCCACGGTGCCGGCAATGTCTTGCAACAGATCATCGGGTACGCCGTGTTGATGAGGACGCTGAACTTGGGTCGACGGCGCAGTGGCGGAAGTAGACGAGCCTTGCTCGCGATCTGCGGCGTTTGCGGGAGGTGCGGGACCTTCTCCTGGATGGCTCGAGGAAGACTGCTGTGCAGATTCGGCTGTACCTGATGCGCCGTTCTGAGCGGCATCGGAAGACTTTGCCTCGACATCACCGTTGGCGGCGACCGCATTGGGAGGTGGGGGAGGCAGCGAGGTCTTGAGCAACATGTTCTCCCATGCAAGGGCACGGTGGATCGCGCCAAGCTCGGTGATGCTGATAGTGCCCGAGGTAGCACTGGCGACGAGTGTCTGGAGGAAGATGGACGGAAGCTTGTGGCCCACGTACGTGATCGTGCAGCAGTCGGTGAACAAATGCGCGCGAGAACAGAGCCCAACCAATTTGCGGAACGCGAGATTGGCGCGCTCTGCTTCGGCTTCGTCGCGTGGAGTCGCCATCCACAAAAGTCGCGAGACGGTGTTGTCGTAGGCGAAGGAGGTGAAAGACTTGTCCGGCACGCCGAAAAGCTCAGCGACCTCTTCGGCAGCAGCCTTGACGTCCCTCAACATGGCAACCAAGACGGTGCTGGGGCTGATCTCTGCCATATAGCGCACGAGCGCGACAAGCGAGTCGGCTAGCAGCGAGACGGAGAAGTCGTAAGGGAGGGAAGGTAGCGAGTAGAAGCCAAGCAGCTTGTTGAGGCCGTCCATCTTGATGAAGTCCTTGCAGTGGGAAGAACTCTGGAATAGACCTTCGAGGAAGCGAGCCATCACATCGATGGACGTGATGACCGGATTCGACTCGAGCTTGGAATTGTCCTCCTTTCGAATGGGATCAGGCTCGTCTGTGACAACATCGGCGAGCGCAACAGGGCGGCCGTTGGTGGAGCCAGAAGAGGCAGCAGCTGCAGCTTGGTCTGCAGCAGCATCGCCAACTGGGAGCAGACCATAAGCAGCACGTGCCTTTGGGTCCTGGGGGAGGACAAAGTCGCGTCCCAGCCTGTCGATCTCGGTCAGGGTGTTCATGATGGAATCCATTACAATCGTTTTGACACTTGGCTGGTGGCGCATGAGCTCGTCAATGGATGCGCCGAAGGAGTTGGCGTTGTCGCGATCCTTAAAGACCTTGCTGTGACGCTCGGATGTGAAGAGCGAGAAGAGCTTGGGGATGATGGGCCGGGCATTGAAGAGGTCCAGACCCGCCTGATTCAAACAGATCGCACCGACGGCATTGGGAATGGCATAGATGACATCCCAGTTGGCCTCGATGTCTGCTTCAATGGCATCGTAGAAGGCTTCAGGCAGCTTGGCTTCTTGCAAGATGGCGAGCGAGGTGGGCTCGTTGTGGATAAAGGTAGCCATGATGTTGATCGCAAGTGCAAAGATCTGAGGACCAAAGATGGAGCGGTGGTCGATGATGCGCTTGAGAGAAGTAGGGAGCGATGTGTTGATGAGGTTGCGCAGACCGTCTCCTGTGCCGGTGGACGCCATCATCTGGGTGATGGATTTGAACATGGCTCGGAGAAGAGAGGCACGACCGAACGCGAGACGGCCGTACAGATTGTCCGGACCGGGCTCGCCGAAGACACGATCGCTCATGCGATCAGCCGAGCCATCGTCGATGTCGCGTTCGACCTCAGCCTCGATACGATCGACCATGACATCCAGCCCCTTGGCATTGACAAAGAGGTCGAACGCCTGAGGTACAGCATATGCGAGGCTGTCAATGAGGCCGATGGCACGAGAGACGGTGCGCTGCACCATGTATCGATTCGGGTCCTTGATGTTGACCAACTCAATGAGGAGCGGAATGAGACCGGCACCCACAGTCATGTGGCTGCCCACCGACGTACAGGCGATGAAGGCGACAAAGCTGAGCACCGAATCGACATAGTGATCGTCCGAGACCGGCTGGTCGTCGCGAAGATCCTCGATGAGATTCCGCAGCACACTCAGGATGATACCGTGGTTGACCGAGGCATTGACCGAGTTGAGAACCACATTGAGCTTGTTGCGATAGCGACCGAGACTTTCGAGAGCATAGAAGGCGCTGCTCTGAATGCCCATGTCGAGCTTCTGGACCGGGTCGACGAGAGCCGCTATGCGCTGAACGAGATCGGGTTCGTAGAGGAAAAGCTGGGTGCCAGCTACGTTCTCGTTGATGACCAACCCATAGCAGGCAATGGCGAGGAGGCGACACGCAAGCAACTGTTTGCGTGCAGTCCAATCAGGAAAGCTGAGAGCCAACCGAATACGCTGGAACAGCTCGAAGCGCTCTTCGGGAGGGATTTCGTAGGTCTCGATGGCGTTCGCGAGAAGGTCGGCGGAGTCGTTCTTCTCGGGGGAGACCTTTCCGAGATCTACGGTGACAAGACCCTCGCGGCGCGTCGAAGCCGATGCTGAACCCGGCTGCAGGGAAGCCCCGGCCTCGCTGCGGTCATCGGTACGCGTTGGGGTAGTGGGGAAGGCACCTGCGGAAAGGGCCGGAAGCATGGCGGGACGGTTGTCCCTGTGGCGTGGGCGTGTGGGTGTCGAGGTGGACTGGTCATGATGGCTGTGATGCTGATGTTGCTGCTGCTGCTGAGATTGGTGAGGCGAGAAGGTGGTGCCGGAAAGCGCCGAGGTCGATGCTTGGGGCTGCGACGAATTGAGGGCCCCTTGGGAGGCGGAACCGCTACGCTTGAAGAACTGGAAGCGAACATGCGAGAGCTCCGAAGGCATATGAACGTCTCGCTGAGCGATGTCGACGAGAGAAAGGCCGTGGTCTCTAGGCGTCCAAATCATGGCAAGCGTCGTGAGCCGGTCCTTCGAGATCTGGAACTCGTGTCGAGGCTGATGGCTACTATGCTGCTGAGCAGCCCTAAGCACAAGCCGAAGGGCGGCTTCGAGAACATCAAGGTCGCGCGTGTACAAGAGGTTGTTGAGATGCTCGAAGGAGCTGTAGAGCTTGCGGTTTGTGCAATTCTCGATGAGCAAGCGGGAGAATCGCAAGATGCTGACGACAAGAAGCTTGGTGAGCGGTGTGAAGTCGTTGGCCTGAATCTTGGAGAGTTCATAGTCGTTGCAGACATTTTCGAGAATGGTATCGAAGCGGTTGAGGACGCCGGTCCAGTAGTAGAGGTCGCCTCGAGGCCAGCACCATTCCGAAATGCTGTCAAGCACGGCAGGCAGCTCATCGTCAGATGACTTTATGATGCGATCTTGCAATGCCAAGACCTCCGGAGCCTTTAAGTTTGAGGAAGTAAGAGACAATCGATGATGGGAGACGACAGAGGTGGTAAGTCACGGGATCAGATCATGTTGCAGCGACCGACAAAGCAAATATGGGAATGGTCTACTTACGGCTGGTGCCAGACGCTTGGGCGTCTTTGTGATCTTCATTGTGCTAGCAACAGCAAGGCGGGCTGCAGATAGTGCAGATGCTGCGCCAAGCTAGCTACGGTAGTGCTGCGCCTCGAATCAGACAAGAGAAGATCGTGGACCACTGATTCGGCGAATAATTGTTGATCGGTGATGGAAGGTCGAGCTGGAACCGCAGCTACGATGGTCCTGCGAGCTGCGGATGGTGAACTCGTTATCCTGATTGTCAGAGTTATGAGCCAAGGTGATGCTCTATGCGTTTGCAGCTTGATGTGGTTGAGATGATGAGAGGGAGAAGAGCGAATCAACCGAAAGTGCGCAACAGTGTATGCGGAAGAGGGACCAAGCGGCTCAGCCGAAAGCTCACTCACTCACTCACGCGCTCAGACACACACACACTCACACACACTCACTCACACCTTCACGCTCTCTCTGTCGGGTTCAATTTGTTTGCAAAACCGACTTCCGATTCGATCACGTCTCAACCGACTCTGCGGTCTGCAAGCCTGTTTTATTTTTCACCTCATTTCGGTCCCTTTTTTTCTGACCAAATTTCTTGATTCTGTTGGACTGGGATGTGTGCGTCTTTCTCGCTTCTTTGCTCGCGTTGCTGTGTGCTTGCGTGAGAAAAAAAGGGGTCGCTGAATGTGGAGCAAGCAGGCAAAATCAATTGATGCAGTTGGCAACTCAGCACTCGCACGTCCCCTTTTCGCCCTCTCAAGTGCCGGTACTGGGACCCTACCGGTACCGTGGAACCTCGGACTGCGGATTCGCATTTTGGCCCTTCTTCTGATCCCGACTACATTCCTCACATTGGCGTATCTAATCTCGGCGGCGGACTGCATATCGACAGCAAGGCAACATCGCAAAATGTCGTTGGCAGATGCTCTGCTTTCGCGAGCTCAGGCCTCTAAGGATGCACTGTTGAATGGCGGCCCTTCACCACTCCGAGGCGCCTCAAACGGCGGGCTTGCAGCCTTCCTAGCCAAGAACCGGACCGCCTCTAGCAACGCCAGCAACGATCGTGCTGGCGCTCACAGCGTCTCGATTGCCTCCTTTCACCCGCACAGGACTCTTCCCCCGGTCAATTATGCTTCCCAGGCAACTGCCCAGCTCGTACGATCCGTGCGCATGCTGTTATCGTCGGGCTCTTCCGGCGCAGCGACATCAGCATCTCGGCCGTCTCTTCAGTCGCTCTACAATATCACGCACACTCTTGTGTCTTACTCCTCACCAGAGGCACTCGAAGATCTCTACGATACAGTCAAGATCGAGCTCGAGCGCGCGGCTGGAACTTACGCCACCTCTCTCCAAAGCTCAGGGTCCACCAACGATTCCCTGACGAGCAAAGTCACCTGGCTCACCCAGCTCCAGTCCATCTGGTCCAACTGGTGCGAGAACCTGGCTCTGGTTCGTGATGTCCTCTTGCCTCTCGATCGTTCTTGTGTTCAAGCTGCGCCCGCGAATGCTGGTGGTGACGCTGACAGCCCCACACTCCACATCTGGGAGCTCGGCCTCGACATCTTCGGTCATCGCATCTTGAACGATGCCTCGCTCTCAAAGCTGATCCTCGACCGCGTCCAGGCTGCCGTCGATGGTGATCGCACAGAAGCCATCTCCTACCGAGAACTCCACACCTCCATCGCCGACATGTTCCGCCAGCTCAACGCCGAGACCAAGCTCGACGAGGCCGTCATTAAGTCTACCACTGCCTTCTACCAAGCAGAGTCCGCAACTTCCATTTCATCGCTCCAGCCCACTGCCTATGTCCACTACGCCGCTCATCGTATCGACCAAGAGCAGCAGCGCGGCCAATGGTGTCTTTTGACCAGGCAAGGTCGCTTGGACAATGTTGCTGCTGCACGCAAGGAGCTTGTCACGACACACGCCGACAAGATCATGGCGGCACTACCCGATCTCATTACTGCACGAGAGCTTGGTGGTCTTGCCAAGATCTATGCATTGATCAAGAGCATCGACCGTCTCTCGGACTTGCGCAAAGCCTTTGCAGAGTATATCAAGGTTCACGGCGCTTCCATCGTCAATGATCGCGAAAAGGACGACGACATGATCGAGCGTCTCCTCGAGTTCAAGTCCTCCATCGATATCATCGTCTCGACAGGTTTCCAGCGTGACGGAGATTTCATCAATGCACAGAAGGACAGCTTTGAGATCTTTGTCAACAAGCGCGAAAACAAGCCCGCAGAGCTCATCGCCAAATTCCTCGACGCCAAGCTTCGCAGCGGTAACAAGACCATGACCGACCAGGAGCTCGAGCACAACCTGGACGAGGCTCTCATCCTCTTCCGCTACACCCATGCCAAGGACATGTTTGAAGAGTTCTACAAGCGCCTCTTTGCTAAGAGACTGCTTCTCAACCGCTCAGCTTCCTCTGATGCCGAGCGCAGCATGCTGCTCAAACTCAAGGAGGAGTGCGGTCCCGAATTCACTGCAAAGCTCGAGACCATGATCAAGGACGTCGATGTGTCCAAGGACCTCATGGACGAGTACGACCGCTTTGCGGCCAAGCAGCGCAAAGAGGAGGAGTCGCCCAAGGACGACTTTGACCTCAGCGTCAGCGTGCTCACCCAAGCTCACTGGCCAACCTACCCGAACATCGAAGTGGTTCTTCCTACTGAGCTTGCTGCTGCCGCCGAACGCTTCGAGGCTTTCTACCAGAAGCGCAACAGTGGACGTCGTCTGCACTGGCAACACTCGCTCGGCACCCTTTCGATCACGACGCAGTTCGGCAAGGCCGGTGTCAAAGAGTTGCACGTTAGCACATTCCAAGGCGTGGTGCTTATGCTCTTCAACAAGCTTGCACCGGGAGATAAGCTGGGCTATGTCGACATCCGCACGCAGACGGGGCTCAACGACCAGGAGCTCAAGCGGACGCTCCAGAGCTTGGCGTATGGCCAGATCCCGACGCGTGTGCTTCGCAAGCTTCCGCAGGGCAAGGATGTGAACGACAAGGACGAGTTCATGTTCAATGAGAACTTTAAGAACGAACGTCATAGGATCAGGATCAACCAGATCCAGATGAAGGAGACGGCCGAGGAGCAGAAGTCGACGGAGCAGCGCGTGTTTTTGGATCGCGAGCTCATCTTGCAGGCTGCGGCAGTGCGCGTGCTCAAGGCACGCAAGACCATTAAGCACTCGGAGCTGGTGACAGAGGTGGTGGACCAGATCAAGAGCAGGTTCTCGGTCGACGTCGCCGAGATCAAGAAGGTGTTCGAGATTCTCATCGAGAAGGAGTATATGGAGCGTGTCGAGGGCGCGCGTGGCGTTTACCGCTACCTCGCATGAAACAGTTCACTTGTCTTTCGCAAATGCTCAAACAGAGTCTTCAACAGCCAGGTTGCCATTGCTGGCGGAGAGCGACTGTGTGTTTGACAGGATCGAAGGAGTCACAGGATCGGGTTCACAAAGAAGCTCAATCGAGCGATGTCAGTCCAGTGATCCAGTGTAGAAGGAGAAGCGACTCGTGCGATATTTAGCGCATGTGCAATATGCTTCCCGGATGTGTTTCACCTTTGATGGGAGAGGGAGCGGATTGAGAAGCGCTCGCACCAATTTCTGACCTTGACTTGTCCCTTCTCTGCGTACACTGCAATGGAGCACAAACAGTGGAGTTGGGGGGCGAAATTGGGAACGGATAGGAAATCCAAAGGCCGCCGAGCTCAGCTTAGCCGAGATCTGTGAGCGTTCGCCGCCTGCGTCGATGATGGCTGCCACGCAGTGCGGGGCCTGTCAAATTTAATTTCGCTTCGAGAATTATTGGCAATAACGATCTAAGCAGGAAACCTACCGCTCAGGCACAAATATGCAGAGCGAAGGCCGGGTTCTGAGCTGAGAGCCACTTCGCTTCTAAGCGAGCATGGTTGCGGGGCGAGCTCAACTCCAGGAAAAGTGGCATGATTTTGACAGCTTTGGCCATTACCCCGTTCGTAATTATGGCTCCAACGACATTCCTGACTCTGACGCCGGGAGAAGATGACCGAAAACACCGCTCGCGAAGTGGGAATATGCAGTGGTCGAATACGTTTATTTGGATGGAGTGAGATGTCCGGAACGGATGGAGACGAATGCACAGAACAACAAGCATCCAAACGGCGGGCTGACTGTGAACAAAGGGGTTCAACCGCAAGAAATGGCAGGAGTGTGTGAGCGTCTGTCGCTGCATTGGGGCGCTTGCAATTTGACGGCGAATGGAGTGTTTGGCCTCGTAGCTCCGAAGGCGCGCATACCATCGAAGTTTTTCGACATGGACCAAAACAGCTTCCCCAACTTGGCCGGGCATGTTCCTTGAGGCCCTGGCGATCCTCCACCCTGTGCGTACGTCGGAGCTTTAACCCTCCTATGTTCCTTGCCATCGTCATCTTGCCTCGCCCCTCGCCCCCATCCTGCATGCCGCTCACTTCTGTTCGCCGATACGTGCAGAAGCGCTTTCCGAGCTTTGATCCTGCAGCTTGCAAAGAGACCTCTGACGGGTCACAGCTCTTGTTACGATTTCAAGCCTGCCCTCGCAAGCTTGCTCGCTTGTCGATCTCTTTTGTTGAGCGGATCCTATTTTCCCATACTCGCAACACCGTGCAGCTTCAGAGACATGGCCCGTCCTTGCTCTCCCACTGCCTCCTAATAGTGACTTCATAACGAGAAAGCCGAGCTTATTGGCTTGATGTACGGCAGTGCACAAAGCAAGCGACCCTTAGATGCCAACGGAAGCCGCATCACGCCCCCATTTTTCCATGGTCCTGCAATCCCATCCAGCTTGTGTAAGAACTGCTCTTCACTGTTTGTCGACCAGCCCCATCATCCTGTTGGACGGGGAATAACGGTTCACAAGCGAAGACATGCCAAGTAGATTACGTGCTTGGCTCTCAACACAGGCTGAGGCGAATGATAAAAGCTTGATACGAACTTGCAGCCACAAGCCTTCTGATCTCAAACACTGGCTTGATCGTGGTTTTGAAACAGATCACGGCATGTATCACTTTTTGTGTTGAGGCCTCCACCCTCTCGGTAAGAACGTGGTAAGATTGTTGCGCAGATCTACTTGCGCGAGAGAGCAGTAGCAGACTGAGACCAGGGACGGTGGGAGTTCGGACGCTCCGGTGGAGGCATCTCGCTTAGCCGCCGTCAAGTGGGTAACTGCCGGCATCTGGTTTCGACCAAGCCCTCGTTCTCCATCCGTCGAAAACTCAGGTGATGTTTTGACATCCCGCTCTCAAGGGCCCTTCTTCCCCTTCCCTCCTCCTGGGAACCTCCCATTGTCGATCGCTCCACACTCAGCTGATCAACAGCCCAGCCTCTCAAGCTCAAGCTCATCCCCAGCCTAATGCCCTCTCGTGAGCATCGAACCCTTGATTTTCCTCAGACCCTTGGTCCCACCCTCCGGCGCATTACGTGATGTCCCCTCCTCCTGGCGGTTGCTCTGCCTCTATAGCCGATGCCGTTGCATGTTCGCAATCATGCATCGCTGTTTTTCGGGCCGTCACCACCGTCTCTGCCCCCACCTGACTTTAACTTTGCAAAATGGATTCCTCGTCCTTTCTTTCTTGAGATGCGCTCGAGTTGGCCTGCTCGGCTAGGGGCCTATTCGAAAGTCCGTTGACCATCCGAAAGTCCGCCTAAGTTCCTTCTATCTTCTTCTTCCTCCCCTGCGTCTTTCTTCTTTCCGAGTTCTGACTAGGGACGCAGGTTGCGTCACCATCCCTATGCCTCAGCTTGCTGGTTTTCATTCCTAGCTCTTTCCAAATCCGACGAGTTCAAGGGATGGTCAATTCCGCGCATCGACCATAATCTTCTCCTACTCAATGCAGCCTACGTTCGACTGAGCATCTCCAATTAAGCGCGGAGACAGGCGGCTCACACGCCTTCTACGCATCGTAGGGAATCTTGCATCTGGCGCGGCAGTATTACTGTGCTGTATTGTGCCGTCCCTGGATGCTTATGCCGGATCCAGGCGCCTGGCTCCACTGCCCAGGATGCATGACATGTCGTAGCCCCAATTGAGTCGCCGTGAGATGTTCGCAAACGTCTTCTGCACAGCCCCTCCCCTCGCATGGGATCTACACGCAATAAACAAGGTCATTCTTCTTCGCAATCAGTAGGACACGCAGAATTGCCAAGGGCCTGTGCGACGCTTGGCTACATCGAGTGGACAACGAGGCCAGTGTCAGAGAGCATCGAAGCGGCAGACAAGATTGACGTGACGGGCTCAGCTTATGAGCGATGAGTAAGGTGCGGCGGAAAACATTGGATGGGCAGGCTGACGGGGTCTGGGAAAGCGCATGAAGGAAGTGCAATGTCATGTGTTTTTGGAAGCGGAAGACAAGGTGTATCAAGGAGAGCTTAGCAAACAATGGGCTCAAGGAAGCGGAATTGTGCTTCCGCTATACGCTAGCTCCCTCCCGTGTTGTCTCGGCAAACATCCCTCCTCTCGTACTGCTCCCCTCCATCGTAGGTCTTCATGCGACCAGGAGTCGATCATGGACGAGGTACAAAAAGGGCCTATTCTTGTCCCTCCTCATGCCGATCCCTTCCCTCCATCCAAAAGTCCTCCTCCCTAGTCTTCCTTTCCAAATCTCCCCTTCATCCCTACCAAAAATGTTGACCAAGTACGCCGTCCTCGCCACTGCCGCCGCCGCCGCCGTTGCTGCCGCTCCTGGCCAGGCCGACATCGACGTTGTCATCCTCAACTACGCCCTCACCCTTGAGCACCTCGAGGCCACCTTCTACCGTGAGAGCCTCCAGACCTACGATGCTGGCGCTTTCCGCGCTGCCGGCTACCCCGACTGGGTCCGCCAGCGATTCGTCGAGATCGGCGGTCACGAGAAGGCTCAAGTCGACTTCCTCACCAAGGCTCTTGGTGACCAGGCCACCGCTGAGTGCACCTACGACTTCGGTGTCACCGACGTCAAGTCGTTCGTTGCTACCTCGGCCCTCCTCGAAGGTATCGGCAACTCTGCCTACCTCGGCGCTGCTCAGAACATCACCAACGTTGACTACCTCACTGCTGCTGGTTCCATCCTCACTGTCGAGGCCAGGCACGCATCGTGGGTCGCCAGCTCCGTCCAGGAGGGTGATGTCTTCGGCTCTGCCTTCGACACCCCTCTGTCATTCAACGGCACCTACTCGCTTGCCGCTCCCTTGATCAAGAGCTGCCCTAGCACCAACCCTGCCCTCCCCGTCAAGACCTTCCCCGCCGCCACCCTCTCTGGTGACGTTTGCGCCGGCAAGACCGTCACTGTCTCCGGTGACGGTGTCCAGCCCGGCCAGTACGCCGCTTTCCTCTCCGGTCTCCAGGTCCTCTACGTCCAGATCGGCGAAGGCAACTCCGTCACCATCCCCAACGACATCTACTACGGCCGTAGCTACATGGTTGTCACCAAGTCGGGCAGCTCAGTTTCGGACGACAACGTCGTTGCCGGCCCCGCCGTCGTTGACATCCCCCTCTCCGCCTCGCAGGCTGCTGGCATCTACGCCCCCCAGATCGGCGTCAACGCCTAAATGTAGTCGATGTGACTCACGTTGGCTCAAGTCTGATCTCTTTTCGCTCTTCAATAAGAGGCAGTGACGGGAGAAGCTCCATGCATACCTTTCATACACGATCAATATGCACGTGTGCATGAAGAAGCTTACTACCCCGCATAATGTCCTCACACTCTATTTGTATGCTTGCATTATACTTCAGAACACCTTTTCGCTTTCGAATAGCCATCCTATGAACCTGGCTTGCCTTCGACGATGCTTTAATGGAACAATACCTAATCCTCTTCACGTGTGCCGAGTGTGTGAAAGAATTGCAGCAGCAGAGCGCGACATGTCAAACAAAAAAAAAAAAAAAATGGAGAAAAAAACATCCGTCTCAGAGCGTTGGTTCACCGTCGACCTCACCGTATCTTTATATCGTCCGGACCACGAGTGCGTACTAGCCACCGACTTGACTGACGGGAGTGATTACATTCGAGTCAGAGGGACGAATTGGATGACAGTCATATTAATGTTAAGTTCGGTTTGCCAGTGCCGATCTCAGCATGCGTCTTCTCAGACTCAGAGCTCAAGACTCACAACTTGATACTTAGCCCTGAACCGTTGATTTGCAGTCAGGGAGCGGATCTGAACAACAATCAAAAGCATGCCGAGGCAGGAGAGCAAACGACGCCTCTGGGGACTTGCTGACTGTGGAAACCCTCATCAAGTCTCTTCAGACTCTACGTCGAACAGACACATGGCCTCTAAATGGCCGAGCGGGCACTAGCTTAAGAAGATGGTGGTCGCTAGCCAAAGTTGACCGCAGAAGTTTGGTAAGAGACAGCAAGGCAGATAAATACTCTTTGCGCGTCAGTCGGATGTTCCTGCTGCAGGCTGGATGGCGAATTGACTCCATGACTTAGGAAGTCGAAGAAGTCGAGAGGTTCACCTGGCATGCGTTTCAGGCCAACAGTCGGTTCATTGGTGCTGGTCAATCATCTCGTCAGTCGCGCCGATGTAGAAAGCGAGCGCGGAGGATTATGATCAAGAGATGCTTTGATCAGAGCGAAAGATAGCTTGAAGGCCGTGACTCAACATGGGAATGACCACCACAAGCAGAGTATGTATCGTTCTAACGCCCTTCCGTTAGATTGCTTGGGTGACAATGTACAACGAGGCGTGGCGACTCAAGGAAAAGAACTGGCACAAACGCTGCAAAAACAGATACTCATTTGGCTTCGATCAGAGACATGTCATCACACAGATTTCGTCGGACCATCACAGACTGAAACAGATATGATCAGCGTACAACTTGATTTTGGAGATACCATGCAAACACGACGACCGACATGCGACAACCTTGTGCAGATGGTCTGTATCATGACTCATACCGCCAGAACGTAACCTTGTAAGAGGTCAAGACCGACTTAGAACTTGCCCTGGAAGCAAGCATAAGTGGCAGTGATGAGCAGGCCGAGGTAGCTGACGCCGCTGATCATGCCTCCGTAACCGCGCTTGCTCGGAGTGCCGGAGTAGTATCCAACCGCGTACATAACCCTTGAGACGACCCATGCAGCCGAGAGGGCGCCGGTGAGGTGTGGGTAGAAGAGACCTGCGAAGAGGGAGAGGAGCGCGAAGCCGGGCAAGTTCTCGAGTGTGTTGAGGTGGACACGCTGTGCGCAGTTGAAGAGGTGGGCGTTGCGGTCCTTCTCGGCAACCGCGCGTTCGGCGTAGGCGTACGGGTAGGGGATCTGAGCAGCTTTGCGTGCAGTGCTGACCTTGAAGCCCATCATGAAGGTGATCCAAACAGCCGCGACGATCGAGGAGGTGACATAGCCGTAACCAGCGGGGAGGACGACGCCGGCGACGAGGGACGGCTTGGGAGCGAGGAAGTGGTAGAACGCCGGGATCGACGCGGCAAGGCCAAAGAATGCAGTGCTCGTGGACATCTTGACGATCGTTGTTTGCTATCGACGGCGGGCGATAGGAGAGAGAACAATTGGTGGTGGTGAGAGGGATAAGGGTGGAGCTCGATAGAGAAGTGATAAGGGTGGGACGGAGTGGGACGCAGGTGACGACGACAAGATGCGGAGCTCGGATTGATCGAGCTTCTAAGACTTTCGAAGAACGAAAGGTTGGCGGCGGTGTCAAACAGAGCCTCCACACCGCGGAATACGGAAAGTGGGCTCCGTGCACGGTTGATGCAGCTTATGTCCGTGCCCCGATTGATCGTTTGACACCTCCGATGCAGAAACCTTCTTTTTTTTTTTTTTTTTTTTTTTTTTTTTGGTGCTTTTTGGACTTGTGAGAACGTTGTCGACACAGAGTGTATGATGGGCCCTTGCAAGATTATCTTAGACGAGTGTGTTGACTGCCATCATCTCTGCGGCTGTATCAAGTCGCTGGCCTGTCATCGTCATTCGAGTAGGTGCATGCGTAGATATTGCTGATACGCCATGTTCTGTTTACGAAGCGAGAATGGGCTTATTCATAGTCCGGATCTGCGGATTGTCCGGTCTCAGTGGATTGACCCTTGCAGTGGCAAGCACTGCTTTGACGTTCCAGGTCACGCGCATGGTGCCATAGCATTTCATTGACTGCCCTCGTATCCGTCAGAAGATGGAGCGGAGCGAATGAGCTACGATGTGCCACGCTATCACGAACATCCGAACGCAACCAAGTACTCACAATTGAGGCCCGCATCTATGCTCTCCCAGCAGATAGACGTGCGAATCGAGAGCGTGGGCTTGTGCAGAATCCTTTCCAGGTCGAACATGAAGCTCATGAGCTTGGACTTAGGTAGCCATGCTTCCAGGAGGAGAGACATGCCGTATCGATCCTCCAGCCCTGCGTAGTACTCCGCAATCTCGAGTTCACCATCCTTGCCTGGCAGAAGCACCATCTGGAAGTAGTATTCCTGTCAATGACTCGGCTCCCTTTCTCTTAGAAAGCTCTCTCTGGCATAGGGATCACGTACGTAAAGAAGAGCGGCAACGCTGTCACGCGCGCTGCGTACTTGGTCCTGGGGGGTTGAACAGAAAAATAGAAGATCACGCCTGGGTGAAGGTGCGCCAACATGAGCCTTGCGTGGGTCGTAATCTTCGTCACGTTCAATGATTTGGAACAACAGATGTGCGTGTTCAGGCTCCTCCTGACTGCTGGCTGGTGACATCGTTCAGGTTGCCGAAAGAAGACGTAGGTGAGGTTGAGAAGGACGAGGGCGGGTGAAGAGTCAAGAGGCCGGGGGCTCGCTTCTGGCCTCTTCTTATGTGTTTCAACTTGAGTGCGGAAAGAGGCCAGTGGTGCGGCTCAAGCTGATGCGGAAAGCAAACGAGTTCTTACCGATGCCTTTCCCCTGGACAAGCTCTCAGCGGCGTCAACAAGGTTTAGCCAAAGGCAGTCTTGCGTCTTCCAGAGCTTGTTGGAACCGTCTTCCATCAAGCAGAGGTGAAGAAGAACAGGAGCATTGTGTGTCTGTATCCATGACTTTTGACAGTGAGAAGCCACGGAGTCTTCGGCTTCGGACCGGAACGTCATGATTTTGGCAATCTAGGAAGAAGCTGTCGGTCATGTTCATCTCATGAAGCAGAAAGACGAGAGCTCAAAATAAGCTCGCTGTTGAGCTTGACCTCTCGCAGTCTGCTCCTCTATGGCTAAACCTTGTTCCGAAGCACAGCGGCTCAAATACGGCTCGAACCACCAAAACAGACTTTAGCTTGGACGAAACAAAGTTCTTGTCCTACGTGGGAATCTGAGCAAGTATAGTTTGCTGCAAGTGCGGAAGCTGTCAAAATCGAGCCAGTCAGGGTGCGGATACGGGTCTGGTTGGAAATGGACCCTGCATCAATCTTGGCAAAGTTGATTGTCCCGCATTTCTGTCCTCTCACATGTCAAACCCGACGCTCGGTGCCTCAACCGGGCTTGTGTGTGGCGTGGCTTGACATTTTTCGCACGCGAGGTTTCACCCGCACCTGCACACACACAGCCGCTGACGTCCCGTCGTTTGTTTGGATTGTCGTACAGCACAGCACAGCACAGCACAGAGCAAAGCAACGCTTCATGTGCTGTCCGTCAAACAATCCTTCTCGCACACCACATCTTCTCATCACGACCACATCCCTCCATCCCTCTCCACTGCTGGAATCTACCCTCTTGCCATTCGTCCGATGCACTCGTTGACGCCCTAGATAGCAGTGCCAGCGAACCGACCTATAGACCTCACGATATTGTACGACCTGCTCAATCTCGGATCAACCCCGCATCCTTGTTCCTTCTACACTCCGGGATTTTCCCGCACATGCTACCAGCTTTTTTATCTTCATAGAAGCGTTGCGAGATGGTTAGCTTCAGAGGGTCTCTGGCTCCCTCGCCAACAGTGCGCCGGATCCGCGCCATCTGTACCACCATTTCTCTCTACCTGGAGGCTTTCCTGTGCCACCTTCATACCGTTCTCTACTTCTTGTTCTTCCATACCTACAAGCCAGCCACCCGCGCCTGGTGGGACTCGAACAAGGGCTCTGCAGTCGTAGTCTACGCTCCCCACAACGATGCTGTCGCCCGATACGTTGCTCTTCGTCTCTCATCCGGATCTCCTTCCAGCTTTGCACTCAAAGATGTCGGGCCTACGAAACGCAACCCTCGTGCTCCGTATACCTGCTTTGTCTTACACGCCGATCCTGACCAGTTCTCCATCACTGTAGCTCAGTGGGCTGCCAAGAAGGCCAGAATGGAGAAGGCGTTGCTCAAACAAAGAGCCGGCTATCGGTCTTCCAGTTCTTCGCATTCGAGTCCCCTCTCCTCCCCTTTGTCAACGGCCAACCCAATCGGCTCGGAATTGCTTAAGGGAGGGAGCGACGATGGATCCGACTCCCATTCGCCGACTCCGGTCGCTTCAACTCAACTGGACGGTGGAGATGAGACACCGAGGGCGCGCAAATCTCGCTCACGACCTCCACCGATTCAGCTCGGAAAGTCGAGATGCCGATCCCGCAGCTGGTCTAGCTGGGCGACGCCTGAGCTGTTCGGCTATGGTGTCGACATGCTCAAAGGCTGGATGCCTGGTAAGACTGGACCAAAGACGACTCCTTCGGGAACCATCATCCCCATCATGGCTGACGTACAGTCCGCGGACGGACTCGCCATGATCAACTCGACCATCTCGGCCTACTGCAGCTCGCACGACCTCCTTCTCAGCGGCATCATTCTCGTCCCGTCCGTTCTGTGCCCTAGTAACGTCCCTCTCACCCGCAGCGCTGCGGCTCTCGCTCCTCGTGCCGATTTCCCGAAAACGCCCAGCAGTGCGTACAGCGATGTTGATCCCTTCACCCTCTGCAACCGCGATGCCTGGGGTGACATTCGCTTCCCCGTTGGCTCGAACAGTGCAGGGCGTCTTACCCCTGGCGTTACCGGTGGCGCGCACGGAGGACCTCGAGACCCGTTCGGACTTGCACCTCCGTTCAAAGACGCCTCGGCGGATCTGGGAGCGTCGATGGAATCGTCATCATCGTCGTACTCGAACGTGCACGCCTCTCCTCCGCTTTCGCCGGCGAGCACGCGCATCGTGTTGACACAAGACGACGAGCAAGCCGCCCTCCACAGCGCGCTCGCCACAGACGTCGTCCAGTCGCGAGCGCTCGTCAACGTGCTCTTCCCCGCCCTAAAGCGCGATAAAGGCCGCGTCATCGGCCTCGTCCCCAGCGGCCACGGACCGGAACTACCACAAGACCCGGATACACTCTCCCTACAATCTGCACCATCCCGGACGTCGGGCGGGAAGACACGCGACCGCTCACTCTCCACCGGAGCAGCGGAGGCAGCGCCGGTGCTGCGCGCGTGGCCTAGCGCGGTGGTCAACACGGTGCGCGAGGCGTTGCGGACGCACTACCGCGAGCTCGAGTTGGAGTATCGCCGGAGGGGCGGCGGGGCGAAGGAAGTGCATGTATCGATGATCGAGACGAACCCGATTATAAGGTTGCCGCAGACAAGGCTGAAGAAGGTGGTCAAGTGGAACGAGTCGGTAAGGTACTTTGCGCACTATGGAAGGAAGAAGAGGTGGTGGCGTGTGCGGGACTGGATCAGCCTCGCCGGCGCGTTGGACCGACTTCCCTTCGTGGGGAGATTCGGGCAGCTGAGTGGGCCGAATGACGACGACGATGACGGCGATGTGGACGAGCACCGCGACCGACGCGGACGGCGCGTGGGAGGAGGGAGGTATGAGATCTACATCCCGGCAGAGTTGAGGCCGTTGTTGCGGGGATGGACGTGGCCGTTTGCGGAGAACGGCGAAGCGGGCAGTCCAGGGGGCGGTGGGGGATCGTTTGGCGTACCGATAGCGCCGATGGGCGTGCGCATGATGAGGAGGCTAGTGCGAGTGTTGCGGTGGGTGGAACTATGCTGCGTGCCCTGGGACGATCTTGCGGAACACGTAGCGGCCGTGAGCTACCCAATCGCACTCGGATCGTCCTGCCCGCCCACACCGGGCCCGTCACAGTCGCTGCTACACCCGTACACAGTCTCGTCAAACCACCACGCCCCCGCTGGGAACCCGCACCAACAACCTCAACAGCAGGCATTCTTCCGCTCCGCACTCCACATGTCCTCCTCCTCCCGCCATCCACCACCGGTTCCCTCGCAAGAAGAGGAGACGCCAGACTTCCCATTCTCAACCGCCAGTTCAGGCCCAGCGTATACAGTGCTTTCTGCGGGCGGCGAAACGAGAGTCCCAAGGAGCTACCCGAGAGAGTTGTCGCACCAGGATCCCACCCCGCTCTTCGAGAGCATTAGGTGCGCGCTCACGAGCTACCACCCAAGGAGAGTATACTTCCCAGCTCTGTCAGCGTGCGCATTGAGCGCCCTGCATTCGATCGCGCCGTGGGTCCAGAACGATCTAAAAGGGTTGTTGGCTGCCTACTTGCTCAACTATGCCTCGGAACAGCCGTGCTAGATCTTAACCCGTCTTAGTGATAGTGTATAGGATGGAATGCACTCATTTACAGTCACACAGACGAACTGACGTTGTGTAGAAAACCATTTTTTAATGCACGTAACAACTGACAGAAACTTGTGAGAATGAGAGGTGGCAGAATAGCTAAAGAGATACCGAGAAGCCGATCGGAACGATGGAGTTTTAAAGGTTGTCGAGGTCCGAGTCGTCATCATCATCCTCAGCTGCGGCTGGAGTTGGCTGTTTCTTTGCGCTCCCATTCGTCTTTGGCTTTGGCTTTGGCTTCTCCTCCTCCTCCTCCTCCTCTTCGTCATCGTCTTCGCTTTCGTCTTCGGAATCGGCCTGGTCGAGCCACTCGAGGAAAGGCGCTGCTGCCCTGCGGACCTTTTTGGAAACATCCTTGTCGACGTACTTTTTGCTGACGTGTGTGCCCCAGTTCTTGACAAAGTCCTCGTCGAGCACGTCGATCTGGTACAGCGCCATGAGGATCTTGGGCACGCCGTTGGGGATGAGCGAAGGGTACTGGACACCGGCCAGTCGCTCGAAGCCACCAAGCATGGCTTTCTGGTGCTTCTCCGAGTCGCCGACCATCTTGACCAGCACTGCACCGTACTTCTCAATCTCCTTGGGAGCGTCTTCGGTGAAGAGAGCCTGGCAGAGCACTTGGACAGCCTTGTGCTTCTTCTCGATACCGAATTCCTGTGCCTTCTTGTAGACCTCGGCGGGAGTGCATTCGCGACCTTGCTCGCCGCCCTTGCGGTTGGCAACGACCCACTGGCCGAATTGAGTGTAGGGGCTGTCCTCGTCCTCGTCCTCGTCATCATCACCAAGGACAAGGGAGGACTTGACACCGCCCTCGAGGGCCTTGACACGGGCAGCGACGGCAGCCTCGGAGGTGTCGACGGACCAGTCCTCGTCGAGGTTGTCGCGCTGTTCGGCGGTGGGGATCTCGGCAGCCTCGGCCTTGATACGCTTGGTGAGCTCGTCGTCCGAGCCAGCATCACCAGCATCCTGGCCTGCAGCCTTACCGGCACCCTTGGCGCCCTTGACACGCTTGGGAGGTGGGTGCTTGACGATAAAGGTGGTGAGCTTGTGCTTCATGTCGACGCCGGTGCGCTTACCGCAGGCCTTGCAGTTGCGGAGGATGTCGCCGTCCTTGAGAATCTTGAGATCGGTCTCGGGGTTCTTGCAGTCGCCGCAGAGAACAAACTTGTCGATAAAGCCATCAAGGAGCTCACGAAGACGGTCGGCGTCGTGGGCGCCGTTGACGATGTAGCGGTCGTTCTTCTCGTCGAACGAGGTCTGGGCACCTAGCTCACAGCCGAAGAACTTGGTGGGGTAAGTGGGAGGACGGCTGAGGGAGCGAGCGATGTCGGACATGTTGGGGATGACGGTCTTGATACCGTTACCCTTGCCTTCGATCTTGGTCTGAAGGAGAGGCATGCGGTAGCGGTAGAACTTATCGTCGACATCGCGACGAATGTTGACGACAGACATGATTGCAGTTGCGGGTAATCTCGACGGTGGAAGGTCGAGACGAAATCAATAAAGGCAAGGTGTAGATGTATCAGGTACAACTACAATGACAAACCGAATAGGGCGGTTTGGATCTGCGAGCGAAAGGCGAATTGACGGATGGACGAGCTATGGTGGAGAACAAGAGAGACATAAAAACTACGGTGCCGGTAGTTGCCCAAGTAGTTGGCGACAAAGTATGTAGGGAGGATGTGGATCAAGTGAGAGCGCTCGAAGCGGACCAAGTTGCGTCGAAAGCGAAGCTTTGGTGGTTGTGTGCGACGATGTGAGGAAGCCAAGTAAGTGGAGGCAGGGACAAAGCGTTCAAGTGGCTCTGTGCTGTGTAGTGGTGGGTTGCTGGCGGCAGTGACAAGCTGTGTAAGCCTTTGTGAACGTTGGACAAGATCGCAAAGGTGGTGAATGATACGATGTGTACAACAGTGTTGGAAGAACGTAAAGAAGCGAGCGATGGCCAACACGAGGATGATGTCGGTTGGCTCTTTCTGCCTCCCACCAGCCAATGAATGAATGCCAAGGCTCTTGATTCGCTTTGAGCTTGAGCTGCATTCCTCGCAGGGCTACGCTTCATTTGGCTCGCCCAACTCAGCCGTTGGCACCGCGGCCAAGCGGACCTCTTTAGCGGACCAGACCACACCGATTTTTCAAAAATTCAAAATTTTCGGCGGCTGCATCTGCGAAGAACGCAATTTGCCGGTGACCAGCTCACAAGATCGGGCTAGATCGATGTGATGGATATTTCTTCCATTGTCATCATTTCTGAAGATCTGACAGAGAAGCCGCGAAAAACAGCTTGGCAGGACATGGCCATTTGAAAGCCTTACTTCTTCTGTTCGTCCCCGCATCAGAAGCGATCGTGTGACATATCAGCTGTGATGGCCAGCATTCTTGACTTGATCAGGCTTCCTTGTCGCCAACAGGTAAGGCAAGCTTGCGAATGTGAGACAGCAGATGCAAAGGTCTCGTTGTATGCAGTCAAGTTTCTGGCAGTTTCTCCGTGTCTGGGCCTGATTCAGGTGAGTGAGTGAGTGATTGAAGGTGGCGCTGCTCGCTGAAAGCCGATTTGACGTGACTTACTCTAATTCCTCCACAATTCGTCACAACCTGAACCTCACTCATTTCACAGATTTGGATTACGCAGTCGACCCTGCACCCGCACCCGCACCTGCTTCTGCGCCTGCTTCTGCGCCTGCGCCAAGTTGCGGTAGCACCGGTCCCAATTTTCCCCGGACTGCCGTATCGGACTGCGCAACTGCATTGAACTCAACGCAGTCCGATTCACCTCGTTTGTGCTCGCGCCTCAGGCGGCTACATCAAGTGAGATCCAAGCTCGTCTGGCTGCTTCCCTAAGCTTTGTTCGCTTCAATACCACACCATCGTCCGCTTTCATCTCTCCGCGATTATCATCATCATCCTAGCTAATCTCGGTTCGACTAGCCCCATCTTGACACTACTCTTCTCCAGTCAACGCCCAAACCGATCTGTAGACCTTCCTATCGCTCGTACCAAAATCACCCATCTTACCAAACAGCTCCACCATCTTCTCCTCACCTTCCAGTATCTCTTTCGACAGCCTACGACGGCCCCATCGATCCTCCCTCTCCATAGAGCCGCACACATAGCTCAGAGCTTGGCTTCGTATCAAGAATGAACCCGAGCATCTCCATCCCTGACCGTCTTCCGGTCTTGCCCCTCCCCTACCCGCTCGTTCTGTATCCCAACCTTCTCCTTTCCATCAACATCTCTTATGCTCACTCTCTGAGCTTGCTCAAGGCTGCCTTGCAGTATTCTGCGCTCAAGGATGGTCTCGAGTCCAACAATGAGCCATCTCAGCGATCTCGACAGGTTGGTCGCCATCGTTTCGACTCCAACAGACCTATCATCATCGCCTGTGTGCCTACTCTCAAGGCACCCAAGGGCACTGCTTCGGCCGACAAGCCAGCATCTCGCGCCACTAACCCAGCCATGCCAACCGATGCCAACAGTCGCAACCTCACAAGCACTGAGGACAACGACACCCGCATCCGCATCAATGACCTCTACGACTGGGGATGCGCCGCTCGTCTCATGCGTCTCGTCCGCAACCCACAGACACAGACATGTACCCTTCTCGTCTCGGGTCTCACCCGTGTCCGCATAGATCGTTGGCTCTCCATTCGTGCGCCACTCACCGCCACCACAATCGACCCCAAGACCAACCTCTCCATTCCCGATGTGCCCATCCCCCTCGCCACCGCCACCGCCTTTGTAGACGAAGACTCTTGGCCCACCTTCCCTGAAGCCTCGCCTGGTGACATTGATCTCGTCGTCAAGCTCAAGAAGGCTTCCGCTGAGCTCATCGATGCCATCGCTCAGCTCAACCCTCCTTCCGATGGCAGTCCAAACACTCCTTCGCCCATCGTCGGTCCCGCTCTTCCTCTTCTTCCAGCCAGCTTGCTCAAGAAGCTTCGTGGCTTCATGCAAGACTGCAGAGAGTCGCAAGCAGCTCTACTCGCCGACATTGTCGTCGGTACGCTCGGTGGTGCTTGCGAGTGGTCCGAGCGTGTAGCTATTCTTGGTGACTGGGATCAGCGTGAGCGTGTACGTCACTCTGTTGCCGTCATACAGGACGGTGTCAAGCGCGTCAAGCTTGCTAGGGAGCTTCTTACTGCCCTCTCTTCCCCGCTCAATCCAAGCAACAAAGAGACCGTCATCCGATCGCAACTTGAGGCCTTGCTCAACCAGCTTGCCGCTCTCAACCAAGGTGTCGCTGCACGCATCTCCGCTGTCACCTCCTCTACCAACGACAAGGACGATGGCAAGACCGGAGGTATCATCATCCGCGCGCCCGTCTCTCGCAATAACACGAACAACGAGAACGGTAGCGGACCCATCATCACAGGTCCCCTCGGAGGTCGTCGCGGCTCAAAGCCTGGCATCAAGGGTATGCCTGGCGGAGGTCTTCCCGGCTCCAGTAACGGAGATGACGACGAGGATGAGGTGGCCGAACTAGCTAAGAAGCTCGAGCAGGCCCGTCTCAGTCCTGAAGCACGCAAAGCTTGCGACAAGGAGTTGAAGCGTCTTGCACGCATCCCACAGCAGAGCGTGGAGCGTGGCGTTGTCATCACCTACCTCGAAATCATGGCCGAGCTGCCATGGGAGAAGATCACCTCGGACGCAGAGCCCACCCGCGATCCCAACGACAAGGCGCTTGTTCTGCACGGCAAGAGCAAGAACGCTCCGGTCGAACAAGAGGGCATCGTTGACCGCGCTCGTCGCATCCTCGACGCCGACCACTATGGCTTGGAAAAGGTCAAGAAGCGTCTGATCGAGTACCTTGCCGTGCTCGAGCTCAAGACCAACCAGGCCAAAGAGCGCTTCGAGGCGGAAGAGATGGCAGAACGCCAATCGACCGAAGAGCGACGCAGAGGAACTCCCTCCCAGTCCACCGACGACGCCGCGGCTGGCGATGATGACGAAACGTCCATGGCTGGCGAAGACGAAGACGCAGAGGACCTCGTAGCACGAGAGCAGGGTATCTCCAAGGAGGAGATTGAAGAGGAGAAGCGCCGTCGCCGCAACGAGAAGCTGCGTGTCGGCGACAAGGGTCCTATTCTGCTTCTCGTTGGGCCTCCAGGCACAGGTAAAACTTCGATCGCCAAGTCGCTTGCATCGGCTCTTCAGCGGCCTTTCACTCGACTTTCGCTCGGCGGTGTGCGCGACGAGGCCGAAATCCGAGGTCACCGCCGAACCTACGTTGGTGCCATGCCCGGTTCGATTGTGTCGTCCCTCAGAAAGGTCGGCGTTTCCGATCCTGTCATTCTGCTCGACGAGGTGGACAAGCTCGGCAGTGGCAATGGTCTTCACGGCGATCCAATGGCTGCCATGCTCGAGGTGCTGGACCCCGAGCAGAACCACACCTTCAGCGACCACTACATCAATGTGCCCATCGACTTGAGCCGTGTGCTCTTTATCGCCACGGCCAACTCGCTCGACACCATCTCGCCTCCCTTGCTCGACCGTACCGAAGTGATTCACATTTCTGGTTACACGCATGACGAGAAGACGGCCATCGCTCGCCAATACTTGTTGCCCAAACAGATCAAGGCGCAGGGTCTGACCCCGGACCAGCTTGTGGTCTCGGACGAGGTGTTGCTCAAGGTGGCTATGGGCTACACCCGTGAGGCAGGAGTGCGAACTCTCGAGCGTGAGATCGGCGCATTGGCCCGAGCCAAGGCGGTCGAGTACTCCATGTCCAGAAAGGGTACTCTGCGCGACGACAAGGGCAACCCCAAGGAGTATGACCCTGTCGTCCGCGAACAAGACTTGGAGAAGTACCTCGGCCCTGACACTTATGAGCCTGAGGTGGCCGAGGCCAACGCTCGTCCCGGTGTATCCACAGGCTTGGCCTACCAAGGCTCTGGCTCTGGCGGTATCCTGCACATCGAGTCGTTGCTGCTCCCTCCCGGCAGCGGCTATCTCAAGCTGACAGGCTCGTTGGGCGACGTGATTCGCGAGTCAGCCGAGTTGGCGCTCTCTTGGGTCAAAGGCAACGCCTTCCAGCTCGGCATCCTCCATTCTCGCGACTCAGAGTTCCCGAAAAATGACATTCACCTCCACTTGCCATCTGGCGCTATCCCCAAAGACGGTCCATCGGCAGGCGTCGCCATGACCTGCGCGCTGGTCAGCCTATTCACCAAGACGCCCATCTCTCCCTACTTGGCCATGACGGGAGAGGTGACACTGCGTGGAGTCGTGATGCCTGTCGGAGGCATCCGCGAGAAGCTCACGGCTGCATCGCGTGCAGGTATCCGCAAAGTTCTGCTCCCACACCGCAACCGCAAGGATGTCGAGGCGGACTTGCCCAAGAAGGTGCGCGACGAACTCGAGATCAAGTACGTCAAGACCGTGTGGGAGGCGATGGAGGCAGCGTTCGGCAACAAGCTGTTCGAGAACGCAGCACTGGCTCTCGAGGCGAACGGTTATGGCAACGAGCATGAGGGTATCCGCGAAGGCCGCCGCTTGATGCACGAGATTGAAGACTCGCGCTTGTGATTGCCTGTCCAAGTTGCTCTGTCCGCCATTCCTGAGTCCATATCCTCACTTTCGGCTCCTTCCGATTCACGCCATTCCATCTCAGTTCTAGTCCCATTATTTTCCATCTTTTGCTGGTATATCTCGCTCGATTGCACTCGCTAATTCTCCTCTATCACCTTCATGTATTGTACACAGACTCAGTAGTTTTCTTACAGCGAAGCCATTTTTGTTCTCTGATAGACTGGATGAGTATCGTTTGTCGTTGAGCTTCGTAGAGAGTCAGACAGTCCGAGTTTATGATCTCTAAGAGTTACTACAACGCAGGAGTTCATCCGCTGAAAAAATGTGGAGCGGATGTTAGGAGCTAGCTGACTGTGACCTGACGTCAAGCTGGACAGACAGCTTAAATTGAAACAGCGGGGCAGAAGCGGTAGAAGCGATGTCACCGCTGCGCAGCTCTGCAGTGTTCAGTGGAGGAGACTTATCAAACCACTTGTTGCAGGCACTAAGGTCGATAAAATCTGAGAAATGCATAAGCGAGGTCAAGCTTAGGATTACAGTTTGCGGAATCACGGCAATTCACCAATCTGCACCAAAGCTAAAGTCAGGACGGAAAGTGGCTCTCATTCGTATAACCAAAGTGGTCCCCGCATGAGAGTGCCAGGGCCCTAGTGAATGTGTGAAGCTATGAATGTATGGTACTCACGACAAGTGGAATTGGAGTGCTTTGTATTGCCATTCAGGCAGGGAACCAAGAGCCACAAGCTGCTGGTAATTGCCGACGGGTAAATAGCATGAGAACCTCGAGGTGTCAAAGGAAGCGGAGGGGGCTTCGCTTACCTCAGTTTCTACAAGCCTTGGACGCCAAGCCGAGTGAGGCTGTGAAGTGCCCAATGTCCAGAGGGGCCGCAATGCTGCCAATTCCAATCGAGTTGTCGGCGACAGTCTTGGCCCGTCCAGCTTGGCCCCTTGGCGGTCAGTGGTTTCCGCGGGGTTAGGGCTATCTCAGGTTCCCACACAAGCCTCACACCGCACATTTGCGAGATGCTGTCGCGCCGCGGCCACCGACGCTCCCGCTGCTGACGACACTCATAACACCATTCCACTGTGTTGAAAGGCCCGTGTCGAGACACAAGCGAGAATGTCTTCACATGCTCTCACTGCAGCGTTTGTCATGGCTAGGATCGGATACTCGCTCCCATTCCTGTTGCGGTCTTGCATCGACAGACCGTACCGGTATCGTGATCTCGATGCCCATCCTGCCTTGTATGATGACATACAGCACATCATCCTCAAGTGTGAAGATTGACCGCGCTACTCCGAGGCGGCGAATGGGCGCCTAGTGAGGCCTCACCCCCACTTGATGTCAAAAGATAACGGACAAGCGGAGCTAAGTGGACTGCATTCGCTTGGCCCGGGAACTCAAGCCGGGTGAGGTGGTTCTTTTGTCTGTCTGACCGAAGCTTGTTGAAGAGTGAGCCTGCTGAAGGGAGATTTCGCCTTTTGTCGGCCGTGGTGATTATTTATGAATTTGGAATTTGGAATTTGACCAAAATCCGACGACAAAGCGGTGTGATGCTGCGGATTATCGAATGGCTCATCTATTTTCCTTCGGAGCGTGGCCAAGCGGCAGCCGGTACAGGGCAGCAGCACACAGTAAGCCCCTGGGCACGAAAGCGTCACGAAATTGATTGGATTGGAAGGAATCTGAGTTCACAGTTCACGTTGAAGCTGAGTTCAGCACACGGAGTATCCGACCGCGGTGGCCAACCTTGGACTTTCTGAGCCGACGCGACTGAGTGTGTTTGCTTAGCCATTTCCAAGCCTCTTTCTTTCTCTCCCCCGTCGCACGGTATCTTTGACTCTCTGTCGGCTGCACGGAAGCTCGCCTCGCCCTGCCTTGGCCTGTCGTGACGCTCACCATATTTCGGCTGACTCTCTCGATTGGCTCACTCGCCATTCTTTCGCCACCCTAACTAATCTTCCGGTGTTTCCCTTCCTTATCGCTACCGGTGCTCGTCACCATCATCCATTCTCTACCCCATCCTCCGACCTCATAGCATCGGCCTGTACACTGATCCGGCCGTCCATCCGCGACTTGCATTCATTACCGCCACCGTGTTTCACTCCAGCATCCCATCTGTCATTCTTCTCAACTTGCAGGTCGAGTCCGGTTTCGCTACTCTACTATCCACCCTCGCATCTTGACTGCGCCCGATCACATCCACCAGCAACAAGCATCTCTTCGTCTACACGAGCACAGAGCACCGACATTCTGCTGGTCGCCACGCCATCAACCGTTCAAAGCATCCCGGCAATCCAAGATCTGCAGAACATCTAAACAGAGCGCGTCGACTTCATTGCCGGCGACTGTCCAGAGTTGCCTCACTAGCATTCGCGTCATCTCAGAAACATCATTTGCGTTGCTTAGACGTATTCGCGCAGGTATCTTCCTCATCGACAAACAGTCCAGAAGAGCATCTACATATAAGGCATCCTCGGCATCCTCAGCTAGCGTCAGAAGCACACGGTTAGATCTTCGCCAGCCTTTCAGTCGCCCCAAGAAAGTTTCCTCTGATATTCCGAAGAAGATTTTTAGGCTCTTCTAGACTTCAACTTCGTCATGTCGAATCCATACCAGCTGCAACAGCAGCAACAAGCCATGGCATCAGGAAGCAATTCACCTCTCGCCACCCCTGTCCCCATAAAGCGTGGTCGCGGTCGTCCACCGAAGAACCGTGATCCAAACGCTCCACCAACCAAGCCCGCTGCGCCACCTCCTCCCAAGCCAACACCACAACCTCGCACCTCACACCTTTCGCCACGCTTGAGAGCAGCTCAGCCTACTGCTTACTCTGCCACCGGCTCGCCCTTCCAGCCGCCGCCACCTTCTGGATTCCCATCACATAGTTTGGGTCCAGGCATCCCGGAACAGCAAAATGTGTTCTATCATCCACCGCCCGGCAGCATACAGTCTCCTCTCAATGTACCGTCCTTCCCACCGATACCCGCATTTCAGCGACAGCAGGAATTGCAGCAACAGCAAAGTCAGCAAAAGTTGAGGGAGGCGCAGCAAGCAAGAGCTTCAAGCGCACGCAGAGAAAGTGCCGAAGCTGCCACCCTTGGTTCTTCTCCCGCATCATCGTCCGCAACAGCCCAACCCTCGACGAGTGGCCTTCCTGCCTCAACGTCAGCAGAAGGTACCATCATGACTGCGGCAGGAGGCTCAATAGGCGCAGGTCTCGGCCAAGCTGTTGGAAATGCCGGCGCTTCACCTGCCAGCCGCACACGGCGCAAAGCCGACGCGACGGAGCCTGAGCTCAAGCTGCCAGATGCCCACGATGCTGGCTGGATGAACGAGCCAGCCGATGCCGCTGAAGCGCAACGTGCCTATGCTGCTGTGGTCGAATGCGTGCGTGCTCACGTTGATGCCACCGGACGAAGGCTAGCTGAGGCATTTGAAGAGTGCCCCGATCCAGAGGCAGATCCCGAGTACTACGAAAAGGTCGAGAAGCCGACTTCGCTTTCCGCTATTTCCAAGCGCATCTCCGAGGGCGAGTATCCTACAGCTAACGCATTTGAGATGGACATGCTCCAGCTCTTCGAGAATGCGCGTAGGTTCCATCCCATCGGCTCTCAACTGTACGGCGATGCTGTTGTACTGCAACGACTCTACCAGGAGATCACAAAGGCCAGGCCATCGAAGCGCCAACCCATCACTGCCGAGTCCATTCACGCAGCTGCAGCCCAAGCTGATGCTAGCCATCACTTCTCGTCGATTCCACATGGTCCCCTCTATGCAAGCGCTGGCTCGCACGGTGACCTCACTACCAGAATCAGCAGCAAGTCCAAAACCTACTACGAGCACCTCAATCTCAAGGGTAAGGCTTTCCGCGTCGGCGACTGGATTCACCTCATCAACCCCTCGGATCCCACCAAACCCATCGTGGCGCAGATTTTTAAAGTGCTTCGTCGTGAGGACGATGACCCTGATCAAGGCTGGGTCACCGTGTGTTGGTACTACCGCCCCGAGCAGACATTCCACCCCGCTTCCAAGAAGTTTTTCAAAGATGAAGTGGTCAAGACAGGCTATTTTGCCGACCATCACATCGAAGACATCCTCGAGAAGATCATGGTCATGTTCTACACCAAGTACATTCGTGGTCGACCCAAGCCCGAGCATTGGGACCCTCGAAGCCCGCTCTACGTCACCGAGTCAAGGTACAACGAGCAGCAGCGCGTCTTTCACAAGATCAAGAGCTGGGCAAGCTGTGTCCCCGAAGAGATCCGCAAGGTCGAGACACCCATGAACTTGTTTGACAAGGCCATTGCTCCGCCACCGAAGGAAGAGTCGCCTTTCCTTCGTGGGGTCCAGGGACCGGGTGCCTTGCGAGATGAAGATGCCGCAAGCGGAGAAGCTGCCGAGTTTCCGGATCTCTTCAAGGATGCTCCGGATGACTTTCGGCCGAAAAAGAAGGGCAGGGGCGCAGATGGTGGGGAAGCTGCAAAAGAAGCCTTCACGCGTCTGGCTTCCCTTGTCGCAGAGCGGGTCACTCCCGACCAATATCTCCGCCTGCAGCAGCTGCTCTCGACACCACAGGCAGCCACACTCGACATGGGCCAGGTCAGCAATCAACTTGGAGGCGTGGACGCCAATCTGCTCAACGAGCTGCGCAACGCTGCTATTGCGGCCGGTGTCGCTTCGGCCGGCTTCGACAAGGCAGTCTCGTCTGACTTTGCCGGATCACAGCAGCAACCCGCACCTCCCACGGAACAGCCACCCACCGTTGGAGTGGTCGACTTGGTTCGCCAGCAACGAGGCGAAGGTTTCTATGCCGCGTTGCCGCAAGAGACGCGAGATCTGTTCGCTGATCACCCTGGTGGTCAAGTCAACTGGTACGCCGCAGCGCCTCTGGATCTGCCATTGCAGCACGACTTGCACAAGAATGGCTTCTACGCCCCGCAGCAGGCCCACCTACGAAATCACACGTTGGACTATCTGTACCATCAGGCTGCCCTGCGGAACGACGGCCGTGATCTGTCATCCGATCCGCAGATGCGCAACGGCGCGCGTATGGGTGCCAATCAGCCACTCCAGCCCAGCGCATCGGCCAACGGCAGCTCTGCACCCCGCAGCATGGTGTCAAGCTCTTCGCCTTACGTGCCGCACGCGTCTGGCATGTACGACTTCCTGGCTCCGAGCGCACGCAACTCTCCACTGATGCGCCCCGGATTCTCAGGTGTCATGGGCGGAGGTGGCCAGATGGGAGCGCTGAGTTCTAGCATGCCGACGGCTCGCAGCAATGGCAGCACAGACGAGGCTCTTACCCCCGTCATGAGCCAGAACACGGGTTGGTATGGCGGCGGAAACGAGTGGGGCGACGACCCGCAAAAGACGGCCGAAGCGCTGGCCGAATTCTCGAACCAGTATGGAGATGGCAGTCAGCTCAATCTGTCTCACTATCTCTCGTGATCCTCTCTATGCATCCTCGTTCAAAGCGGAAAAGCTCCATCATCCTATAGACGACCTTCAGATCTGTACCGTTACATTTGCACGCAAGAGCCGCAAGAGCCATACACACCGACGCACCTGCATTCTCATAGCGCTTCTATCCGGATTGCTAAAGGATCCCCTCTGCAACCCCGCCCCAATCCCTCGCAGCTCTTTGACCGGACATCCATTTGCATTATCCACACACCTGTCAATTCTAGTGTATTTGTGTTCCTTTATGCATGTTTTCCTTCCTGCCTTGTTTTGTTACGTTAGTGATGATGGTGTTCGGTGCAGAGAGTTCTAGATGAAACGAGGGCGGATTACGTAAGCGGCCTGTTCCGGTAAGGCCAAAGAAATCACGAGAAATTTGACCCGATCACTGAGGCTGCGCTGTGCTGCCTTGAGCGATGATTTGATTCAACTCAAAGTCTGTTGTTGTCTTCTTTCTCTTTTGGGCGGAGCGCAGAGGCCATGCCAAGGTCAACTAGCGAAGAGCATCCGTGACTGCGCTCCATAGGACGCTTTTCCTTCAACTCATTCCTGAACCTTACTTCTTCTCCTCCTCATCATCCCCTGTTCTTTGTCTCTTCTCTTCGTAAAATTCCCTCCTACTCCGCTCCTATCTGATCATCTCATCTTACATTCCCGTCTATCTGCCTCAGCACTCGATCCGTTCCCACCACACATTTGTTTCTCCATTCTTCATCGGCGCACATCTTTTCGAATCGCTCTACCATAAAAAGCTCAACAAGTCTTGATCGGCTTCAATACCTCCCCACGGCTCGACTCAGATCTCAGCACAGCACAGCACGACTCGGCTACATTTTCAGGCATCCCTCCTCTGCAAACGATTTTGCTCGCAGTCTCATTCCAAAAAAGTTCCCCATCAGTCCCAACCCAAGGCATCCACCTAAGTTGCAAACATGGCTACCGCAGAGTACATCGGAGCGCTTATCTCGCTCATCTCCAAATCCGATATCCGATACCAAGGTCTCCTTGCCTCCATCAATCCCGAGCAAGCCACGGTTGCTCTCGAGAAGGTTCGATCATGGGGTACTGAAGGCCGTCTGTCGGCGCAAGGCCGTCCCCAGGAAGAAATCTCTCCCAGCGACCATGTCTACGAATACATCATGTTCCGCGCTGCCGACGTCAAAGACCTCAAGATCGACGATCCCAATCCACCCAAGCAACAGCAACCTGCTTTGAACGACCCCGCCATTCTCAACGTAAGTCTTACCTCTCAAGCGAGCTCCTGACGAGGGAGAGAGTTCACATGATGAACTATTTACGGATGTAAAACTGTCCTTCGGGACGTGTCATTGTCCGAGAGCGCAAAACCGTGTGGATGTCTCCGTTGCCTTCCTACTGATCCTTCCCCCCCTCCGAGGAGCTCGCTAAATGTTGTGGTCATCTTAGCTAGACGAGATTATTGACATCAGATTCGTCGTTCTACTTTGCTTTGCTACGATAGACTACTGCACCCCCATCTGGACCTGGCGGCTTCGGTGCCCCTCCTGGCCCTGGTCCTTTTGGCATGATGCCTCCTCCTCCGTTCGGTGCGGCACCGTTCCCCGGTGCGCCAGGTTTCGTTCCCCCACCGCAGCAATTCAACGGTGCACCACCTCAGCAGTCGCCTCTTCCAGCATCGTCAGCACCAAAAGCCACAGACACTAGCAAAGCCGCCAAGTCTCCTTCCCCCTCCGCGGCTGCTGAGCCTACCAAGAATGCGGAGAAGTCGAGCGCCGACAAGGTTCTCGAGGAGATGTCGAAACTGAGTGTGTCCAAGCCACCTGGCGGCGCCGCCGCTGCCTCTCCTTCACCCTCGTCTCTTCCCAAAGCGGCTCACGGCTTGCCTGCTATCCCGCACGCCGCCGCCGCTCAATCTGAACGTCGAGGCGCTGGCGGCCGTGGCGCTCACCACCACAACAACCATCGCCAGCCCCGCACCCAGGCTGAAGGCCCTAGCATGCCCAACAAAGAGTTCGATTTTGAGTCGGCCAACGCTAAGTTCCAGAAGCACGACGCGACTGATGCCTCTGCGCAGAACGGAAGTGGAAGTGGATTGCTGGACGCTATCCCCCCGCCTTCGTCGTCGGACAACGCGGGCGCGGGCAACTTTTACGACAAGAAGTCCGGGTTCTTCGACAACATCTCGAGCGAGGTCAAGGAGAGGTATGAACGCACGACTCCTGGGAATGTGGAGAATGGAGGCGAGGATAACGGGTTCTTCGATACGCCAGGTGGACGTGGCGGGAGGGGAGGGCGCGGTGGTGGAGGAAGAGGGAGGGGAAGGGCGAACAGGATTGCGGAGGAACAGAAAAATATGCAGACGTTCGGTGATACCGGATCGTCGTTCGGCGGTGGAAGTGGTGGGAGGGGAAGGGGGAGGGGTAGAGGTGGGTACAGAGGGAGAGGGAGGGGTGGGGCGAGAGTTGGTGCCGCGAATGGAGGGGTCAACACCGGGCCTATGCGAATGGGATAGTAAGGTCGCTCGATACAGAAGCAGGGGCGGCGATACCTTTTATACCTCGTGTGTGAGGGTGACCACCATTGCAGAAGTCAATCAAAATGGCATGCTCTCACACAACACAAACACAGGGATTGGGTCTGAACTTGTTGAATTGACCGTTGTTGAGTCAGAATGTACATGCGATATTGACAGATGTGATGAGGAGATGGTGTTTGTCGGCGTCTTGTGTGAAGCAGCATTGCTTGCAGGCAGTGCGAAGTGGATGAGCCGAAGGTCCAAGTGTCGAAAGAGACAGCATCGTGTGACTGAGGACTGCATTCTTCGGATCGGCGTTGCCGATTGTGACTAGGCGATGAGCATTGCAAATCAACGATTTATGCTTAGCACTTGGTCGATGCTCCCCCCCCCCCCCCCTCTCTGCTCTGATATCCTTCAGCAACTTTCGCTGCGTTCCTCGACCTTGGTCCATCAGCGTATCCACCTCTTGCATCACCCTGATCCGATCTTGCGCCTCTCCTGCTTGGCTTCGCTCAGAGCCTCTTCTGGACCTCGCCCTTAACCTGTTCAGCTTTACCCTTGATCTGTTCGGCGACTCCCTCTGCCTCGTTCTTTACCTCGCTAACTGGATCTCCTCCGTTCCCCAACCTCTGTACCTGGTGCGTCACCAGCCCTGCCGCTCCACCCAGCCCTGCGCCTCCTAGGAGCCCATTCACGAGCCCTGTCCTCCTGAGGAAGATGGCTGGGAGCACGAGAGCGCCGAGGACGCTTCCGATGAGGTGCAAATCATCCTGTCGCACACGCTGGGCGTCGAGGCGGAGGCCAGATGTGCGCGCCGCGAGAGATGGGTGGTCCAGCTGACTCGCCGCAGCATACCCCGCGACAGAACCAGCGCCGGCTCCCGTGAGAGGGACTACCCAGTTGTAGCGGGCCAGCCCGCGGAGGGAGAACCCACGCCCACGCGCGGCTTGCAGCAGGTACAAAGGAGTGGCGAGAAGGCAGCCGTATTGAAGACCTTGCACGGTGTAACGACCGACGTAGTAGGCCGAGTCTTCTTCCATCCCAGCGCTCTGCAGCTGGTTCTTGAGCTGCTGTGACATCGTGGAGGTATCAAAGGGAACTTTGCGAGTTTAAGGAGTTCCGTGTGGAGCGATAAGATGGTATATCCGCGATTCGCAGAGAGATGTGTGTTTGGTCCTCGAACGGGTGGACGGATGGATGAGTGATGGTTAGTGACAAAAGAAAGGAGGGGCAAAGTATCGAGTGGAGAAAGCCGAGAAAGAGAGAGGCTGGCTCGGGTGCATGCGGGGCGAGAGGAGCCATCCATTCGTTGCTGTGGTTTAGCCTGCCTGCTCTGAGCGCCAATGTCGATATTCCTCCCTCGTCGCCCGGTGACGTCGAGCCTTTTTCTCTTCACGTCAAAGCGCGGAGCTGACGGCTGGCTCCACTTCTCCACACATCTGCACGCCTCAATTGTGATTTGGGTCTGGAGACGGAATCAAATTCAACCACAACCACAATTACAATTATCGCTGCTTGCTCGAGATCCATTCTCGCCACCGAACGGCGCTCTATTCAGGCTACTGAACAGACAGGGAAGGGATGTCGATATGAAGCGACGGCTGTGTGTGTTGAGCGTTCCATATTTAGAGGTCAGCACAGCTCTATTGGGCGATGCGATTAAATATAGCACTTACAGAGCTAAGCTCGGCTACTTGGACGCGGTTACGCGAACCACGTCGAGCAACCATGTCTGCTTGCTCCAAAGCTTGCCCGAACAAGCTCGTTGCTCACGAAGCAGTCCAATCTCGGCTTGATTGACATGTTAGTGTGTCTATCTGCTAAATGCTTCGCACTGGATTGGGACAAGTCTGAAGGCTCATCGGGATGGCTTCCCGAACGTGTTCCCACAGTACCGGTAGCTGACGAGGGCTTTCATCACCATGTACTGAGCTGCTGAACTCAGCGCCCGAATACCTCAAACTGACAGCCAATCGCACTCCACTTGTTCCATCGACTCTCCCGGGTCTTCCGACCGTTGTCAACGCCGAAGAGCGACCTTTCGGTTTGCATGTTTGGCTCGACGCAACAGTCGCGTGGGGTAGGCTCGCTAGGTGTCGGAAAGAGCCGTGCCTGCATCTCGTTCTTGCAAAATTCTCACCGCTTGTGACCGGCAATTCCGAAAGCAATCATCATCCGCAACACTCATCACACTCGTTGTATCAAGCTTTATTATTGAGACTGGGGTATCTGCAAGTCTAAGCTGGCGGGTAGAAACCCGCATACAACACGATCGAGACGACGTACTGCATGGCGAGGTAGGATATGAGCGTGTTTCTGACCCAGCGTTTGCGGGAATAAAGGATCGCATGGGCTGCAGCCCACCACATTGCTGGCATGCCGCCGGGCGTGGACAGCCGTAGTGCGATCTGGACGTGCGAGGCGAGCAGCAGAATCGTCCCCAGAACCACCAAGTGGACGATGTATGGAGTCGCTCTTGGAGCTGATGCCAACACGAGGCCTTCATCGGCCCCACCTTGATTCGGGTTTGGCTTGCTGAGGGTGAGAGAGGCTACCACACTAGGCCATGTCGATCTTCGCCAGTACGTCCGACCAGCATCTGCTATCAACAGAAGCACAGGGGAAGCTAGGAGGAAGTTGGGCGCCTGAGACGGCTCCCAGTATCGCAAGAAGCCGACGTTCCAGTAATGAGACTGCACAAACGCATACACGCTTGGCGGCGTCGATGTGCACCATGGTCTTGGTTCCGCTCCATGTTGCTGTAAGCAGAACCGACTGTATGCCCACACCTGGAAAAGCACGCTCGGCGAAATGCACACTGCTGCTGCGACAATCACTTTTGCGCACGCCGAAACCAACCTCCCCGCCCTGACCTCAGCTAGAGCTTTGAAGCCAACATAGCCCACCAGCAGCGCACCGTTGCTCCTGAACGCTGTCGCAACCGCGAACCACGCGGACGCGGACAGCACCGCCCCCCATCCAAACTGAGTGGAGCTTTCGATGGCGAGCATCCCCATTAGACTGGCGAAGCTGAAGAATCCCTCCGGCGTCGGCGAGGTTAATGTCGTGCCTGCAGATGGCGCGAGGATGCTCAGCAGTGCCGCAGTGTATGCAACATCTAGGTTCTTGGTCACCCTCCAGCCAAGGCGGAAGAGCAGGACAGGCGCGAATAGACCTGCGATGTTTGCAAGTGCAGTTGTGAGGAGGATTGCTGAAGTCGGGCTCCAGCTCCCGTCGAGGCTCGGCGTGACATAGCCCATCACCCACAAGAGAGCGATGATGCCAGGTTGAAAAGCGAGTGTCTGCTCCCACGTATACCCGTTCGAAGGACAGGCTGAGGCAAGGAAGTAGATCGTGTCCCATCGCACGAAGGCTAGGAGCCAGTTGAGCAACCCAGCCGAAAAGCCGTGGTGACCGGAAGGGTCGAGAGAGTATGACAGGAGCTCGTGGGATGTGTCGAATGCTTGTTGTGTAGCGGATGTTAAGATGAGGAGTGCGATCGATCCCAGCCGCGCTACGAGGGAATATCTGAAGAGCCGGGACTGGGCCGCTACGAGGCAAGTTGCTGATACTTTGCCGTGCTGAGCCTTGTCATCGTTCCTTGTGCTCGGAGCCTCTGAAGGAGAGGGACCGTTCCGACCGCCGCGGTGCTTCAGCATGCTGACGCCGTGAATGATGAGACCGAGTCAAGAAGCACACTCTGAAGTCCAGCTATCATTTGCAAGAAAAGCTTGGACCCTGAAAAGCACGCCAAAGAGCAACACGGCAACACACACACGCGTTCTGTTGCTCAAGTGGAGGCTTGAAATCTTCCTGTCGCACGGGACGGCTTTTCCGCGTGGCCGTGTGCTGTGTGCTGTGTGCTATGCTGTGTTGTGTTGTGCTGTCCACTTTCATCCTCTGCCCGCTTGGCAAAGTCACCGAGAAGCTCTCTCTCTCTCCTCTGGCACGCGTCTACGACTCACCTGTCCACCATTCGCCTCTTGATCATCCACCAACGCGGACAGCCTCAAACAGAGTCTCTCGCAAGCGCAGCTATGGGTGTGGCGTTCAGCTCGTTATGGTCGTCGCTGTTCGGATCAAAGGAGTTGAAGATTTGTATTCTTGGGTAAGCTTTCCCCTCACCTCTTTCCTTAGCTTGCAAGCATACCGACTGACATCGCCTTTGACTTTTGCAGGCTCGATAATGCGGGAAAGACGACGTTGATGTACAAAATGACGCTGGGCTCGGTCGTCTCTACCGCCCCGACCGTCGGCTCGAACACCGGTACGTCCCCCTCCTCTCCCCCTCCCTCCCTCTTTCTCCTAAACTTTTTCTGACCTTTCATCTGTGTTTGATGTGGCAGAGCAATTCGAGTACAAGAACCTGAAATTCATGCTATGGGACGTGGGCGGCCAGACCTCTCTACGCACATCGTGGACATCGTACCTCGCGTCGACGGACGCTGTTATATTTGTGCTCGACTCAAACGATCGGGAGCGCATCAACGTTGCGCGCGAGGAACTGCACCGCATCGCACAGGACGAACAGGTCGCAAAGGCACCGATACTCGTGTGGGCGAACAAGCAGGATATCAAAGGCGCAATGACCCCAGCGGAGATCAGCGAGAGTTTGGCATTGACAGTGTTCAGAGAGAGGACGTGGCAGATCTTTGGGTGCAGCGCGTTGACGGGGAAGGGGTTGACAGAGGGGTTGGATTGGTTGGCGCATACGTTGGGGGCGAAGGCGTAGAGCTGGCAGTGAAGGGGAGGGTTAAGAGCATGGAGGAGAGAAGACAGCGTGATCAGTCGGAGCAGGGCGCACGAGGATTGCGAATCTCTGTAGATACGATGGGTTCGGAGAGTAAAAGGGATCAGTTCTCACACCATAACGCGAATGTTTTTCAGGTGTGCCGATCTGGCTATGAAGCGTGAGCCCGCCATGGACTCACTGCATTGTCAAACTCTTGGGCGAGCGATGGTCACTCCTAAGTTCTCACTCTGCTTGCCGAGACCGCTGGTATGAATCAGGCTGTTCCTCGAAAGCTTCCACACTCCCGGACGCGGGGGCCTGAGAACTTGCCTCGCCGTGCCTGATTTTGGAGAGTCTTGCTTCCTCCACACTAAACCCTAATTCTTCGCACCACTCAAAAAACAAAATTTCCGACACTTGCTTGATTTCTTCTTGCTCCTCTCCATCCTTTCACCCAACCCTATCCGTCGCCATGGCCGACTCCACACCTTCCGCCTCTTCTTCGGCGCCCACACCCGCCCACATCTCGCAGCCGGAGCAACCAGACGTCGAAGCCTCCATCTCCGACATCCTCTCCACCAACCGCCGCACCGCTACGGCATTCACTGTTACAAAGCACTCGAAAGAAGCGGCCAAGAACTGGGACAAGTTTTACAAGAACCACCAGGACAAGTTCTTCAAAGACCGCCATTGGACGTCGCGGGAGTTTGGATCGCAGATCAACTCCTTCTCCTCCTCTGCGCCGAAGGGGGATGATGATCGGGAGGAGGAGACCAAGATGGTCGCCGACGGCGTTGCGGGCGATGAGCGCGGCGGCGAGGGGGTGCTGCTAGAGGTAGGATGTGGAGTGGGAAACATGCTGTATCCGCTTCTCGAAGCGAACAAATCGCTCAGGGTGCATTGCTGTGACTTTTCGTCAAGAGCGGTGGACATGGTCAAGGCACACCCGCTCTACGACCCTTCGCGCGTCAACGCCTTCGTCTTCGACCTCACATCGCCCGAACCCGCACTCACCTCCTTCCTCTCCACCGAGCCCTACGCCGAGTGGCCGAACCCAACGACGATCTCGCTCATCTTCGTCCTCTCCGCAATCCCACCCCACCTGCACGCCTCGGTGCTAGCTTCGCTCGCCGACATCCTCGCCGCTAACCCCACGGGAGGACACATCCTCTTCCGCGACTACGCATATGGCGATCTATCGCAAGTGAGGTATCATACGAAAAAGGACGCAGCTTGGGCAGAGCCAAGTCTGTTGTCAAAGGATCCGGAGCATAGCTGGTACAGAAGGGGGGACAATACGTTCAACTACTTCTTCAAGCAGAACTACCTCGAACAGCTCGCGAAGCAGGTAGAGCTACAGGGCGAGGTGGAAACGCTCAGGAGAACAGCAGTGAATAGAAAGAGCGAGGTCAACATGCAGCGTCGCTTCGTCCAGGCCAAATGGTTTGTTTCCCCTCGCCCCTCCTCCGCATAAAATGCAAGACTTCATCTGCCATTGCCTCCGTGTGTGTGATTGCAACAACGTTGTTGTATATAGTGAGATTAAGAAGCGGCGAGAGCGTCTTCGCGATCCATGACCGACTTGTCGAGCTTGATCAAGATCGTCGTTCGGTTCGGAAACTGCGCCGTTGGCACTGTATGTGCCGTCACCCTCGCCGGAAACCCTAACCCGTCCAGCGCAGCCTCGACCATCCCTGCCGTTATCGCTTCGACCGACAACTGACTCATATCGCTCGGCACGCATATAGCCCGGCTAAACGTCGGCACGTTCGTCGAGATCATATCTGTCCCCAAAACCAATTTTTGTCAGTCTCTCTTCTCTGCCTTTTGATGGGAAGGGGGTGGGACTTACACTCGTCGCTCCTGCCGGCCTCGGTGCTGCGTTCGAGCGAGTCGGCGGGTTTGCCGAACGCTGCTTTCCAGAACCCAGTGTGAATCCACAGCAGTGTCGGCAGTAGCTTTGTTTCTCGTTTCGGATTCTTGGGGTTGCTCGTCATTTCCTGCCGATGCATCGCCATCGCTAACACTCTCTGACCCACCGTGTACCCGATGAGCGAGAGGCGCTTTTCGAGATCCGTCACGCCGGTTACGCGGTTCTGCGTGTAGCTCACGATCTCGCTGAACAAAAAGCTTAACGACGACAGCGAGACCTCCGCCCCCCGGGTCCTGTCCCTCGGCCGCTCAACAATGTCCGGCACTATCCCAGAGGAGGTCGGCAGTGTTGCGTGAGATTCGTCGACTGGGGTGGTGGAGGTGAACGAAGCGAACCTGCTCCCAAGCCCGGTTGTGGGAGCAGTGGAAGCGGTGGAGGCCTGTCGATTCGCACCTCCGGAGAACCGGTGCGTGCTCGTGGACGCTGCCGACGAGATGAGCGCCGTTTGGTGCGCGGAGCTCGCCGAGCTCGAGAGCACACTTGCCGATGTACGGCGAGAGGAGAATGGCGGAGGAATCGCGCCGGACTGCGCGTGTGAGAAGGAATACGTCGCCGCCGAGCCCGGATCCACAGCGCCTTGAGAATGCGCTGCGTAGGGGTAAGAGGACGCGGACGAAGTAGATGCATTCGTCTGCACCGAGAACCGCTGCTGCGCAGGAGGTGCGCGTGGCGTCGTAGCCATCTTCCCGGCTTAAATGATGTATGGAAAGAGATGTGGATGGTGGTGAGAAGAGGAGACAAGCAACAAGGAGGTTGCCTTTGGTTGGAATCAAGGCTCGTGCGCCAAAATTCACGCCCTCTCACACCCTTTCAATTTCCGTATTCCGGCAGCATCGCATTTCTACTCTACTCAGATCCCACGAATCTCAACACACAAACAGCAGACCATAGGGAAGCAAGGATGCTGATGCAGAATAAATAAATGCATGGACGAACAAGACAGCCCCCACCTACATGCTCGAGGCTAGTTGTTCCTGTTGTTCGCCGAAGAATTGGACTTGTTGTGCCGGTTCTTGCCGCGATTCCTGTTGTTCTTCTTGGGCGATGCCGATCCGTCCGGCTTTTTGTTGCCCTGATTTGGCGTTCCTGGTGTCTTCACCTCCTTCTCTGTAGTAGCGCCTTTAGCCTCCTTCTCCTTCTCCTCGTTCATCTTCTCGTCCTTCGTGCCGTCGGTGCCATCAATCAAGGGCGTGGTGAGCTTTGCTTCGGCCACCTGGGGAGAAGCGCTCTTGTTGTCCGCCTTTGTTGGTTCCGCGGGTATGCTGGCGTGAACATTGTCTTTTGTGGGCTCAGCGGCGGGAGCTTCCGCTGATGTAACGATAGGCTGGAAATCTCCCTCGGCGCTCTCAGCTGGTGGCACTGCTTTTTTCGCTTCTTTTGTCGCTAGGGCGATTCCGTCACTTGCATCGGCGGTGGTAGCCGCAGCGACAGAAGATGGGCTAGTATCGTTGGACGAGGACGACGTGTCAGACGGAGCAATGGATACGGATGAGATGGCAGGACTGCTCTCAGCCGAAGTAGCCTCAGCTACGTCGATGCCAGAAGCAGAGGTGACGGTAGCATCACTCTCCTCGATGCCCGTACCAACGAGGGCGGGAGGCGCTGCTTCAGCAACCAAATTAGCGCCACTTGCTGCCGTAGTAGCAGCATCGACCTCATCGATCGGCGTGATCTCATCCGCATCGGCGTCCGAACCACCTTGAGCTGCTGACGGTGCTTGTGTTGCCTCATCCTCTTGCTTTGCAGCTGCACGCAGCTCCTCGATCGATGAGGGTGCCGACTCGGCATCGTCCGAGGCGAACACGAGCGGCAGTGAAGCTGTAGACGTGGGTATCGACTGGTCGCTCTTGAACGCCGTAATATCCGAGTTCATAGATGGACTGGATTCCGTTGGACGTCGTCCGCGATCCGCAACATTCTCCTCGTCCGCAAGGATGGCTTCTTCGATGATCTGGTCTTTGCGTTCTAGCGCAGGGGTGATCTTGGGCGAGGCGCGCGACGGTGATGCAGTCGCGTCGCTCGCCTCCTCTCCGGGCCGTGTGATGGATGACACTTGCAGCGTCTTGGATGATGGTTGACCGCTGGCTTCTGCCGCAATAGCTGCTTCGTCAACTGTGAGTGATGCGCGTCGTTCTGCTGGCGACATGGCTTTGATTGAGGCAGAAGCGGCTGGGCCAGATTGAGATTCGCTGGAGGGTGCGTTGGATAGCAAAGCATCGCTTTTTTCTTTGAGGCCGAGCAATTCCCGCAGCGTGTCGTTCTCCATCCTGAGCCTCTCTTCTTCTGTCAGGTGCTCGAGCGCCTCATCGGCACGCAACGCAACTGGGTCGGCCATCTTGCCCACGTAACCACCTGACCCGTACCATTTCGGATCCTGGACCCACCCACGCTTTGTGTTCCGTGGTCTGCCCTCCTCATCCTCCTCTGCCTCGTCATCGCTGACCTCGCCATCCAATGACTGCATTGCTCTCCTGACCAATCCTCCGAGGTGTGTCAGAGTGCCGCTGAAGGCTGTTTCAGCCGCAAGGGTCTGTTCTGCCGCATTGTGCGCAGTCTGCGCCAGCAACGACTCGTAGTGCTGTGTAAGTTGCAGTGTGTGTTGTTGTGTGGAATGCGAAAAGCTGCGGAACTTGGCCATGACCGTCTCGAGTGTGTTTTCATACTCACGCAACAGGACGGCCTGCTGTTTGTTCTCGTGAGACAGGCTGAGATTCTCTTTGACCAGATGGACATTCAGAGCTTCGAGCTCAGACTCGAACTTTTCTTTGCTGAGATCCGTGTTGAATCGACGGAGAGCAAAGCCGGTACCAGAGTGGATGGCTTGGCCTCGGAGCTGATCTGCTTGTTGCTGCAAGGACTCGCATAGTTGTCGGTTGGCTTGGAGCTGGTTGGTGAGGTCCTCAATGAGAGACCATAGTCTCTGCATGTCATCGCCGTCCATGATGGTCATGTTCCTACCGCGCGCCGATGCAGACGGTGAGATAAGATATGGATGGTTGCCCCTTTCCGCGTGCGTGTTTGGCGCGGGTCAGTTACAGCAGCTGAGGCTGTTTTTGGCAAGTGGAAGGACCCTGGACCTCCAAGACCCGATGTGGATGCCGATGCGGCTTGGGGAGTTGCAAGAAGTTAAGTGCAGCCTTCGGAGGTCAGAGGCAGGGGAAGCGACAGGTCGTGGCGGGAGAGATTGCGATGGGAGATGGTCAAAGCGTCGAAATGGACAAGGATGGACGCAGCTGCCATTCTTGCATGGAAGTGCCGCTTCGGTGCCTGTCTGCTCCAACTTTGTATTTGTGATTTCACGTGAGCCAAATTCAGACAACCGCGATTCTGAATTGAATTTGGCTTCGAGACCAACACTTCCCACGCTGAGCCTCACTCGTTCTGGCAGCAGCACGCAACACTCCACTTTGCAACACGCATGCCCACACTGACCATCTTCGCATCATTTAACTTCACTCGCTTCAAGGCTGCCATCGGCTCACCCTTCGTCCATAGTCATCCACCGGCACAGTCTGCGAGCTTCAAGGCGAGAAGCACACAATATCGCTTTGGAAGTGCCAAGGACCCACGATAGGATCTTCCGAGGTCATCAATCGCACCGCCTGTTCACTTATCGCATCGGACCAGACACACTGACCATGATCCCAACATTACTGTGAAGGTCGTCCAAAATCCGTCACCATCGTAACTGAAGGGATCACCTTGCGCTCTTAAGCTTGGCCTCTAGCGACAATGTCCGCGCCGCAAGACTTACCAACACCACAGCCTGCCGCTGCAGGCTCGCCATCCTCAAGCAGAGGCTCGCCTGCTCCCGATGCCGAGATCGACGCTTTCCTGGCATGGGCTCGGGCTGTCCTTGCCGACATCCCTCAATCCAGCAAAGTTATCACCAAGCCAGCTGACCTTTCAGATGGTGTCGCCCTCTTCGAGATCCTTGCAGACATCGACCCCGACCTTTTCCGCAATCCACATTCCGGCGACACAAAGGACAACTGGGTTCTCACCATTGGCACTCTCAAGCGCCTCTTCAAGCTCATGATGCAGTTCTACTCTGAGAGTCTGCAATGCGCTCCTACGCCGCTGCCATCACCAGATCTAAATGCCATCGCTCGGTTTTCGGATCCGACAGAGCTCGCTAAGCTTTGCTTGCTCGCCATCGGCATCGCAGTGCAAAGCGACAAGAACGAGGCTCATATCGCAGCGATCCAGACGCTTGATCAGAAGCATCAGCACCAGCTCATGATGGCTATCGAGAACATCATGACATCCATCCATCAAGGGCAAGAAGAACATCAAGCCGCCGCCGCCGCCGACGACTCAATAGCGTCGTCAGTTGTCCTTGGTGGCGGTGACAGTACCGACTCGAAGCATGAAGGCAAGTCCGCCGCTCAGCTTGCTGCTGAACTCGACGCGCTGCAAGCTGAAAAGGACGACATCGACAAGAACTATCTGCTTCTGGCTGAGACGCATCGTGATATCCAGAACAAGTACCAAGATCTCCAAACCGAGAAGGAGGAGCTTGCCTCGACGCATGAAGCGTTCAAGAAGCGCGTCGAGGAAGAGCGCAATGAGCAGGCCGATGTGCTCATGCGCCAAGAGATCGAAAAGCTCAAGAACGAGCTGCGTCGCAGTGAAGACGCTGTTGCCGAGCTCGAAAGCGACAACGAAAAGCTTCTCCAATCAGCCGAAGATTCCAAGAAGAGGATCGAGGAGCTGCAAAAGAGCGCAGAAGAGGCAACCAAGCTCAAAGATCAGATCGAGGAGTACAGGCACGCTGCAGTCCGATTGCAAAGGGCAGAAAATGCCATCGAGAAGTACAAGAAGAAACTTGAAGAGGGTGCCGACATCCGACGCCAGCTCAAGACGCTTGAAGACCAGAATGCCGAATTGGTCGATCGCAATGCCAAGCTGGAAGATGAGTACAAGCGCGTCTCCGCCTTCAAGCCGCTGATGGACTCGTACAAGACTCAGATCGCCAACCTCGAGTCCAAGTCGTCCAACTTGCAGCGCGATCTAGCCACTTCCAAGTACGAGCAAGAGCAGATCCTCTCTCGTCTGAAAGCTTCAGAGGCCCAGCGAGCTACCGAAAAGGAAGAAATGGAACTCTACCAGGAACGAATCAAGGAGCTAGAGCTAGGCGGCGACGCTGCTGGGTTGCCACGCAAGAAGCTCGTCAGCCGCCAATCCAATTCTTCCGCCAACGGCATCGACGGTCTTGTCGCGGCAGATGCCAGCAGAGCCAGTGCAGAGCAGACGGATGATCTGGATGACGATGATCTCCTCGACCGCTCTGGCGAGCTTGAGGATGCCTTGAGTGGTACTACCATGACGGACCTCAAGATCAAGGTGCGCAAACTGGCGCGTGAGCTCGAGGCGGCCAAAACCAACAAGGCGGATCAGTCTCGTCTGATCGTTCTCGAGAATTTGCTGGAAGATGCACAGCGCATGAAGTCCAGGTACGAGGCAGACTACCTGCGCGAACACCGAGAAAAGATGGTGCTGCAGAACCAGCTCGAAGCGATTCGCAGCGGCAAATCGGATCTCGGCGATGGAACTGAAGCAGCATACGCTCTGCGACTGCGACTCAACGAGGTGGTCGAGGAGCTAGATGCGGCCAAGCGACGAGTGACCGAGCTGGAGGTGCAGAACGAGCAAGTGACTCGCGAACTCACTGTGGCCAAGTCGGATCTGACGCTGGTCAACAAGGACCAAGTGGACATTCTGCACTCGCTTAGGGCATCGATGGAGGGCGACAAGGATGAGCTGGAAGCGCAGGTCAAGAAGCTCAAGACCGAATTGGCATCTGTAGGTGAACAGAATCGCATGTACATGGCGCAGGTCAACGCGTTGCTCATGGAGAAGGTGGATCTGCAGGCGGAAGGAATTGGTCAACGTGATGAAGCACTCAAGCGCGAGCGCACGCTTGGCGAGCTGCGCACACGACTCAAAGGCAAGGGTTTGCCGAAGGAGGTGGAAGAGATGGTAGCCAGCTTGCAGAGCGAGGCAATGAACAGCACACGCGATCTCAAAGCGTTACAAGAGCGCTTCGCCAAAGCCAAAACATTCATCAAGCAGCAGGACAAGATGATCAAGGAGAAGGATCGCAGTATTGCTGCCGCAGCCGCTGCAGGCTCCTTGGTGGGTGGAGAAGGAGGCTTGCTTCGTGGCGATGGCAGCAATGAGGCGCTGGAGAAGGAGACTAGATCGCTGCGAGAACAGGTGCGCAATTTGGAACGCGAACAGCGACTCATGATGTCGGCATTCCAGGAACTCGGAAGGAGATACATGGTGGAGCTGGAATCGGGACGCAACCCAAGTGGGGGCGGAGGTGGAAGCGGAGGAGGCGTCTATGGGCGGTCAAGCTCGGCATCTTATGCGGCTGGCGGAGTGAGGGCGCTGTCAGGGTTGACCGGTCTGAACGCGCCAGGAAGGAGCTGGCTCGCGAACCAGAGACGGACGGTGAACCCGACGTTGCAACTTGCAAGTCGCAAGTGAGCTAGACGCCGAAGTGGGGCTTGTCGGGCCGACATTTTCGGATCCACCCAAACACCACCCGAAGCCTGAGATACCAGTAAGCTCACAGCGATGGTCATGTCACGATATAACTATACCCATGTTGGAGGAGCTCAAACGCAGTCTGCCTGGACTCAAGATGATTCGGGATCATCCAGTCGCAAATTTAATCGCAATTTGAAAGTCAAGACAGTCTGAGGAGCAACAGGCTGAACAAGGAAATGGGGATGCTCAGGTCCGAGCTATCAGACAGGATCGAGGCCGAGGAGACCGAACAGGACAACGGCCGTAAGACACAGCACTCTCGGCAATCTCGCGGTTCCGTCCGCCATATCGTTCCCCAGCCGGATCTACCTTGCCGGCCTCACGGAAATGCAACAGAGGCTTGAAAGCCTTGCTAGAGCGCAAGCAAGAACCTTGAAAGGTAAGGTGAGTTGAGTGTGAAGTACGGCTTTAGCGCTCGAATGTATCAGGATGCAGTCGAACGTTTCTCAAGAAAGCTACTGTCGCTGCCTCGGCAGACAGGCACTGCGTTGCGGGTTGCAAGGGTTGTTCGAGCAAAGATGCTACACGCGTGTGTTGGTCTGTTGCATGCGGTAGAGGGATCCGCGCTCCTTGCATGCAGATGCAATACGTGTAGCTCGCCTATGCGGTCTGTATCAGTCAAGAGCAACTCACTCCTGGTTTGATCGATTAGATCGCAGTGCAATGTGCAGCCGGAGAACTAAGCGGACGAAGCGATGTGAAGCACGCGTGTGTGTCTGTCGGTCGGTCTGTTTGTGTTTGCTGACGGGACGAGTGGATCGGCAGGCGGATCGACAGTCTTGGCTCGCTGGCTTTTGGCGAGAGACCGACTGTCAGAACACACATTCACGTTCTGCCCTTCGTTATTCTTGGCCCATTTTCAGCGATTTTTGGGACGCTTGGTGTGCCTCTGCTCAGACGCCTGAATTCTGTCTCCATCGGCTGCTTCCGCGCTGTGAATGCTTTTCAACCTGTCGGATCGAATGCCCCGTCACGCCAAAAAAATCCCCCGGACACGCACTCAGACACTGTGACTGCTCTTTCACTTGCTTTTGGTTCCGGAGCCCTTCCGCGCCTCGGTCAGCAATATAAAGGTCTTGGCTGCCAATTCTTCTTCCTGCCTTCCCTTCCTCTTCCCTTACCTGTACATCACAGCGTACCTTTGTCAATCTCTGACCTTCTCAGCGTTCACATCCAAAGCCAAACCACGTAACATTGCTTGTTGCAAGTCGTTGTCTCACCCACAGGACTTGCACCCCTTCAACGTTGCCCAACATTTTCTCCAACCAGCTTTGCTCTTCGCACAACTCGCACAGGGGCAACAAGCACACCGCCCCTGCCTTCCTCGCGGCGCATTAATCGCATCCCAATCCAAACAATCTTGTTTTAAGCTTTTCCAACCCTTTCGTCTCCAACATGGCCCCTGTCGCTAACGGAATCAACGCCAACGGCCACGCTGCCAACGGCAATGGCGCCAACGTGCCCATCAACCCCACTAATGCTCGTCACGAACAGCGCGAGTTCATCCGCGTCAACTCGGACAAGGTCAAGTACACCAACGAGACCATCGTTTCCGACTACGAGTACCTCAACACTCACGTAGAGAAGGTTCGCCACGAAGATGGCACCACCGAGTACGTCGCTACCCCCATCCAGCGTCAGTACCAGTTCAAGACCGAGCGCAAGGTCCCCCGCACCGGTCTCATGATGGTCGGCTGGGGTGGTAACAACGGTACCACCATCACCGCCACCATCCTTGCCAACAAGCACAACATCGCTTGGCACAACAAGGATGGCCTTCAGGTGCCCAACTACTACGGCTCGCTCGTCCGCGCCTCCACCATCCGCCTCGGTACTGACCCTGCCACCGGCAAGGATGTTTGGGTCCCCTTCTCCAACGTCCTCCCCATGGTCCACCCCAACGACCTTGTTCTCGGTGGTTGGGACATCTCCGGTATGGCCATGGACCAGGCCATGTCGCGCGCCAAGGTGCTCGACTACGACCTCCAGCGCCAGGTTGCCCCCTACATGGCCGAGATGAAGCCGCTCGCCTCAGTCTACTACCCTGACTTCATCGCTCAGAACCAGGAGGAGCGTGCTGACAACGTCCTACCCGGCCAGTCCAAGGCTGCTCACGTCGACCAGATCCGTGCCGACATCCGCGAGTTCAGGCGCCAGAACAACCTCGACAAGGTCATCGTTGTCTGGACCGCCAACACCGAGCGCTACTCGGAGATCCTGCCCGGCGTCAACGACACTGCTGAGAACCTGCTCAAGTCGGTCGAGAACAACCACGCCGAGGTCTCCCCCTCGACCATCTTTGCCATTGCCTGTATCCTCGAGAACGCTCCCTACGTCAATGGTGCTCCCCAGAACACCTTTGTGCCCGGCTGCATCCAGCTTGCTGAGCAGCACAAGGCGTTCATCGGCGGAGACGACCTCAAGACAGGTCAGACCAAGGTCAAGTCGGTGCTTGCCGAGTTCCTGGTCAACGCCGGTATCAAGCCGCTCTCGATTGCGTCGTACAACCACCTCGGTAACAACGACGGTTACAACTTGAGCTCCCAGCGCCAGTTCAAGTCTAAGGAGATCTCCAAGAGCTCTGTCGTCGACGACTGTTGTGCTGCCAACCATCTTCTTTACAAGCCCGCTGTGCCTGGCAAGAAGACGGCCGATGGCAAGGCCGACAAAGGCGAGCACCCTGACCACTGCATTGTCATCAAGTACCAGCCTGCTGTCGGCGACCAGAAGGTGGCCATGGACGACTACACGTCCGAGCTGTGCATGGGTGGCAGGAACAGGCTCTACGTCACCAACCTTTGCGAGGATTCGCTCCTCGCTTCGCCCCTGCTGCTCGACTTGACCATCCTCGCCGAGCTCATGACCAGGATCACGTACAAGGCTGGCGCAGAGAAGGAGTGGGAGTCCATGTACTCGGTGCTCTCGCTCCTCTCGTACTCGCTCAAGGCACCCGTCGTCAAGCCCGGTACGGATGTGGTCAACAGCCTCAACAGGCAGAGGGCCGCGTGCACCAACTTCATGCGCGCCTGTCTGGGTCTCGCTCCCGAGTCCGACCTCCTGCTCGAGACTAGGGTCTGGTAAATTCCCACAAAGAGGGTGCATGGCTAAAGGGGTGAGAAGCGGAAGGCGAGGAGCCACCTCGTTGAATGCTGAAATGATCTTCTTTGGCCGTGTCAGAAAATCGAAAAGCGTGGGCATCATCGGTTGTGCTAGACTAATAGGTGTATAGATAGAGTTTGCTGGTTTGCACATGCGATTAGGAAATTCAGTCTCATGTTTGCGCTTTATACACAGTTGCTTGGGTTCTCTCTGAGTGGGATGCTTTATGCTTCTATTCAGATCCCAACGTAAGTTACATTAGGCTACAGCTGCCACGCTCGAGTTAGGCTTGAGGTAGGCCAAGTCGAGGCCCTGGACATTCGCATTCTTTCCTTGTGTTGATGGCCAGAACGCGCCCGACTGTTTAACCAGCTCCTCGGGCGCCACCGCCCAAACCGTTGCCATGCCCATATTCAGATGAAAAGCAATATGACAATGCAACAGGAAAAACCCTGCGTTGTTCTTATCCACTTTGTACCTGAGCACGGCGAACCCGCCATCATTTACTTCTGGATTTGGCACGGCGGTGCCAGAGAACTGCGCGCCGGGGTCCAGGTAGACCGTCGTCGTATCGCGTCGAATCGGCCTCTCAAATCCACTGGGAGGGGAAGAATAGAGGGAGGAGAGGCGGGAGAACGAGAATGTGCCGGGCTGGATAGTGCGTGTCCAGTGTTTGTTGCTGTGCATGTGCCAAGGGTGGATTTCAGCGGATGCGTTAGTCTGGCCGGGACGGTTGACGATGATGATATCGACCACTTCGCCTGGTGACGCAAAGTACATGTTGAGATCGGGTGAATAGCCCTGCCCCCAATGGCGTGCGGACGCTGCTGCGAGTTCAGTCGAAGTATTGCCGACGAGCGGGGCAAGGCCGACGAGCGTCGTGTTCATAGCCGAAGCGTACTCCATCTCTGTAGGGAAGGGCATGTTGCCCAGCATCGTCGACACTAGCAGCGGCGTCGAGCTGGAGGGGATGGGCTGGGACTCGTTGTACAACCTCCCGTTCTCGGCCCACCTTTTCCCCTCGCCGCTGGCGCCGAATTTCACCTGCTGCGCATCGATCACCACTGATCTCGTCACTTCTGAATCCTTCGGCATTTTGGTGCCATACCACCATTTGGGGCCGCCCGGTTTGCTGAGCGGCGCGAGCGAGGGGGTCTTCCACCCGAACGTCTCCCCCGGCAGCAGCCTCACCCCCTCACTCCCCTCCGCCACTGGCGGCCTCGCCGCCTTCACATCCTCCACGGTGGCGTCGGGGTACACGAGCTGCACCCACATGCTCGGTCCGTACCTCCACCTGCTCTCCACCAACATCCAGTACACGCCCCCCTTACCATCCTTCTTAACTGTTTCCTCATCGCGCGAGGTCCAGAGGGCCGAGTAGCGCTGGCCGGAGAAGATCTCAATCTCTTTCGTCTCGAAGGCATCTAAATACGTCCCGTCCGCTTCGATCAGCGTCAACGTGTCCATCACCACATCGTTCACATTCCTATACGGTGTATCCGTGGGGGCGAGAATGCCGGCGGACATGTACATGAGCGCCATCGCGCCCACGAAGCGCAGACGGTACGTCTTGCCGTAGTCCATGTACAGTGTTGGGTACCCTCCCTGATCTGCGCAATTGCTCGGAGCATCCGCGCAGGATACGCCGAGGAGTGCGGCGGCGGTGGAGTTGCAGCTGGTCGCGTTCGCGGGTATGGCAGGGTAGTCGGTGCCCGGCTGGGATGCGCCGTTTAGCAACAGCCGGTTGGGCGATTTAGGGAACACGAACGGATCTGCCATCAAGCCTTGCGAGATGTTATCCAGGTTTTGGTAGTTCCACCAGTCGCCAAGCGTGATGAGTTTGCTCTCATCGTACGCGTACGGCGACTTGCATCCGCTTTTCGTCTCATACCCCAACCCTTCCTCACCGTGTACGTGCTTAAACTTTACCGAGCCCGGATCCATGTTCGCCTGGAACGTTGCGGTTGCTGGATCCTCCACATCCTCTTGTTCGGGATCTTCGACGACGAGCACTCCATATGCGGTCATCGCCTGCAGCCCGACGTGTGAGTGGTACCAGTACGTGCCGAGATCATCAGTTGTAAGAGGGATACGATAGTCGAAGAAGTTGCCAGGCGTAATGGGGTATTGCGAGATCATGGTAGTGCCGTCCATGACTGGGTGCATGCGCATGTTGAGTCCGTGGAAGTGCATGGTAAGGTCTTCATTGGATGGAAGGTGGTTGTAGATGCGCACTTGCAGAATCTCCCCCGCGCGTGCGCGGAGTGCGGGACCGGGGGAAGTGCCGTTGATGACTGGCGTGGGACCGAAGGGGTAGCATCCTTGGAATAGCGTGGTGCTAGTCACGTTGAGCGTGTAGTGGCGGACGGTGACGTGGCGCTTAGGCTAGCGAGGAGAAAGGGCTGGGGAGCCGAGGACATGGCTGACCAAGGTGCAGAGGAGGAGGATAAGGGAGAGGGGAAGGAGTGAAGAGGTGCGAAGCGAGCTGACGAGCATTGTGGATGTCGTCGCCCTCGAGAATTGGGCAGGTGTTGTCGAGGTTCAAGGGGAGGGGAGGAATGGTCCTCATCCCATCGAAGCCAAAGAGGAGAAGGGATTATATATCGTCTCCTACCTAGGCCATGCGCTGGCGGCCATCGTTTGTCGCCGGAAGGAGCTCGACACAACACAAACACCACACAAGAATGGTACCGGTAGATTTGATCCACATGGCGCCTGTCAATCATTGCCATCCTGGACGCTCGCTTTTTCCGCTTTCCACCTATCCCACTCTGATTCCCATGGAACGCCTTACCAATGCGAACGGGTTCAATACCGCACCGGATTCTGCTTGCCAAGACCCAGACGGAATACACTGTTCAGGTTAGCGCCATCTGGGGCAGCAAGCCCAATTCGCGGGGAGGGAGCAGAATATCCGTATCCGCATGCATCCATCCATTTGTGAATCTTTTCGGTTGAATAAAAATCTCCGACCTGATTCTCGCATAAATTAAAGCATTTTCTCTCGTGTGGCACCTGCTCGAATCGCTTCCACAAATCCGGTTCCTGCAGCCTTGTTTCTCTCTTGTACCGCTACCTGTACAGAATTCTGTACCCAGGATAGGGTCTACCAGATGAACCGCATAAGCGTACCCTCATTCCTACTCGTATCTACTGCGTCCTTGGCCCACTCGAACGCGTTGTTCACAAACAGCCCCACTGTCACCACATTCACTGCCGCATACAGCGCCAACTCTAGCCCTAACCAGACCCACTTCGCCCTTCCCTCCCTCTCCTCCGGCTGGATGTACACTCTGAGGAGGATGTAGTGAATCAGGTAGTAGCGCGGCTCGATGAGCGGGGTAGGGATCAGCGTCGCTGCCGTCGCCCCCACGAGGAGCAAAGTGAACAGCGGACCGCGGCCAAGGTTGAGTGCGGTGACCCAGGCGAAGAGAGTGAGGGCGTAAATTGGGATCACGGCAAAGCGCGGTGAGAAGGGGAAGGATGTGAGGGGATGGGGGAGCGTGTAGGTGCGGCGGAAAAGGCGCCAGATGTAGAACGTGTAGTGGCGGTTATCGGCGAGCAGGAACGGGTGGTCGATGGTGAACTTTTCCACTGCCGCGTAGAAGAAGCTCAACGCCAGCGCAAACAGGGCAACTCGAGTGGCCGAGCCGAAGGCCGCTCTTAATACGCTGGTGAGAGCAGTTTTGGTGCCGCGTAACAGCTCGTATTGGGCCGCAGGTGGGTTCGATTGTGTCTTCTTGTTGGATGGTGTAGAGAGCGAGTGGAGGAGCGAGAAAGCGCCGAACACGCTAGCGAAGACGAGAAAGTACCCGAGTTGAGGCAGATGCAACCCAGCCTGATGGTTCGCTTTATCGCCCAACACAATGCTGCCATTCCACTTGACGAACCACGCACAACCGAGCAGCATCGGTGTCAGCGGTGCCGCATTCCGCCACAGCGTCCTCCAAAACTTGTCCCTCTTCTCCTTGCCTCCCTCCCCCACGCCGATTGCACTGCTGAGCAATTCCACAACCGCGTCCACCATCCCAACTTCTGAGCCGGGAGCGGGGAGAAGCTGAGAGAGAGTCGCCTGTGCAGCGGCGAATACGATCCAGACCACGTTGGTCTGCCGGACGAGCACTGCCATGATCGACGTCGCGTTGATCCACATGACCGGCCTGTCGTTGTTTGCGGTTGAGTTCAGGTCGTTGTACACGGTGATGCACGCGAGCACGATCCAGATGGAGGCGAGGTCGGTGTAGTAGAGAAAGCCAAAAAACCAGAGCGGTGGGAGAAAGGAGATGGTACATGCCACTGCCATTTGGTATGGGCTCGGAGCGTGGCGTTTGGCCTTGGTTCCCACCGGAAGAGTCGGACGAGGAGTTCGACTCTGGCGGGTCGTATCTGTCACAGTTGGGACAACTTCGAGAATTGGGATGGGCAGACTGTCTTGTGAAGTGCCAGGCGTGGGCGGCTTTTCAGACTGGGCCTTGTTTTGCAGCATTTCGATCTCGCGTCTTGAGATTGCTTTCTTTGGCTTACGTGTTGATGCCCGTGCTGGTGTTGGCTTGCCTGGTGCTTTTGCATCCCTCTCTTCCGCATCCCTACCTCTTGGCTCCGAGATCTGCCTCAATATCCTCGCCACGAGCACCGGCAAAGTGAGAAGGAGCACCAGATTCGTACTTCTCAACCACACTACATCATTACACTGCCACCCTGGCAGCACCTTTGCCAGCGCCAACGAGATCACATACAACCCAGGCGGCGTCGTAAGCTTCGCATCATACTCCACCTCCCTCAGCCTCTGCGCTACACCTAGATTCGTCGGGGTGAGGGCTGTGCAGAAGCGCTGTGCTTGCGGGATGTGGAAGATCTCATCGATGTAAGGTGTGGGTTGGGTGCGGTTGATGAGCTGGCTGACGAGCACGGTGGAGGTGATGAAAACGAGTGTGGGGATGTGGTGTGCCAGAGGAATTGGGAGCGGCATTTTTGGTGGGGGAGAGGCCAGCCTCAGTCCCAAACCAGAGGTTGCGATCGACGCTATCGACGGTGATGGTGATTGGTGATGGCGGTGACAAGGTGGACGTCAAGAGATGGTTTGTGCACTGCAACGCGAAGGAATTGCCGCGGAGACGTATTTGAATACGTTTAGCTGAGAATTTCTTGTTTGTGCGATTATGCGAAATGTCGATTCTCGCAGCCTTCCTCCACCCACGTTTTCTGTGATTCTTCTTCATCCCGTCTCACCACACGTATCCCAACGATACCTCCTGCCTCAACTATCACCAGCAAAGCGTGGGCAGTGAGGAGGAGATGTACACCTCATCCTTTGTCCCAGCCTGGGGCGGCAGCATCCTCACCGCTGCACTGGCCTCCTCCACAGCCGACTCGATCAACTCAATACCAACACTACCACACACGTCTTCGGATCCACCACCAAACCCGTCCGCCCCGCTCGCCCAGACCTCGATCCCCAATGCCTCCAGCACGCAAAGCAGTAAGGCTGCTGGCACCGAGAGCGGAGCGTCAATAAAAGGTTTTGTCGGGGGCACCGTTTCCGGGCTCACCAAACTCGCGGTTGGGCACCCGTTTGATACGATCAAAGTGCGCATGCAATGTTCCCCGCTCGGGACCTACGCTGGCCCTCTCGACTGTTTCCTCCAACTCGCACGGAGGGAGTCGCTGCTCGGGCTGTATAAAGGTGCGACGCCGCCGGCGCTCGGCTGGGCGATCACCGACTCGGTGCTGCTCGGCTCGCTGCATAACTACCGCCGATTCTTCGCAAGATGGACCAACCCGTCGTTCGGGGAAGAAGACGGCGTCAAAGGCCTCGACGTCAAGTACCACGCGCTTGCTGGGCTCATGGCGGGGTGGACCAATTCGTTCGTCACAACGCCCGTGGAGCTCATTAAGGCTAAGCTGCAAATGCAGACCCAACGTGTCTCGCTCCACCTACCCGGCCAACATCACCACTCTTCTACAGGGGCGGTTGTGCAGAAGCAGTTCTCCGGCCCGCTTGACTGCGTCCGCCAAATCATCTCCCAACGCGGCTTCTTCGGCCTCTGGCACGCACTCCCCGCTACCCTCCTCTTCCGCTCCTCGTTTGCAGCGATGTTCGGTTCGTACGAGTACTTCCAGCGCACCTTCAACTCGTGGAAAGGCACCGCATGGGAACTCTCCCCCGGCACCGTCACGTTCATCTCGGGCGGGCTCGGCGCAGAAGTGTTCTGGCTCACAGCGTTTCCAGCGGACGTGATCAAGAACAGGATGATGGCGGATAACATTACGAACCCCAAGTACAAGGATATTAAGAGCGCATGGTTGAGTGCGTGGAACGCGAGAGGGAGGGAGAAGAGGTGGTGGGTCAAGGTGAGAGGAGTGTATACGGGGTTTTTGCCGTGTCTGTTGAGGGCGTTCCCGACAAATGCCGCGGCACTGTTTGCGTTCGAGACGGCAATGCGCTTGATGGGCGCCGAAAAGGTGTAGTTCGAAAGGAAGAGGAAGGATATTGGCATGGTGCATTTGGTGGAAAACTTATACCCTCAAAGATCATAGACTTTTCATCCAAACCACCCATCACTACTTTGCATATTGTAGGCTGTGAGCAATGAGGGGTTGTATTAAGTCCACTCTTCGTCATCGTCGTCATCATCGTCTTCGTCATCCTCGACAGCTTTCTTCCACCTTTTCCTCCTAACATCATCACCGACCATCAAATCGCTCCCTACATCCTCACTTCCGCCCCTCCCCCTCCCTCTTCCTCTCCCCTTCCTGCCCGCCCCCATCCCCGCATTCGCCTGCTCCAAGAACTCCCTCACCAGCCTCCTATCCACTTCCTGGATGTAATACTTCCCTCCACCATCTGCCCAACTCACGCACCCGCTGGTATACAACCTTTCCGTCACCCGCAATATCGCCAGCGGACTCGACAGCGTCCTCTGACTCAACCTAAAGTCTGGCGGGACAAACGGCTTGAGCGAAACCACCTTCGCGCCATCCTTGAGATCTAGGAACAGGAGCGAGAGGTTCTCGTTAGTCTTGGGCAGGAACGCGTAGTTGTTCACCAACACCACATCGGCGCGCTTGAGAATATCGCGGACGGAAGTGTGTTCAGTGAAATCACCCGTCCACGCCTCCACCCCTGGCCCCCCACATAACCCCCATGCGCTCCACCTCGCTTTCGCTTCCTCGATCTGTAAGGTGGCGAGGGAGGCAGGGATGGGCATCATCTCGCACCCGTACGCCTCGGCACCTGTCTGGAGACTCGTCTGGATCAAAAGGTTGCCCACACCACTGCCAAGGTCAACAAACACTTTGCCGGGACCCAGGTCGGTGAGTTGGGCGATCTCGGACATGAACCGAGGGAGGAGCTCGCCGTAGACATTATCGGAAAACGCCTGGTACCGCCCGAGCTCCTCCACGCGTGGGCCCACAATGCGTGCGTATACTTGGTCCTGCACCAGCCGCCAGATTCCCTCAGGGACGCCGGTGGAGGTGCCGAGAGACTGCAGGTTCGCCGTAAGGGCGCCAGAATCGCGCAGTGCGGCGAGGGCGGTGTTGAAGCGCCCGAGAGTGCGCATGAAGAGAGGACCGTCGCGGCGGTTGCGAGCCTTGGTGAACGAGCGCAGGATCGAGTCCGGATCGGAGCCGTTGGCGTCTGACGTGGTCGAGGTCTCGGTCGGAGCGGGCGAGTCGAGGCGTGTAAGTGCCGAGTTGACCAGCGCTGTCTTGGCGACCGATCCGGCTGCGGGGCCGGTGGTGTGATGGGACGAGGGCGAGACGGGCACGGTGTGCGAGACGCCGTTGATGTGCGGTTCGGGTGTCTTTGCTACCTCTTCGGCTGCGGTATGATTGCCAACAAGTTGGTCACGACGAGACGCTTTGGAGCCTTCAGAGTCGAGCAGGTCTGCTGATTTAGCGCGTGTGCCGTTAGGAGCGGTGGCTTCAGCGAGTGCAGCCGGGTGCGAGCCAGAGGTGGTCGTAGCAGATGCGCCGTTGGAGGCAGTGGCGAGGATCATGCCGGCATTGTTGGAGACTTGGAGAGAATCGAGCGATCCGAATGCTTGGCGTTGCTCCGGGGTGAGGTAGTGCGTGACAATCGCCCTCACAGTCGCGAGCAGCTCCATGATTGGATCGTATTCGTCCCGATCTTTAGGAACTAGGAGGAGGAATTCCTCGGATGCACCTGCTCCGGGGTATTCGAGAACGGCACGTGGTGCATCGCCGAGACCGTGGAAGTAGGGACCGAAGGACTTGAAGTTTGCTGTGACAATGTCGGCTGACTGAATCGGTTTGTTGCCCTCAGCACCTGTTTGCGAGGCAACAATGTCTCGCGGCACGTTGTAGACGGGCAAAACGCCTTCCCTGCCGACCTTTTGATAGCTGTCTGTGACGGGATGAGGGTCGACACTGGCTCTCTTGCTCCCTCTCGGTGTGCTTGGACCTGTGCTGCTCCGTCCACCGCCGAATAGTTGGTCATCGTCATCACTGTCGGAATCGACGACCTTGTTTTTGAGCCTCTTTGGCTTGGGCTTATTGCTGGAGCTCGAGCTGTTCTTGGACTTGGTGGGAGCTCTGAGCTGTGCTTCTAGACTTGTCTCGATAGACTTTTGCCTCTGTGCGGCCAAACGTTCCTCGATAATCCTGCGTCTCTTTTCCTCAGGAAGGGCATTCTTGGAGTTGTATCCCGAGAGAGCGGCGATAGGGTCGCGTGGTTCCGGTGCGGGCTTGGTCGGTGGAGCAAGCTTGCGCTTCACTGTCGTTACTACAGTGACTGGGGACGAGGCGAGCTTTGGCTTTTTGAGCGGTGGTTGGGAGGTAGTACCGGTGGTAGAGGTCGGTGTGGACTTGGAAGTGGCAGTAGTGGTTGAGGATGGTTTCGAGGGCGGTTTGCCTCCGAAGAAGTTGATCATGATGCTTGCGTTTGAAGGCTGTTGCTGCGTGGGTAGTGAACCCTAGACGAAGAGATGATACATGTGCGGCCCAGGATAGATCGATGGTAGTACAAATGTGCGGGCAGATGGCAAGATCCGAAGATAGAATGCTGATGTATATCCGATAGCCTGAGCAGAGTGTATGAGATCGATAGATATGAGCGTATAGACAGAGTACCGAGAGTCCAGCAAAAGGTATTGGGGTGATGGTGTCAAGAAGAAGAAGAAGGACGAAGAAGGACGAAGTGTTGCGGAAAGTTGAATATGCACCAACATGCACATCGACACTCTAACACTGTCAAAGAGCAACAGCGCGCGGCTTTGCATTTCATTTGCCTTGTTAGCTCAATTTCTGCTCAACGTCGGACGACATTTTCGCAATTTCTTCCAGATGTGCTTGCATCTCGACTCGTGCGAGTAAATCAACTGCGGATCCTGTAATGCTGAAACCTGCAACCATCAGCAGTCATCCACGATGCTGTCGGACCAGAGCAATGCTTCAGTTTAACGCCAATCCTGAGGCTCCCAGGAATCTCTACCTCGAGTGATGATGATACTTGCAGCTAGCAGCAGCATGGATGGATGGATGACAGACTCAAGGTGCAGCGCTCCGCTATGCGCTGGATGGCCGTTTTAGACTCGAAATTTCAACCACGTAGCGCCCGTGCACTCTATCTCTCGGCTGTCTGAAGTCAGTGTCTGTTCTCCACTTATCAGGCTCAAATGCAATCAGTCTCGACACGCTCCACCATTCTGTCAACGGCCAACGTTGCATCCTTGCTTCCTTTCTCCTCTCATCTTGCCGACAAATCCCCTCTTGTCGCATAACCACCGAATATGGCAGCCGCACAACCACAAACCGTCCCCTGTGCCTACAAGACGGGTCGCACACTTGGCCAGGGCACTTATGCCGTCGTCAAAGAAGCCGTCCACATCGAAACGGGGAAATACTATGCCTGCAAGGTCATCTCGAAAAAGCTCATGGAAGGACGAGAACACATGGTGCGCAACGAGATCGCTTCGCTCAAACGAGTCTCCCGCGGTCACCGCAGCATCGTCACTCTGGTCGACTATTTCGAAACCATGAACAACCTCTACCTCGTCACCGATCTGTGCGTGGGAGGCGAGCTGTTTGACCGAATCTGCGACCGTGGTAACTACTACGAGAAGGATGCAGCCCACATTGTGCGCACCATCACTGAGGCATTGGTGTATCTGCACGATCAGGGTATTGTTCACCGCGATCTTAAGCCCGAGAATCTGCTTTTCCGCGATAGGAGCGAAAACTCGGATCTGCTCATTGCCGACTTTGGTCTCTCCCGTGTCGTCGATGACGAAAAAATGACCGTCCTCTCCACGACCTGCGGCACTCCGGGGTACATGGCTCCCGAGATCTTCAAAAAGTCCGGCCACGGTAAGCCGGTCGACATGTGGGCGATCGGCGTTATCACCTACTTCCTCCTCTGCGGCTACACCCCTTTCGACCGCGATACTACCATGGAGGAAATGCAAGCCATCATCAATGCCGACTACAAGTTCGAGCCCACCATGTACTGGCGTGATGTCTCGGACAACGCCAAAGACTTTATCACCAAACTCCTCACCATCGACCCCACCACGCGGCTGACGGCAAAGCAGGCGCTTCAGCACCCCTGGCTCTCCACCGACCCCGCCACCACCAACGCCGCCCCCAACACCCCCGTCGAAGACCAGAAAGATTTGCTCCCAGATATTAAGAGTGCTTTCAACGCAAAACGCACGTTCAGAAAAGCTGTCAACGGCATCCGCCTCATCAACCGCCTCAAGACAAACGAACATGTCCCCAACAAGGACGAAATCGAGAAATTACGCCAGTCCATCAAAGACGCTGATAAAGAATCCCAAAACCTCGACCAAGTCATGGCCCCCGCCCAACAAGCTTAACCCTCCAACTCGCTCTTGTTCTATCTTCCTATCCTCACCTATGTTATTCGTCGTCTGGTCTAGGTTTTTGTCTCTCTCGCAATGGAATTCTCAGTCATTTTTTTATATCTTTTGATGATCATGATTGCAGGTGTGTATAGAGAAAACAGTGTCCATGATAAGTATGATAGATATGCGCAAGTCAGAGATTTGAGAAAGGGGAGAAAAGGATAAATCACAGGGTATGCATGCAAAATAAAAAGTTGCAAGACAAAGCAGGGTATCAACCAAGCCACCGCGCACATCCAGAGCTTAGTATCCCATCCAGCGCGTACGCAGACCCTCTAACCAGCGACCGTACAGCAAATCCGCAATTGGCGATCTTGCCGCTTCCTCAGCCGACGGCGCTTGCGGCTTGGCGCTCCCCGGTCCCGAGATCCGCTGCCTGAATGTCATCGAGAGGTTCTCACGAGCTTGCTCGTTATCGTTCATGCTCAGCAGCAGGTCCACAATCGTCGAGTACGCCAAGCGCGAATTGAGCATGCTCAGATCCTCGAAACCCTTCGAGATCATGTCGAGCGCTTCCACCTCGGCGGCATTCAGCTCTTGCTCCTTGGCACGTTCCATCACGGGCAAGATGACATCGCGCACCAAGTTTTCGCCCGCGTTTGCTTTGGCGGCGCTGCTGCTCGAGCTCGCCAGCGCTGAGCGCGAGTGTCGCAAAGGGCGCTGCGGCGATCCGGGGACTCCTTGATTGTCGAGACCTGAGGGCGCTGAGCCACTTCGCAAGCTGCCGAGATACTGCTGGCTGACCCGCGCTGACTCGCCCATGTCCAGTCTGCGAACAGGGCGCAGCGTCTCGGTGCCGCTGGCCACATCCGCCTCTCTCAGGACAGTGCCGTTGATGTCGTTGCGCTCGTTCCAGCTGCTGCGACGCGCGCGTGTCTCGATGGATTTGGAAGACGAAGCCGCCGAGCCGTTGCGGCTGTGACTCGGAGATGCCTTGCCATCACGAGCGCAACGGATGTGCTGCGTGGCGGTGGACCCAGGCTTGAGCGATGCAATAATCGCAGCCGCAGTTGCACTGTCAACGCTACTCTCAGCGAGGCTGCTGGCGCTCGGTGGCACGAGATGCGTCGATGAAGAAGCTGCTGCTGCGTTCGAACCAATGCCACTAGCTTGGTATCGCTTCGAAGCATCAGAAGGCTGCATGCCGCGGAAGGAAGCGCACAGAGCATCGACGTGGATCGATTCGCGAGTCTTGTCCGCGGGCGTGGAAGGAGTGGAAGCCGTCGAAGTGGCTGGCGTGCTCAATGAGCGGCTCAGTGCGTCACTGCTGGTGTAAGCCTCAGTGGACAGATCCGAAACGTCGTCGTGATCGCCTCCTGCATTGGCGGCATGCTGAGCGCGAAGTGTACCGTTGCGTTTGGGTGTGTGCATAGCACTGTCGACAGCTTCCATGAGCTGCCCAGCTGGCCGCCCGCCTCGAACTGTATCATAGCCTGCTCGCTCCTCGTTGGTAGCGGGAGGTCCACGACCGGGCTTAGCCCAGACATCCAGACTGCCGAGATCATCGTCGTCGTCTAAGTCACCATGGACTGACATGCGTGATCGAACGGTATCGAATTGCCACTCGCTCATGATGGTGCTGGCACCAATGGTCGACTGGGCGTCGAGGCCACGCAAGTGATCGCGCACTGCGGCTCCACCTCGCGTCGCGCCACGAGCCTTGTACTCCTGATGCTTCTCGATGAGTTCGGTGAGCAGCACCGTCTTCTTGGCATACTTGATGAATCGATGAGAAAGGAGTTCTTTCGTGGACGGACGATGCTTTGGGTCTTTGATGAGGCAGAGGTCGACAAAGTCCTTGAAGGCGGAAGAGAAGTTGCCTTCGAGCGTAGGACTCTTTGCTTTTGGGATGAGGAATAGAACGCGCATGGGATGGTATTCTGCCAATGGCGGCTCACCCTTGGCCATCTCGATGGCAGTGATGCCAAGCGACCAGATGTCGGCTTTGTGGTCGTAGCCAGCCTGACGAATGACCTCGGGAGCCATCCAGAAGGGGGTTCCGACAAAGGTGTTGCGCCTCGACTTGTTGTTGGAAAGCTGAGCGGCAACCCCGAAGTCGGCAAGCTTGACCTTGCCGCTTGCAGACAGAAGAACATTGGCCGCCTTGATGTCACGGTGGATCTTGCCTTCGTTGTGCAAATACTCGAGACCAAGTAGCAGCTCGCGACAGATGATGGCGATGTGCGATTCGGAAAAGGAACCGGCTTTGAGGAGGTCGAGACAAGAGCCTCCTGCGAGATACTCCATGATGATCCAAAGTTTGTATCCCTTGACGAAACTGCCGTAGTAGCGAGTGACCCACTCGCTGTCACATTGGGCCAAGTGAGCGATCTCCTGCTGGATCTCGCTGATGTCATCGTCCGAGTCTTCGAGATCTACTTGCTTGATGGCTACAATCTGGCGAGTTTCCTTGTGCATGGCCTTGAATACGGTTCCGAAGGAGCCAGCACCGATCTTTTCGAGAAGCTCATACTGGTCAGAAAGCTCCTTGCCGGAAGCTGCGGCTTTCGTGGGAGAACGAAGCGAGCTACTCGGTCCAGCGACAGGCGCTTGAGGCAGTGGAGATGCTGAACTCGTGCGTGTGGGTAACGAGGGACTAGCCTCTCTCGTGGGCTTGCGCGCCCCGAGCAGCGGCGATCGGGAGGGTAGTGGTAGGTTGGGCATCGTTTGTGGGCCTTCGAGTCGCGACCTGAAACAACAATCAGCTGAGTATCAGTGCAAGGTGGGCGGGAAAGATAAAGAAACGTTGTGCCAGAATCTAAAGCATGTCACACTGCTGGTGTCTGTTTTCGCGTTCGTGTCGTGTCGTGACGGGGTGGACTTGAGTCGTGAGCTCGTCAGTTGGTCGTCAGCGCGGATAGTATCAAGTCGTCAAGATGGGCAATGGTATTCTCTGATCGCGACTGTTTGATCGACAAGCTCAGTGCGTGTGTCTGTGTGTGACGTTGGCAGCCAAGCGTCCCGGTGAGAAGCTGCCCAAACGTGAGAAGATCGTGAAGGAGTCGTAACAATGTGCTACAATGGTGATAACGCGTGCCTGAAAGATGGAACAAGGCAATAGAGGTTGCGTGATGGTGTTGATGATGGAAGCAGTCGAATGCAACGTGCCTAGGTGGTGTTTGCGTGAGTGCGTGGGTTGGTGGGTATGAGCGCGCTGAATGGGCTGTCTCGTAGCTCCAGAAGGGGAATCCGGATCCACAAGTCCGAGCGAACAAGGTGAACAATGTCGAGGTGTAGAAGCAAGGAGTCGCTGGCACGCTTCGGAAGCGAAAGGAAAACTGAATGGGAAGCGTGATAGGTTAAGGGCAAGGAGATGGGAAAGGGGTTCAAGCCCGAGCTAGTGATGACGATGGGGATCAAGAAGGTAAGCGAAGGTGGGAGAATGGTTGAGAGCGAGAAAGAGAGAGCTAGAAAGAGAATGGGAGTCGAAATGAGAAAAGAAGGTAGCGGTGGAGAGAGGAGAGAATGTGGAAGCCAATCCACAGACACACACACATACACACCCTCGAGAAGCTGCATGGAGAGCGGAGAGCTGAGAGCGGAGAATGCAGAATCGAGTGAATTGTGTGAGATGGCTGTGACCAAAACGAGGCGGCGTCGGTGGCCAAATTTGGCTTCATCAGCCGCCTCTGTGCATTTCGAGCGAACCGCTTCCGCTTTAGCTGTCTCGTCCAGTTCAGTCAGTCAGTCACTTCACCGTCCAAGCTCGGCATAAAAACATAGGAAAATAAAATCAAAATAAAGTCACTAAGGATGAAGTGGAGTGAGAGTGACGGAGAATTGCAGGACGGCTGATGGAGAGCATGGATCGCCAAGGTGCAGAGTTTCGTGCCCCTGTCTCTGTCCCTTCGTGTCCCTGCTTGCCGAACCCTAAGAAGCCCATCCAAGGAAATCAACAACAGATTGCGCTTAGAAATGCTGCATGCACTGCACGCATGCAAAAGCGTATTTTATTTTTATTTTCCATTTTTGCGTTGCATCGCCCCTGACTGCGTGAGGCACTCTGTCACACAAAACAGCGGCTTGCATTGGTGTCTCAAGCTGTTCGCAACACTTCTACACTTGCGCCTAACGTGCATAGCTTTGGCTCAATTTGGCAAGTCCACCTTCTTCGCCTCCTACTCCTCCGTTTGGGGCGACCAACACCGTGATGCGTCACAAGTCAAATTGTAGATTGCCGCTGCCTTCGGGAAAAACAGACAGGGGCCACCATGGGAATTCGAACTTGCCCTGACGTCGCTTGACCCTCTGTTTGAGCTTGTCTACTTGCTAGATCCCGTCCCTAGCTTCAGCTGTGCTCTGGATCAATTTGCCCCGGGAGGACACAAAGAATCAATGGTCCCGCTCCATGGGCCCCGCCTGGCGGTACCCATGAATGATTGAATTGTCTAAAGTCCCTGCTGCTGACCCTGACCGAGGTGGTTCCCTTGTCACAAGCTAGGCTATCGCTACATGAGCTCGGGACCCGCATCACTTTGACTTTATCGTGCTGCAAGGGCCTAAGCACTCTCTTCATAGAGCTCGTCCTTCAATTGCGACTCTGAAAAGCGCTTCAAGTTTACCCAACAGCTTGATCTAGACTCCTTGCTGACTCGCCTCTACCCTCACAGACAGGTTCTAGTCAGCCATTCCGGATCAGGTTCTGAATGTCACTAAATGTGCTTGTCAAAAACAAAGACTTCGAGCTCGATTCTTGCCAGCCATGTATCAAAGTCGGCACTGGAACCGCAGAAGTGGCTGAACGGTCATCCAAATGCTTGGAGTCCGAGTGAGCTGATTCGGGAACGGCCTTCCATACAGGTCCTTGCATCTCGCAAGTCGGTCCACCCGAGGCTGAGTTCGCGTACTCACCCTGACTGAGTAAGACTTAGAGCTTCCCATGCATCCTGCAGCTCGAGGAGTGCTTGCAGTCTCTGCAAACAGAATTTTGTGAAGCTGGGCATCACCTGAAGGCAGTTAAGAATTTAACGCCATTCAACAATGACTCTCACGCCGTCACGTTCCGAGGAAAATTCGCAGCTCGCCCCTTGCCGACCGGTCATGTGGATTCAACTTACTTCCTAGTGGGCAAAGGTACAGTACTGGTACGGTAGCGTTCCATACTGAGCTCTTGCAGCTGAACAACAACGTCATTGACCCCTACTTGGTCAGAAGATGCAGACCCTTTAAGATCACAGGGTCCCGAATTGTGGCATTAGGGGTGTTCGGCTTAACTCCGCCGAGCCTTTCTCATGAATGACCTTGGAATCTCCTGTCAGCCCTCGTTCTGCCTCACCAAGCCCTCTGCTACTACAGTTCGGCACAACAGATCCTTGACCAGCGATTTAAAAGGTCTACGGGGTTTGGTTCCCACAAGTGTTTGGCCCTGCAAGTCCGAGATTACGAACACCTTCGACGTGATGATTCCTTAATTCGACTCAGTTGTGCCAGGATGGGATGATTTCATTCTCTTGTCGCATGACTCCGACTATGACAACGAATCACACCGCGGTCAGCAGGGGTCAAAGTGTCAGCTCTGTTGGTGGAATCGTTCGTGACAATGAGCGATGCCTGCCCAAAATTGCAAGGTCAGGTTGACAGTTGATTCTGTCTCAGATCCCGTCGCCTGCCTAAAATAAAGCTCGTACCAAAAAGGAAAGGACTCAGTCCACCACAGCATTTTGAAGACAGAGTCCCTCCATCTAAACCAAGCTTCTCAGCCGACTTTCAGCTACTCGCACTCCCTCAGAGGCTCAAGATCGTCGGATCAACCGACACTGTTTGCCGGTTCCCCATCCAACGTTTCGGAGATTCCGAAGCGTGGGAGAAGGCAACGGGACAAATCTCCGTTCAAGTGTCTTGCTGACGTTTACATGATCACTTTGATACCAACATGACGGCAGAAGATCCAGAAAAGTTGTTGGCAGAGAGACGAGCATGATCCTGACCGAGCTTATGATCCGATCGGCATTGCTGCTCAAATCGACGATGCAGATGTCAAGCAAACAAGCTCCTGACCGACAACACGACAAATCAAGCGTCACAAGAAACATTAATTGCAGGAAGCACTGCGATACAAGCGAGCCCGACAGTGGCCCGTTCAGCGTCATACTTCCATGAGTTGACTCGACTCTTGGCAGCCAACAAAACAGCTGAAAGGTCCCGCAGCCACATCTAGACTCTGGCCTAGCGAGGTTTCCTTCTGCATGGCGCAGGAAGCAAATGCGAAACATCAGGTCGTAGCGAGATGCCATGCAGAGACTATGACCATGCTCATCGCAAGTCACAGCTTCGTTGTGAGCCGAATGATCAAGCAACTCGCATCGTCAAATGTACTGCGGCTGCGGCATCACTCACACGAGGCGATTCGATTGTCAACGTCAAGTTTGGCAGGTGTCTGACAGTCTCGCTTAACCAGACGACAGCCCCTAACTTGCAGAAAATGAAACCCTTGAGCCTCTGCTGTTTTGCCTGGATTTATGGCAGCCGCTTTTGGAGCTGCGGATTTACGTTATGCGAATGCATTCGACCCCTAAATTGCAGGCAGACTCTGCGACCTCTTCGTCACCTCTCCTCTCGAGGTCAGACACGCACGGAACGCCTCGTCTCTTCGTAGCTCGACTCCCTGCCTTGATCTCGCTCTGCTCATCATCTGCAGATGCGAATCCCGATGCGACTTGGACTGGCTGTTCCAAGGATATCCAATATTGCACTCAGTGTTACGCGGCCGAGCGGAGCTTCCAATCGCGGCAGGCAGACGAAACAGCAAGCGCTCAACGGGTTCTTCTCTCAGTGAGGCGGCTAGATGTCTCAGCTGAATCCCGTTCGTTACCAGAGCCTTCCATCACAAGGGGCAGCTCAACCGGTTCATCTGTCAGTGAGCGGCATCAGCGGCGCTTGTAGAACCTTCTCTACGCTAGCGAGAGATTCTGTCCGAAGAGCTCACGAAGGTAGCCAGCGGTTGATCACACAGAGACGTCGAGTCAAGTTGACCTTCAACATGGCCATCCAAGCGAAATGCGGTAACACATCCCCATCTACGCTGCTGACTTTTGCAGTGATACCTTGACCTGAAAATGAAGATCGACGGTGGATGGAGCCAATCATGCACTAGTGATCAGATGTTGCATTGGCGCTAGTGAGGGCAGGGTGCGGCAACCGTCAAGCTTCGAAGATGTGCGTTGCTCATGCAAGCCTCATTCAACCTTCAAAGCCAAAGTCACTCGCTCGCCATATGACTATACGCCCATGGCTCCCAATGCAAAGACCGCTTTAACTGCGACATCAGTAAGCGAGCGGGGGCGATTTAGTCGCATGGCGGAGACTGGAATCGGATGCATCCAGCGTCAAGCTTCACAGCCGCCTTGAGGAAGCCCCATACCCAGCGACGCATGAGCATCGAAGGAGATGGTCCTGCAGACTCCTCACTTCTCTGGTGATTCGACTTGGCGGCAAACCAAACGCTGTCGGAATTTGATATGGGGATCGACAAGCGGTTGAAGAAGCTTCTCGTTGAATTTGGACGAATTTTACGCGCCCTGGGCATCCCAATCTTTCCTTTGCTTTCCCATTGGTGGATCAGTCTACCACAGGTCTGGAACCGGCCAACTTGCACGATATCCGCGCTGCTCTGTCTACAGACGCATTCAGAGAATCACTTGGCAAGCATCGTGCTGGGCAGATAAAGAGCGGAGATCAATGGTCTTGTCTGAGCTGACCAAATGCCGGTCAACTCGCCACCAAACTTGTCTTGGCCAATTCTGTGCAAGCCACAACATTCGGATCCCAGCTTGCCGCTACCTCGTTCCCCGACCATGCTCCGCTCCGGCATCTGCTCCGTTGCTGACTTCTATCTACCGATGCGATGTCAGTAGACGTTTGGGCTTCTTTCTTCTGTTGGAGAGGATCGTTGCGACCTCGTTGTCATGAAACGATTTCCACGCTTAAGGTTTGACTTGTCTGAGTCGTGTGAATGAAGGCAAAACCGTTCCGACAGAATTCGCCGTAGATTGATCTCGCTTTTGTCATGCAACAGTCGGATCTGACCAGCAAGGGTCTGGGGACGTTTTCAGTGGTAGTGCCGCCCACCGCCACTGCTCGATGACGAACAGAACCCTGTCCGCATATTGGGAGAGTTCCGCTTTTGTAAGATCTTGACGATCCCTGTCGGTCAACTCGGCAAAATTGAACACCCGGCCGCACCTTTGCGACGTCTTGAGATCTCCGAGCCAATCAAAGCGGCTCTTGTGAGGGAGTAGCATGAGTGAACGAGAATTGAGATCGCATCTCCAGTCTGCGCTTATATCAGACCGATATCCTTCAGTGCCGATCTGTAGACAGCCCAGATCACAAGGTGGTTGTGCTTTTTTCATACAATTTTTTTGGCCCTTTTGCTGACCATATTTTCTTCTGCATTTTCGTGATTTTTGGGATTTTCGCTTCGTGGAATTGGTGGTCTGTGATTTCACGAGTGGACCCTGAACTGAGAATTCGAGAAGACAACACCGCAAAGCCATCACGCTGCTCCCAACCATCGTCACACTTTCAGCCTCAGGCGACGACACCCGGCTCAGACACTAATATGCTTGCCTAGCCGCCCCGGCACGCTTCCGGACGGACTACAGAACCGAGCGTGCTAAGATGCGGACGTCGCCCACAAGGACATTGCAAGATCAGCTTTGGAACGGCTTGGATCCATCCGACGCAAAGATGCCCGCCTCGTCCAGCAAAAACACGACACCAGCCAGGAAGAAGGCCAGGCGTGGTCACGCCACAGATGACCAGCAGGCCGAGGCGTCACCATCTACCCCTGCAGGACAGTCTCCAACGAGCATGATGGACGATGGCAACGACAGTGCAATTGCAGAAGCCTCGGGTTCGACTCCGGCTTCCTCACGCGCCAGGTCGCCACGGAGAGCAGCTGCTCGTGTCTCCTATGCTCAAGAGAACGCGGAAGCATCCACGTCTCCCGAGACCCCCTACACACCTACTCCAGAACCGCCGACGTCGAGGACGCCAAAGCGAAAAGCCGCGACATCGCGGCCGTCGAGCAGCGCAAAAGGCAAGGCAAAAGCGAAGAAAGAAGATCAGGACTACGACGAGGTTGGAGACGAAACTTGGTATGGCAAAGACCCAGATCTTGAGATTTTCAAGCAGGAAGGTCCGCTCAGCTCCCTGAGCAGAGCCCAGCTCAAGACGCAGAAGCCTAGATCGCTGCGGCCATTGTGGATGCAAGGCATCTACCAACCCCCTTTCTTCGGCATTCCCGACTCAGACTCTGACGCCTACGTCGCTTATACAGAAAGTGGATACCAGCATAGTGTTGCGAACCAAAGCTTTTCTGCAGTCAAAGCACTACCATGGCCAAGCGACGGTCTCGCAAAAACAAAGCTGGACCCGAGCGCTTATCCCAACATTAAAAAGGAGCTGCTCAAGTTCTGGTTCCGTCAAGTAGGCTGGGTGCCCAACGAAGGCATCTTCGACATGGGCTGGTATCCTGGTAAGGCGTTTGGCTATGAAGCGAATGCAGAACGATCAAAGTGGGTAGTCGAGACGAGGCAGCAGCCTCCTCGATCCGACGATGATGCGGGTCAGCAGGTTGGTTGGCCATTCGTCCAGCCCTGGATCGACTCCTTCGATCGCAAGCTCCAGATACTCTCACAACACCAAGCTCAGCCGTTCATGCAGGATACAACCACGCCGCAGCGTACCGCGCTCCGCCATCCGACTACCGTCATGAAGCTCACTGTCCCTGAATTGTCGATGCGCAATCGGCTCAAGAAAAGCATCGTACAAGACACGCCCAAGCGCACGCCATCCGGCAAAAAGGGCGGCAATACCGACGCTGACGGCACGGGCGCGGATGAAGCGCAGGAAGACGATGACGACGAAGCGGGAGATGAAGACGAGGCTGCAATTGCTGCGATTGACGCGAACCAGGAGCCTATCAATCCTGACGATCCGAAGTTCGCCAATATCAAGAACCTCGGCTTTGAAGAGAAGGGGCCCGTCTGCGGCGACGTACTCCACATCTCTGTCGGACCGCCCGGTAAGGAAGTTCCTGTGCAGGTCGCGAAGGGCACGTCACGACGTCTCGACAGCCTCGGCGTAGTCCCTGATGAGGGGCATCTGCTCAACGTCGGCGGCCACGTGTACGACCTCGACTGGGTGCCTGTACCTGTGCATCTGAACGAGGGCAAGGAGTACTTTGTTGTCTCAGCCGCAGCGTCGAGCGCCCCAGTGACACTCATCGGACAAAGGCAGTCGAGTCCAGCCACAGCGAGCCTGCAGATCTGGAGTGTATCGCCGAATTCCCCCTCAAATTCGGGTAAGGGGGAGGCGAAGCTCGAGATGGTCGTGTGTCACGACCTCGGAGCGGCGTTCAAGCTCGCATGGTGTCCGCTCGGGCACGATTGGATCGATGCTACTCAGTCGAACGATACCGGCTCGGTAAGGCGTTTGGGATTGCTAGCTGGCTGCTTCACCGACGGCAGTCTGTCGGTGTTTTCCATCCCCAACCCCGATTCCATCACGACCTCAGCGACGCAAGCATCAGACCCGATCTATGTCCAACTCAGCCCGCTCTTATCACTGACACACCCCACACAAACAGCGACGAGCTTGGCATGGGCTGGAGGCGAGTTTCTCGCTTTCGGCGGCTCACAAGGCTGGATTGGCGTGTGGAACATCGGACGCATCCTTCGCTCTTCCCGCAAAGACCCTATCTCTACCCTGCCATCCTCCAGCTTACCGCCACCGCAATGTACTGTCCGTGCGCACCGTTCAGCCATCACGAGCATGACATTCATCCTGCTCCCGCCCATCACCGCCGATGGCGTATTCCAGCACTGCGGTCTGCCGACGACGCTCTTCACCGTCGGGCTGGACGGCTTGACTTGCTTTGTCAATCTGACACGCGCGAGCGCTACCTCGATCGAACGCTCGCGCACCGTCTACTACGCGTGCAGCTTCTCTCCCTTTTCCGGCGGCAGCCTTTTGCACGAACACGCCGACGGGTGTGTGGCGCACTACTCGATGCGGCCGGAGGAAATGCTTCGTTCTCGCGTCATCTCGCATACTCCTGCGCGTTGCGTTTCGCTCTCCGCCTCTGCGTTCCATCCGATGGTCGCGATGGGAACGGCGCACGGGGAGGTGAAGGTGGCGAATACGTTGAGGACGCTGAGGAGGTCGCAGAGGAACCACCTGGCGGTGTACCAGCTGGTGGTGGATAGGAGCACGGGAGAGATGGTGGTGAGACATCATTTGGAGCCGGAGATCGCGAATTTGGCAGAGAATAAGAGTTTCCATTTAGCAGCATGGCATCCGAAGTTGGCAGTAACGGCGGTCAGGTGGAACCCGAATTTGGCGAGGTGCAGATTGCTCCTGTCGGGAACGGCGGCAGGATTGGTCAAGGTGGATTTCATGAAGCCCCCGTACGAGGCATAGCAATGTCAGACGAGTGGAATGCATACTTTTTGCTTGGGCCTCAGATGTGCTCGCTCGTCGACACGTGTCGCGCCTGGTTGAGGACCACAAAGGTTATAAGTCGTGAGACGTCTTCTTGTCCTCGGACGTGCTACTCGAGCAAGTATAAGCCTTGAAGGCGAGCCTGAATGACGGGAGTTTAAACAGTTTGTTCATCTTCGTCTCTTTCCTCTCCGCCCTCTCCTTCTCTTCCGCCGCCTCGGCTTCTCTGAGCCTTGAGCTTACCAGCGCGCTGGCGACGTCGAACGGCAAGCCCACTATCTCTCTCTCCCTCTTCCTCGGCTTGGCTGATTCGCTACATAGAATTGGGAGCGACTTCCTCCTCGGCATTACCGGTTTGTGAGGCTCGCATGCATAACCTTTACCGAGCTTCCTTATTGGCACCTCTTCGCTGACATTTGCCGTGCGCGACTTTTTTGACCGTGACACACATCGTCTCCTTCTAGCCTTGCTTGGTGATCTTCGAACGGGGGCCGAATCGGGGTGGGGGTGGGGGTGGAAGAAGGGCGCTTTGGCAGCCTCGCGTGCGAGCTTGAGCGCACGCTGGTCGTGGAGTACGATACTCCTCCTTGCGCGACTTGCCAAATCCTCGTCAAGCTGCTCTTCCTCCAACCCCTTTGCCCCACCGCCGCCGGTGGTGAGGGTGACTTCCGGCGTGTGGAACCGCAACCCCCTCTGCTGAGATTGCGGCTGTAGCGACTTTGTCCGTCCCCTCACCCCCCTTTCCCCTCCTCCTTCGCTGAAAGACCTCCTTGCGTGGCCCAACACCTGGATCTTGGCTAGCGGGATAATCACGCCTCCTCCTCCTGGCCTACTCCACTTCCTCTCCCTCGTAACCGTATGATAGTAATACTCTCGGCCGGTGAGTTCGTCGAACAGCTCCCACCACTCTCCGTCCGGGTTTGGCGGGAGCACCACCGTACCTCTCGGCAAAGTCCAGCGACATTCACCGGTGGAAGGGTTGGCGAAGAAGTTGTTGGCTTCGTTAGCAGGGTCCCTGATCAACGTCCAGAAATTGGCGCCCCAGGAGTGCGAGGATTGCAGAAGCAGAGGCTTCCGTTGCATGTGGGCGTACGGTTGCGGTAGCGGCTGGGGCGGCTTGAGTGAGGACGAGCAATCCGGATTGCAGTGTGCGGAGGTGTTGGAGGAGGATACCGCAGCGAGGGAGGAGGAGGAAGACGTAGAGGAGGAAGAGGAGGACGATGTGTGAGATTTCATTGTAGTGGAGGCAATGTCTATGCGAGTATCAGGTCGGAGCCGAGTTGAGGGAGTAGGGGAGCTGCATGGTCCAGATATGTCGAGTGTCGATTCCTCTTCTGGCTGCACGAGAGAGTTGGGAAGATGATCACAGCTCGTACTGACTATACTCGGCGTCGGCAACCTCCTCATCCCATTCGGCAGGCACTTGATCGAATGCCCTCTCCATTCCTCACCCTCTCCCTCCACTTCAATCTGCTCTTCCGGCTCCGAGTCATCCTCGAGATAGCTATGCAGCGATTGCTGCGAAGCCGACAGGCTAGTGTTGAAGCTGAAAGCGCTCAGTCGAAACTGCGTTTGCTGCACCTCCCTCGCACCTTCCCTAGGGCGCTCCCTAGCTATAGCAATGGCGGTGGTGGTGGGAGTGGAAGGAAGCACATCGCACGCAGTCTGGTACGACATGGTGGACGAAGCAAACGACGGCGTAGTGGCGTGTGTAGCTTTCCTCATAGCTAGTGATCCGATGTGCAGATGCTATCCAGAGAGGAGAAGAGTGTGGAATCAAGACATTGTAAAGTGATGGTGATGATGATGATGATCGTGTGTATGTATGTGTTGAAAAGGTTGAGTGGCAAAGATTAGGTTCACAGCTTAAGTTGACTTAAGTTCGCCAAACCCGAGCCAGATCCAGCAACACACTTGACTTAGCCTTGAGCCTATTGTCAACCCACCCAAACATGCCGAGACTGCCGACGCTTGTTCGAGCTTGAGATTGTCTTCTTTCTAAGCACGGTAAAGTAAGGTTACCACTTGACCTAGCCCACGTCGAGCAACGCCACTTCTCCGTTAGCTCCCACTCTAATCCACGATCGCCCCTGTCAACCAAGTTATGCCCCGTCTCGGCGACCGCTCTGCATCTCAGGCAGTTGAGTGAGCGTGCACATGCATGCACCTAATCGGCCCTTGTCTCTTTGTCGCACCATCATCATTTTCAGTTCGAGAGCCAAAGCGTCAAAATGCAGCGTGCACAGTGTGACGTGCATAACGCACGCATGCACGCACGCCCACCCCTGCTCCTGCCCTTTCTTTTTCTTCCTTCCTTTCTCATGCAGACCCACAGCCCCGAACGCATCCTCCCGCAACCGAACACCGACAAAGGGGCCTCGCGCATCCTCACTTGCTAGTACGAAAAGACACAATGGATATGAATTGAGAAAAACAAGCTTACACAAATTGATGATGATGGATGATAGTACATGAGAGAGTATCGATACGTAAACCGTGATATGGTTTTTCCACGAGAAGATTTGTTTTTACAGTGCGCCTACACCTACACCTACGCCTATGCCTGCTGTTGTTGCTGCTGCTGCTGGGGCATACCCATGGGCATGGCTGGATATCCGTTCATGCCCGCATGCTGCTGCTGCTGCTGGTCAGCATCCCCATTGCCGCTGCCGTTGGCACTGCTGAGCGTGCTGGCAATATGGTCCAACAACGCCTGGATCTCTGCCGGCGCCCTCGGGATTCGGTGCCTCTGCGTCTTCATCAGCTCGATAAATGTGACGAGCAATCCCCATGGATGAGGCCTGTTGATGATGAGCCTCTCCAGCAGCACCCTGACGATCTGCTCGCGAACCAACTCGTCGTCGCTTTCGCCAAACAGCGTGAGCAGCGCCGAGGAGAAGTACGCCGTGTGACTCGACGGGAAGCGCAGCTGGTTGGCAGCCGCCGTCAAGATCAGGAATCGAGCCTCGGGCTCAGCGTCGTTGACCAGCCATCGCAACAGAACCGATCCAGGCTCATCGCTGCCACTGCGACGCGCCTCGATCGATCTGACACCCGCATACAGCACGATCGAGTTGATCACGGCAACGTTAATGCCGCTGCCCGAAAGCGACCCGTTCGCCTGGCCCTCTTCCTTGCCCACGCCGTTAGCATTGATGGCGTTAGATGCACGAGTGGCATTCTGGAGCAGACTCTTGAGCTGGTCCGAAACCTCACTTCGCGCTTGGTCAAAGTGGGCATCGATCGCGGCCCTCAACCCGTCCACCTGGCCCATGGCCGCCGTGTAGTCCGACGCAATGTTGGGCGCCTGGCCAACCTCTGGCAACATGGCCATCTGCAGATTGGCGCTGAACGGATCCGGCAGTCTCCTGTTCCTCGGGAAAGCACTGAGAATGAGGTTGCGAAGCTGAATGCACGAAGCGGACACCAGATCGCACAGACTCTGGTGGTAATCACACAGGAACTCGGGGAAATCGTGCAGCAGGATCAGCAGGATCCTCAGCGTGCCACGGTACAGCTGCCTCGAAGTGTCCTGCAATTCAGCGTTGCACAGAAGCGGCGACATGAAGCGCAGCAAAGACGCGAACAGGCGATGGAATGCTCCCCAGCCTTCCCTGCCGTTAGCCTCGAGCAACTTGGGCATGAAGAGGCGGTGCGACACCAGCGACATCCAAGAGAATGTGAAGCCGGGGAAGAAGGACGGCTGGAGCGTGTTGAGAGTGTTGCTGATAGCCATCAGCGCCTGAGTGTAGGCAGGTCCGAGGCTCGACTCGGTAGCGTGCAGATCGTGCAGCAAGCTCGAGAACAGTCGGAAGAAGGGCTTCTGCTGGAAGTGAATTCCGAGCTCTTCATGCGACTGGGCCAGCACCAGCACCACAATCGAAAGAATCTTGGTGAGGTAATGCACCTTGGCCTGCTCGTTGTTGGCTCCAGTAGGATCAGCGTGATACTTGATCATGAGCACAATGAGGCGCGAGAATGCATCGATGGGCGAAAAGATGCCCGTTGCCGGAGAACCACCGACAGCTTTCTGCTTGATGTAGCTGTCGACACTGACTTCGGTGCAGACACGGAAGAACATGGACGAGATGTCCTCGCCCTTGAGAATGCCTTGCGTTTGCAGCTGCGTGACGTAGTCGATGAACGACTTCTCCGGGTTGGGCGAGTGCTGGAAGAGACGTGCCCATTCTGCAAAGCAGTAGGCGAGCTGCTCGCGGAGAGCCGTGTTGCCAATATCCACCTTGCTCTTGAGCAGTCCGCTCTCGAGATCGTGGAGGAATCGCTTCGAAGCGTCAGTGTCCTTGCCTCGCTGACCGGCACGCTGCAAAGCTTCGATGGTATTGCTGAGCTGCTGACGAGTCGCGCAAGCAGGCTCCTGAAGGCATTCGAGGGCAAGCTGAGCAGAAAAGTCAATGACGCTGGCGCGGAAGTCACGCAGAATGAGCTTGGCCAGCTGTACGTCGAGTTCAGCAATGTTGACCAAGCCAGCTCGGATCAGCGACACAGTGACTGGCACGTTGAACTTGCGCTCGTCTTCAGCGTAGATGAGCCAGGCAGTGACCTCGCGAGCCGCCTTGACCGAAATCTCGCAAAGACGGTCGAGCAGCACCACGTAAACCTCGCGACCAAGCTTAGTTTCAACCTTGAACAGCAGCTGCACCACTTTCTGCGAGAAGGCAAGTGCAGTCTCGTCGCGGACAGTTGACTGAGCAGCGACCATGGGGATCAGACGAAGGGCGTGGCGGATCTCATGGTCCTGGGGCAATTCGCTGAGACCCTGCTCCTGGTCGGGTGCTTCGAGCAAGCGCTCGAGCTCGGCCATGCCCTGTGAGAACTTCTCCAACGACTGCTGAGCGTTGAGAGCACCTACCGCTGCAATAGGCAGAAGACCAGTGGGAACACCGGCATTGGCACCTCCGTCCTGCAGACCGGCGGCAGCCCCGGCGAGACCAGCAATGGCAGCAGAAGTGTCGTGGAAACCCGCCTCGGAGCGACCAGATACGGAGGAAGCGTGGACGGAGGCAGGGGTGCCTCGATCAACATCAATGCCAGGTGACATGCGGCGGCTGAAACCATCGTAGACGCGAAGCTGAGCTGGCACAAGACCATCCGGCCACAGGCGAAGCATGTCGGGGAGCGTGGCGGCATATTGCGAAGCAGCCAATGCAGCGCTGTCCCAGTAGTATCCACGACCACGAGTACGGTGCTCGCGACGGCTCGAGTATGCATTCGTCAGACCCTCGTCGACTTCGGGCACTGCCTTGTCCATGGCGGCCTTCTCGATAACGGAACAAGCCAGTTCGAGGTTCTCCTGCATGATGACCATGATCGCCTGCTCGGGCAGGTTCTGCTCGGTGAAGCCATTGGACAGCAACAGAGTACGAGCGTTCTGGACCATGCTGATGCGCAGAGGCTCCTTGCAGGTGACAAGGGCGAGGCTGCCAGCCAAGTTCTGAGCCATCTGATGAGCTGATGTGCGCATCTTTTCCTCATCGCCCTCCATGGCGAAGTCTTTGGTGACCAGCTCGCGAGTCGAGATGGAAGCGATGGTGACGGATCGTTCGACAACGGGTGCGATGATCTCGCGAATGGCACGGTCGATGGCGACGTAGATCAGCCTCTTGAGAGTTGCGTTAGTGTTGAACATGGTGAGCTGCGGGTTGATCACCACGTACTGCGGCAGGCTCTGGAGCATCGAAACGAGGGTCTCATTGTAGGCAGCGGCGGCGGCAGACGACTGACCTGGTTGTGCGCCCGAGCCAGCTGCAGCCACGGCGGCGGCTGCAGCGCTGGCCTTTTGGGATTGAGGGCCCATGCGTCCGCTGGCTGCAGCGCCGTAGCCACCAGCGAGCGAGAGACGTTCGAGGTCCTGAGAGATACCGGTGGCAGGCTGCTGAGAGAGTTGCTGCTGATGCTGACGCTGCTGCTGCAACTGCATCTGCTGTGCTGCCTGCTGCTGTTCCTGCTGGTTAAGATGCTGGAGTTGACCCGACGACTGCTGCTGCTGTTGCTGTTGTTGCTGCAAGAGCTGCTCCGCGCTGGGTCGGTTGCGAAGGATGCTGGTAGGCGGCACATCCTTGAGCTCGACGTTGAGACTCTTGAAGAGCACTTCGATCTCGAACTTGAGATTGAGCTTGAGCTCTGCAAACTGATAGAGCTCGACCATTAGACGCAACACTGCCATCAGCCAAGGGTTGGGCGGCTTGAAGACGTTGGACTTGACACACTGTTCCATGATCTTGCAGACGAAGGGAATGGCAACAATGAGTCGGTTGCTGTCGTAGCCTTGGATGAGGAGCTCCTTGAAAGCGATGTTGCGGTGACGGATAGGCTTGTCGCGGGCGAGGGTGAGGCTGCCGAGCCAGGAACCCAAGTTCTTGAGCAGGTTGCGTTCCTGGGTCGATTGAACCGTCTTGTCGCTGTTAAGGAGCATCTGACACTTGGCAAGTGTCTCGTGCAAGATGAAGGCCATGAGACCCTTGGCGCCCAAGCCATCCAGGAATTGGGCATAGAGGCCGTGATTGTTGGGCTCGATGCTGATTCGCTGCAGAACCAAGTAGTTTGAGAACCAGCGGAAGGTGTCGGCTGTAATCAGGCGACGGGCATTGCTGAGCTTGGACTCGAGGTTGGTTGGCGAAAGATTGTTGACGAGGAAGAGCACCTTGTCAGTGACGTCCTCGCTCGGGTCGCGCTGCTCGCCATCTTGGGGCAGAGGATCAGCGCGAATTGCAGGGAACGACGCCTTCTTGTCCTCGAGCGACTGTCCTCCGGGCATCCCAACATCGGCACCAGTAAGCTGACCAGCGAGGGCCATTTTGACGAGGCGGATGATGTTGGGGTACGACTGCTGGAGGTGAGGCATGGAGAGCAAGGCTTGGCACAGCTGCGGCCATTCAGGCAAGCGGTTCTGGAAGCGCAGAAGGGCTTGCAGACCGAACTTGAACATGTTCGAATCGGGTGGGTTACGCAAGGCATCCAGCACGTAACGGATAGCGATACCCAACGGGATGTAGTCGATCAGCTGATACTGGATGAGCGAGCCGAAGACGACGGCAGTCATCTCGAGCTCACGAGGAGGGTAGTACATCTCGAACCAGCGATACTCGTCAAAGAGAGTGTGAACCATGCAGGCAAAGATCTGATGGTCTCGCACATTGTCGGAAGCTTTGGTGCGCTGGAGAAGCAGCACAATGTCCTCGATGCTGATCTTGCCCTCGTACATCTGTCGGTACCAGGAGTCAGCCTCCTCGTGGATATCCTGGGAGAAGGTGACGACCTGGAGTCCAGGCTCCTGACCCTCGGCGCCCGGCGCAAGGTTCATGAGACGAGGATGAAGCTGGAGGCAGACGTTGCGGACACCTTTGAAAAAGTCGATCTCCTCAGCACTCATGTTCTCACCATTGGAGCGAAGGGCCTTGAGAAAACTGGCAACGCTCTGGACGGTGAGCGGGACAAAGCTCTGTTCGGCATGCGGGTCGGGCTTGGCGAGATCGTCCTTGGCTTTCATGTCGAGGAACTCAAGCACGGCACGGATGAAGTCGCTGCCGTGGCGGTTGATGTTGTCCTGCAACCAGGCATCGAGGTCGATGGCCTCGCGTCGAGAAGCCAGTGCAGCAACGTCGAGGGCGAATGCGAAAGGTCGGGCCTCGACGAGATCGTCGACAATGCCAAGACTCTGGGCGACATCGACGATACGACTGAGGTTGAGCTGGTTCTCGAGGTAGAAGTTGCGGAAGGCATTGAGCAAATATTCGGGATGCGTGCGCCAGATGCGGTGGAAGACAAGCAGGCTGCTGTTGTGAGGCGTCATGAACATGGTGAGGAGCTGCGATGCGAGTTCGGCGTGGACGGGGTTCCAGGGCTGCGGGATCTGGACCAGACCAAGGAGGATGAGCTCAGGGCACGACTTGATGGCCTGCTCGAGCACTTCCTGGACAGCAGAACGAACGTTCTGGTCGTCGGAAGCGGCAATCTCGATGAGCGTCTCGACCAAGTCGAGCGAGTTGTAAGCGTTAGGAACGAGCTTGCCAGCGAGCTCGCGGACGCTGCTGGGCGCGTCGGAAATCTGGTCTTCGATGAGGATGCGTCGTCCAGGCAGGGATGCGAAGCTGAACTTGTCCGAGCCGAGAGACAAGAGGCCGTGGAAGATTTGAAGCTGATGAAGGCGGTGCATCCAAGGTCCCCACAAGCCGGAGACTGCGGCGCCCTGACCCTGAGCCTGGACAGGAGCGTGAAGGAGGATTTCGGCCATGCCGGCCATGCGACCGTGGAAGGAGGGATTGAAGCCATCAAGCTCATCGAGGCCACGAATGACACGAGGCCAGGAGAGTTGCTGCTTGATGGAGCCGATGGCACGGACGAGGTTGGAAAAGTTGGTGACGCGATCGCTCTCGAAGATAGCTGGGTCGACGGAAAGAAGGACAGCAAGGATCTCGGAAACGATGCGCTCGTCTGGCGGGTTGGCCTCGTTGAGACCGAAGCGCTGCAAGACAGCCGCAGCAGTTTCGACCGTGGGAAGGCTCTTGACACCGAGCTCGATGACGAGGTCCGCGACGTTCTTGTCCTGCTTGAGCTTGAGCTTGGGGAGAGCTTGACGAACAGCATTGGCAGTGGCATCGGGGCCGACTTTATCTGCGATCGCGTTGAACAGACGCTGACGCTGAGCCGGATGGAGAGGAGTGCTGGGTACACCATCGGAAAGGAGCGTCTCTAGAAGGAGTGCATGCTGTTCGAGGCTGACGACCGGATTTGGGCCATCCCTCTGGAGCGCTTCCAGAACGACCTTGACAATGGCAGGACTGACTGCTTGATTGTTGGCGTCACCGCCGCCTCCATTTGGAGGAGCGGAGCCGTTGAACATGATGGCCGCCTTGGCGCACGGCCCGCTTAGCTGAACGCGGTCAGAAGCGGTGGAGGCGAAGAAGACGGTTCAACGCGTTGAACGGCGGCTGATACACAACGGCTGAGCTTGCTCCCGGAACGACTGTTCTGACTGGACAGAGTGACAAGAGAAGTGTTTCTTTGGCGCTGCGAACGTCGTTGACCACTTGTGCTGACAAGACTGCGAGAAATCCCTTGCTTATTATGCAGGACGCAAACTGAACTCCGCGAAGGAAGATCGAAGTTCTTGTCTGGTCGGATTGGAGACGAGAGCCTTTGTGTGCAGTGTACAAGGCGTTGTGATCGCAGTCGAGAGATATGCGCCGAGTATAGAGGTGCTTCCGGCAGGCTGTTCCGTGACTGATTACGAAGCGAGTTTGGCCTTTATCGTGGAATCAACACTGGCCAGGCTGGTGCAGATGAAATTATATCAGATACGTCTGGAGAGCAAAAGCAACGATGCTGTTGTCGGTATCACTGCGAGCTCAAAGACCAACGGAACCAAGATGGGAGGCTGACCAATCCTGAGGATGAGACTGAAAGCTCGGCCTTTGGACAGAAAGAAGATGCCCGTTAGAGCGATGCTGATCGTCGCGGTGGGAAATGCTGGAAGCTGCTGGTTATGCTGAACTGTAAGAAGCTGATTGCTGATGCTGGTGGGGATGAAAGGATTCCAAGAGGAGTTGTCGGCAACGGTCGCAATGTACGGTACGATGCTCGCAGAGCGACGTTATTCCGAAATGAAGAATCGGCTGCAGTAAGGACGAACAAGTCAACGCGTAGGAGTGAGAGCCCAGGTGACGCGGATCGGAGACAACAGCGAGGATGGAGAAGGAGGGAACCGGATCGAGGAGAGGAGGAGGGGATCGATCGGAGAGTGTTGGTCGGATGGGAATGAAGCAGTAAAAGTTGCGATGAAAGCTCAATCAGAGCTCCAACTCAACTCACTCCCAACTGGTCACAGTCACAAGAACGCACACAATCACACACTCTCATTCATTCGCACTCTTTCTTGGCTTGGTGTGTTGGTTGGCTGCTTTCCGCTGCTGCCCGCTGCTGCCCGCTGCTGCCGTCTGCAATGTGCACAGACTGTCACACTGTGACTGTGACTGTGACTGCAACTGGAAAATTGGCCAGAAAATCGTAGCTGCGCTGTGCTTTCAGTAGCAGTACAAAATTGTATTCGATCGTCCGAATTTGAATACAGCCAATGAGGCTCTGGACCAATCCGAATCAATCGCGCACTACACAATTCTTGCCTGTTCCCTCGGAGACAATTCAATTGCACGCTCGAGAGGAACGACCTTCCGCTCTGCTTTCAGATCACTTTGATATGTGTCGAAGCGTGGCCCGATCAGTTCAAGTTTCTTTCAAGCAATTGATATGCCGAGAATCTTCCTTATACATGATCAACACTTTGAGCTGTTCGTACGGAATGGATCGAGTAGGCCTGTAGCAGATATGTAACATCTTGACAAGCAAGATGACGTCCAGATGCTCCTTATAAGCCAGCTTCCTAGGCGCCTTTCAAGATCGCTTCGTGATCGACTGTGATTTGAGGGAACGCTTTTAAAAATCGAGGAATGTTAAACTCTCTGGTCACTCGAATAAGCTGCAAAAAAAAATTCCGGAAGTGGCTCTCATCACGCTTCCCGAAAAGAGAAGCAAGCCAGCTGTCCACATCATGCGAGCCATGTCACTGCGTCGGCAAATGGACCCTAGTAAACTTTACTTGACAAGCAGGACTTTCGGCTGTTTTTGGTGCAACAACAAATTGGACCAGCTTGAAACACACACACCCACACCAAGCTGCTTGGCATGCCGCTATCATTTCGGCAACACGGAACTCCTATGCTCGCCTCTTCCAGACGGCTTTTGTCGTTCTGACTGCCATGTCCCTTCTGCTGCCCAAATGTACAAAGACGATGAAGGACATTCACGCACCATACTGAGGACCCGCTCCTCGCTCCTCTCCACCAAAAGATCCCGTAGAGAATCTCGATACACAGACAGAGATAGATATGGTCCGATCCAGCAACAACCCCCTCATGATGATCTGGGCGATCGTCAGCCTTCTCGTGTTGAGCGTCTCCCCAGCACTTGGCGGCGTCGACTTTGCTTCCTCCGGCTATGCTTCCATGACGCACTACGACCTGCCCACCGACTACGTTGCTTCGTGCGGCTGCGTTGGCTCCTCCACCTACTATCCGACTGCTGCGCTGAACCGCGTTGCCTACGGTTCCAACACATCCTTTGGCGCGGCGTGCGGGGCCTGTTTCGAGCTACGCCTTGTCGGCACGCCCCTCGCCCGCCCCCCACCTACCCCTGGCACCAACGAACCGTGGGGGGACGGGATATTCTACACCCCCTCCCAAGTCTCCTCCGGCTCAACACCTAGCTTAGTTGTTAAGATCACTGATTTGTGTCCGGGGGTGGGGGGTCCGTGGTGCAACTCGACGCTGCTGGCGAACGGCACGTGGGAGGGCAACAGCCTTGGGTTCGACGTCCACTTCGACCTCGCCTGGCCGTCCAAGGGGATTGCCAAGAACTTCTTCCCGGGCTCGCGCGATTATGGTGCGTGGAACGTAACCTACGCAGCCGTGTCTTGCGAGAAGTGGGCAGGCTGGGGCAACAAGGCAGCATTGGGGTCAGACTGGGCCCAACAGTCGTCAGCTTGCTGTCCCGATAATCCGGCCCCAAGTGGAAATGATGCGAATTGCCCAGCGTACTACGATACGATCGGCGCAAACGGTGCTGTGCCGCCAAATACGAGCAATATCCTGTCAAAAGGCAAAGGCTCGTCAAACGCTGCCCCACCAGCACTGGAACATGCGGTGCAAACTCGCTTCGCAATGCTGCTTCTGTCAACAGCGGTGGTAGTAATCGGTATTTCCGTAGCCACCGGGCCTGGACTGCTTTGAAGATACCCTCAGTCTAAGAAGAACGCTGCCGTCCTGCTCTGTATACAATCATTTGGTCACGTGTAATGGTATGTATATATAGATGCTTTATCCTACAAGTTCCCGCCTTTCGACTGTTTCCGACCGTCTAGGCCGTCGCGGGTTGATGCCCATCAACATTAGCATTAGCATTTGCTTCATCTGAAGGCTCGTCATCAATCCAGTCATACAGAACCACCGCGTCGGCCATCTTTCTGCCCCATGGATCGTTCAGCCACCGCTGCACATCTTGTGGCGTTGACTGCTTTGACTCGAACATAGCGTTCTGTTGTGCTACAGAATTGGCATTATCCGAACTTGGCTGGTCCGCTGCGCTCGAGTCGAGGCCATGTTCGTATCCGAGCCAGATGCCAGAGTCCAGAGGCTTACTGGCGATGATGTAAGGAAGCACCGCATCGTCGCGGTTACCACTGGAATCGGGTTGTTCGGAGAGAAGCTGGACAACTCTTTCGGGCGCTCCGAAGCCGTATTCGCAGTGTCCTAGACCGCAAACGACGAGAGCGACGTTGACGATGGGACGATCGGTTTCATGTCGATCAGCACGCATGATCCAAGCCGTAACATGTGCCAAGTAGGAATCCTTGAGCGCTTGAGCGGGGCCAAAACCCTTAGTTTCGACGAGGTGTTGCTTGAGTAGCCAGGTTGGGTATATAGCTGAATGCTGGAGCATCTCGCTAGACGCTTGCGATGGTGTTAGGCCTGGAACTTGGGGGAAACGAGGAGGCAGGTCAGGCCGCATGAGCCCCGACAAGTAGCTGCGATGGGCAGCACTGATCTTGGTGACGGCGTCCCATGCTGTAAAAAGCGGTGGTCGTGAGCCAATAGTTGCGGTCATGAAAGTCTGCCGCGGTATCGGTGCTGCTCCAACGGGCGGTGCGATAGTTGAAGCTTGGCTTGTGGATGCCACTCGTTGTTGCTCATCTGGCTTGACAGCATCTACACCATCGCGAAAGACCTGCCTTGCCCACTGTCTTGGCGGGAATCCGCCCCAAATGAGCACATGGAGCTCACGAGCTAGCATGAGCAGCGGCATGTAATGTCCAATGTTGAACGATTCTTTGCTCTCGGCGTGATATCTTTCAGCTAGCTCGTCCGGTGAAAGCTTGCCATGCGAAAAGGAGGTGAGCATCTCCTGATCGAGAACAGAAAAGTGCTCAAGCACGAGATGGAGACGATATACTGGCGAGTTCTTGGGCGAAACAAAGGCATCTTGTCGGCTAGTGAGGGCGCGACATTGCTCGCTCAGTGCATGCAGTGTTTGTAGTTGAGCACGCAGGACATGAGGCTGATGATGTTGCTCGCCGAAAAAGACCAGCCGTGGTGGAGGCGGCGGTAAAGGATCGGTGACTGTGTCCGATTTGTGATGCTGTTGATCTTGAGACCGTTCATGCGGTGCAGATGATGGTGTCTGTGATGGCGCAAAAAGATCTTGAAATGAGCCTAGCAAGTTGGAAGGAGTAGGGAGGAGTTTGCTCCACTCAATGTAGGATGGACTTGCAGACGGCTCCTTGGATGAACGTGATGCTTGCTCAGGGTCGGATGTAGTGCGATCATCCTTCTCTTCTGTGGGGCGTGAGAAAGACTGGCGGTACGTAGGGATGTTGCTTGTCAGAAGTCGGGGCTTGGTGAACCGTGGAATGAAGCGCGCAATCGACATGGCTCTGAGAGGACCTTGACCGTCCTTGCTTGGGTCGCTTGCATCGCTAGAAGCCATAGCAGAGGGGAGGAGCGGCGTACTGCTACGCTCGTGTCATGTCCGGATTCAAGATAGTGATGGTGAAGCCTTGGGACAGATAAGGTTCTCCATACGTTACTTAGCCGAAGCTGAGGTGAGCTCAAACCGTGGCTGCACTGACTTTTCAGGGTCCAACTGACAAAAATATGGAAAGCGGACAGCCGCGGTCAACTCAGACCACGGTGGCACGCATGTCTATATGGCTTTCTTCAACTGTCGTTGTGCGAGGCAGGAAAGAGGGGTGGGAACTGACCCAACTGGAACACAACGCTGTTTCCAAGCCACAATGATCTTTGACCATCACAAAACCGAGCAGGAAAGCGCCGTCGATGGGGCTGATATAATTGCAGAGATGGTTGGAAAAGCCGTAGAAATCATGGTCACAAAATTCGACGCTTCTGTGAGCAAGAGAGAGACAGTTGCCTGATGTTTCTGTGCTGTGACGGCACAGCGCATCGTTGAGAGAGCACACAGTGTGGATCGACACGCCGAAATTCGAACTGGTTCTGGATTTCCATGCAATTTCGCCTCGTGTTCGTGAGGGCTTCAGGGCACGAGCCACGCTCAGCAAGCAGCAGCAAGCAGCAGTAAGCAGACGAGCCTCAGCCAAAAATCGTCGAGATGTCCGCTCCAATCGACCCCAACGGCTTCCTGTGCTTCGGATCCACATCCGCCATTGTGCAGTGCAGACACACACACAGCCCAACTCAACTGGAGCTCGGCTGCTCTTTCCCCTCCCCCACGCTGCTCCTCTTGGTCTTCCATCCGCATCATCTCCTCCTCCTTTTCCTCCATCATCTTGCTCTACCACGCGTCACCCTCTCTCAAAGGCACAACTGCAAAGCGGATCCACCCTCACGGACGTATTTCCCAGACTTGGACCAGCCCGGACCTTTCTCGTGCTGCACAGGCCTCCATCCGAGTCGCAGCCATGCAGAGCCCGGCACCATCCGGCTCGGGGGCGCCGCCTCCCATCACTCTCTCCACCGTAGAGAAAAACGCCTTTGGATACCTTTTCAACCTTGCCGATCCTGAACGCACCGGTATCGTCACCGGTGATGCTGCCGTCCCTTTCTTCGCCAAGTCCAAGCTCCCACCTGCCACTCTCGCCCAGATCTGGGGCATGGCTGACAGTGCAAACAATGGCTTCCTCACTGCCCAGACCTTCAGCGTTGCCCTCCGTCTGATTGGTCATGCTCAGCGTGGTGAGGCCATCACTGAAGCCTCCATCAAGCGTCCAGGTCCCCCTCCCACCATGGAAGGCATCAATCTTCCCATCACCGCTCAGCTCACCGGGTCTCAACCCGCCGCCGCCGTTAACATGCCTGGTGTCATCGAGATCAAGCCCGAAGATCGTGCACGCTACACACGTATCTTTGCCAACTCCGGCCCCGTAGGTGGTCTGATCGACGGTGACCGCGCCAAGGAAATCTTTGTCAAGTCCAAGCTTCCCTTTGACAAGCTCGGTGCAATCTGGAACCTCGCTGATACCCAAGCCCGTGGTGCACTCGACCTGACCGATTTCATCATTGCCATGCATTTCATTCAAAATACCATGAACGGCTCTCTCAACTCAATCCCAGCTGCTCTTCCTCCTGGTCTCTACGAGCAGGTCAAGGGCAGCGGTGGTATTGGTTCGCACGTCATTCCTGGCTCGCCGATAGCCGCACAAAACACTGGCGGTTCTGCCTCCGGCTTCGGCTCCTTCAGCCCCCAGCGCCAGATGTCCGTCAACACTTTCCCCAATCCTTCCGTGTTCCAGTCACCGCAGCAGTCCACTCCTGCTAAGTCGGCCGCCGCCGCCGCTCCTTGGGATGTTACACCAGATGAGAAGGCGCGTGCCGATCAATTCTTCGATGGTCTTGATGTTTCCAAGCAGGGCAAGCTCGACGGTCCTGCTGTCGTGCCCTTCTTCATGCAGAGCAAGCTCACCGAAGCCGTCCTTGCTCAAATCTGGGACCTTTCCGATATCACACAGAGCGGCTCGTTCTCCAAGGACGAGTTTGCTGTAGCCATGCATCTTATCAACGGTCAGCTGGCTGGCAAACCTCTACCCCAGCAGCTTCCTACTAGCCTCGTTCCTCCCTCGATGCGCAACATGGACTTGCCCGCTGCAGTCAACCCACAGCAGTCCGATACCCAGAAGGATCTCTTCTCCCTCATGGACGACGACCCGCCCGCACCCACTATCTCGGCTTCCTCTGCCTTCATCACTCCCTCTCCCGCAGCACCTATCGTCTCTAGCGCTCAGGTCACCTCGCCCATCGCCACAAGCAGCCCTGCCACTGCGCCGTTCGCTTCCGCGACCCGGTCGGCTCCTGGTCCCTTCGACGACGACTTCTTTGCCGGCGGTGACGCTACCGGCACTCCTGTTACGTCTCAACCTCCACAGGCTTTTCCCGCTGCACTGTCGCCTGCTGCGACCGGCGGTAGTTTCAACAGCGCTGCGGGCTACAAATCGCCCGGCGTCGCATCTCCCACTGCTTCGACTTCGCGGCTCGGAACCGCTTTTGCTGCTGGTGGGGCTGCTGCTGGCGTTGCTGGCGTTGCTGGTGCTGCGGCTGCTGCATCCACTCTGGGTGGTGGCTCTTCTGACCAAGGGGCTGAATTCGGCAACAAGTCCATCCAGCTGCAAAGCACCGAGAAGTCTGTTGCCGACCTCCAGGCAAAGCGTGCCAATCTCGAGTCCTCCGTGGCTACCAACGCTTCCACCATTGCCGAGCTCGAGTCTCGTCTTGCTACCGTTCGAGGCCAGCACGAGACCGAATCTAAGCTGGTCAAGGACCTCGAGGAGCGCAACCAGAAGCAGAATACCGAGCTCAAGGCTCTGCGCGAGGATGTCATTCGCGAGGAGAGCGAGCTCAGTGCACTCAAAGCCGAGAAGGACGAGCTGGAACAGGTGCTGATGCGCGATCGTGAAGATGTGCGCGACATGAAGAAGCGCATGAACGACGTCCAGATGGAGACCAAAAACCTCAAAGAGCAGCTCGAAAAGTTGCGCAAGGACGCTAGACAGCAGAAGGGCTTGGTCGCCATCAGCAAGAAGCAGCTTGCCACCGCCGAGGCAGATCAGGACAAGACTGCTAGCGAGATCGAGGCCGTCCAGCGTGGCGAGGTGGGAGAAGCAGCAGTGGCGGCTACTCAGCATCATGAAGTGGCCAGTGCAGCTCCTGCTCACACCTCTACCGCCGCTGCTGAGGCCGTGACCAGTCCCGCAGCCAGCGTTCGTAGCACCAACCCCTTCGACCGCTTCGGATCCGGTGCCGCAGGATCGCCTGCTCCTGGCACTCCGTCGTTAGGCACTTCGCTCGCAGCCGGTGCCGGTGCCGGTGCTGGTGCTGTTCTTGGCGGTGTTGTTGCAGCAGCAGCACACCATGGCGAAGGTTCCGAGTCGCACCAGACTGGAGCTACGCGTGAAGCTGATCCTTTCGCAGTTCAGCAGCCCGGGCAACAGCAGCAGCAACATCATGAAGCGCAGAGCCTGGGCTTCGATGATGCCTTTGCCGTTCCAGGCGAGCCAACCACCACAGCTGCCAGTCAAGGCCACACCCAAGCCGTCTCGACCGACTTTGACGACAACTTTGGAGACGATTTTGGCGCTTCGGCCAGCGCTGTTCCCGTCTCGTCTGCAGAGCCCACAACCGCTACCTCGGCTGCGGAGCCTCAGACCACCAGCACTCCCCATGGTGCTGAGCTTGCTGCAGCCGGCGGCCTTGGTGCGGCTGCTGTTGGCGCTGGTGTAATCCACGCTACTGAGCCTTCTCACGAGGCTGACGCTTCGACTGGCGCCAAAGGGGTTACTGAGGGCCCGTTCGGTGGTGACTCTTCTCCTACCACCGACATGGACCGCCCTGACGCGCCCGATGCGGATGAGGACAGCTCAGATGACGAGGATGAGGGACGTGAGGATCTGGATGGTTACAAAGCTAGGAGCACCGAAACAGCTGTTCCTGCTGCAGGCGCTTCTTCCACTGCCGCTGATCGCTTCCCGGAGATCGAACCCACTGGTGAGGATAAGACTGTTTCGGAACCTGTGGCTGCCACGACCGATGCAGAGGAGCACACAGTTCCCGGTGGACTTGGTGATGTGACTACAGCCGCCACCACCATTCCCGCTGCCTCGGCTCCCGTTGACCCCTCCGCCATCGGAGCTGTCGAGGGAGGCCGCATTGCGTCAACCACCTCGATTGCCCCTGTCAGCCGCCAAGAGACGCTCGATGGCGACAAGGACGATGCGATCCCCACGGAGCCACCCAGCGAGCCTTCGCTGACCAAGGACGCGACCAGTAGCCATGCTGGCACAGCTGCCGCAGCTGGCGGTCTCGGCGTGGCGGCTCTCGCTGCTGGCGCTGGTGCATTGACGCTGGGCGAGCGCGGACATGCTGAGCCTGTATCATCGCCTACGGACGACGTCCCTCTGAGCCAGCTCATGGGTTCTAAGGACGCCTCTGCAGCAACTGGCTCCGGCGCTACCGTCAGCCCTAGTGCTTCAATCAAGACTCGCCGCGCGCCACCCCCCGCGCCGATGCGCAACACGACCACCGCATCGGGTACCTCTGTTACCTCGCCACCGACCGCGCCTACCGTGCTCGCTGCTGAGCCGACGAGCACTGCAGGTACGGCAGCCCCGGTGCACCCTGTAGGCGGAGCGGAGGGAGCATCGACCAACCCATTCGGCGGGGACGATTTCAACGCCGGGACCACCCAGGCAGCAGGAGCAGCCAAGGGCGTGGGCGCACATGATAGTGGGAGTGGGAGCAACTTTGACGATTTCGACTCGGCGTTTGAAGACCTAGGCCCGTCAGAGGCTGTGCCGAGCGCAGCTGCCGCTGCGGGTGCTGCAGGTGTGGGTGCGGGTGCGGGGGCAGCGGGAGGATTTGACGATGCGTTTGATAACGATTTCGACTTTGTGCCTTCGTTCAATGCGCCCGGAGCGAGTGCGACAACAGCTGGTGCGGGTGCGGGTGCGGGTGCGCCGGCTGTAGCAGCCACTAGTAGCAGTGTTGCTGCACCCAAGGATGCGTTTGACGACTTTGACGCTGCGTTCGACAGCCACCCACCCGCCGCTGCGAGTGGGACTGGAAGTAGGAGTGCCGCTACCACCCAACAGCCACAGGCGGAGCAGCAGCAAGGATCTGGATTCAGCTTTGAGGATGCATTCGACCCGACCCCCAATAACTCGTCCTCCACCGCTGCGGCCGCACCTGCTGTAGGAGCGGGCGGCATCGTGCCCGTGGGCAGCTACGCACCTCCCCCTGGTCCTCCACCTGGGTTCACCTCTCCCTCGTCCTCTTCCGCCGCCGCGGCGCCTCCGGTCCCTGCTCGTTCTGGAGCGCGAACCGGCGGCGGTGGTGGGGGTAACGCGATCGAGGAAGCCAAAGACTACACTGGAGCGCTACCGGACGACGCTGCGCAGGTCAAGCAGCTCTGCGGCATGGGCTTCACACGCGAAAAAGTGATCCAGGCACTGGAAAAGTCCAACTACCGCACTGAGAAGGCGCTCGAACGCCTGCTCGCTTCCGCTTGAACCTATCACACAGGAATGTAAATGATCTATTCTTGAAAACATTACAGTGCGAGCGAAAGTATGAAAGTGAGGGCTATGCGTACAAGTGCGGGTTGGCGGGGGCGCCGAAGAGCGCGTTCCAGGAGCGAGGTTCTGTGAGGAGTGGCGATTCTTGTTGGGGGAGGAGGAGGGAGAGGGTGAGTGTGGCGAGAACGTGTGCGTCCGGTTTGGTGTCGCCTTCGGCTGCGAAGTAGAGCAGTGCTCCCAACTTGGACTTGTTTTCCTCGTCTAGTGATGCTACATGTTTCATGAGTTTGGCTGTCAGCAAACTTCCCGGAACAACTCCTGGCGCGGGTGGATTGAACGCGGGGAACAGCGCTGCGAGTTGCTTCAACACGGGCGTGTGCACCACAGAAGAGGGTGAAGGGAGGAGATGGAGGATTGGGGTGTTATATTCTTCATCCGTGCGGTCGGCGGCTTCGATTGAGGAGAGCCAGAGTGTCTCGCTAAAGCCAGAGGAGACAATCCACGCGGTGAGCGCGGAAATGTACTCTTTGGCGCGGGTTTTCAGCACGGGACTGCGCTGCTGGATCAGCGTCAGCGTGCCATTGCTGAACACTTCCAACGCCGTCGTTAGATCATGATCGCCAGCGGAGTCGGAGGGGCCGATGAAGGGGAAGCAGAACGTCGGATCGATGCGCCCCACTTTTCGAAGCGCCAAAGGGGCGTGGTGCAACAGCAAGTCGATGGCTAGTTGCGGCACTGAGCCGATCGAAACCGCAGGGATCACCAGCGTTGACCCCGAAAATGAGGAAGGAGAGCCATCGAGTGGGATGAAGAAAGGCGTATTCATCATTGTTGCGGATTCAATGTACGAGGAGAAGAGGAGAAGGGGCAGCTGTCCAAGTCTGCTTTGCGCAGAAGAAATGTCGCAGAGTGTGGAGGCCGAGGCGCGGCGAAATGAAATTGTGAGGATTGTAAGATCGTGTATTTATTCGCGCACCGCAAAAAGGCGGGCAGAGGTGTTGGTCTAAGGGAAATCGAGGCTTGGTAACGGCAGAAGGCCGCGTAAGTTGAGTTGGGGCTCAGTGGAGAGCGCGTCTACTCTAAAGGCCGATCACTCCACATTGCAATTCGCACTGGCGCACGCTTGGTCCACATCCAGCTCTCACCTCTTCTCACCGTGGCTACATTCAACACCAACTTGTCATCATACTTGCTTGCCCTGCCACATCCACACGCATCGCTTTGCTCGCATCAACCGACACACGCACTCCGACTGCGCTTCACCTCTCTTCACAGACACAGTATACTGACGCGCCAAGATGGCAGCAGCGACCATGGCATCAGCGGCGGGCTCCACCTCTACCTCCGGGTTTGACTTTTCCAACTATTCGCGCAACCACCACCTTGCCTCCTCGGGCCTTGGCGGCTTCACCGCCACCTCCACTGGTACCACTATCGTCGGGTGTATCTTCAAAGACGGCGTTGTCCTTGGCGCCGACACGCGCGCCACTGAAGGTCCCATCGTCGCGGACAAGAACTGCGAGAAAATCCACTACCTCTCCGATAACATTCGCTGCTGCGGTGCCGGCACCGCTGCCGACACTGAGTTCGTCACGCAGCTCATCTCGTCCAACATGCAACTGCACGAACTCAACACGGGCCGTCCCCCACGCGTGGTCACCGCGATGACGATGCTCAAACAGCGCCTCTTCCAGTACCAAGGCCACATTGGCGCCGCCCTCGTTCTGGGAGGGTACGACACGACGGGACCGCATTTGTTCACCGTCGCCCCGCACGGCTCCACTGACAAACTCCCCTACGTCACCATGGGCTCCGGTTCACTGGCCGCAATGGCCGTGTTCGAGAGCGGGTGGGTGAAAGACATGTCACGCGCTGATGCGATCCAGCTCGTCGCCGCCGCCATCAGCAGCGGTATCTTCAACGATCTGGGAAGTGGCAGCAATGTAGATGTCTGCGTGATTGAGAAGGGAAAGACCGAGTATTTGCGCAACTACGAAACCCCCAACGAAAGGGTGAGAAAGGAACAAAGGTATCAGTTCCCCAAAGGTACGAGTGCGTGGACTAAGGAGCAAATTTACGACATGATCAGGAAGGAGGATGTGCTCGAGATCGGTGCAAGTGCAAAGCAGCCCACAGTAGAGGCGGCGCCAAGTGAGGAGAGGATGGATACGTCGTAGTCTAGATAAACGGTTGGCGGGCAATACATGTCTTAAAGTCACAATAGGTCTCAGGTGTGTGCGGATCGAATCGTGTAGAGAACGAGCTTAGACCGGCCACATCCACACGGCACAAGGAATGATTGAGAAGCAATGTGTTGACTATATTCATTTGAGCCTCGACATCTGCTAACGTATTTCTACTATCACCCTCCTGCCTACTCTAAACATCCTCAACAACCACGCTCCACGGATGCTCCACCTTACCTAGCTGAATATCAGTAATCCTATCCAGCATCGCCTTCGCAATCGGCCCAATCCCATCGCCCGCTGGAATATGGATATCCTTACCCATGTATCCGATCTTATCCACTGGACTGACCACCGCCGCGGTGCCTGCGCCGAACATTTCGATGAGCTCGCCGCTCTTCTCGGCCTCAATGATCTCGTGAATCGAAATCTCGCGCTCGGTGACCTTGAGGTTCTTTGGCAGATTGTTGAGCGGGTACTTGCCGGAGATGTGGTCTTTTGCAATGTGCAAGATCGAGTCTCTCGTGACACCGGGGAGGATCATGCCGTTGAGTGGAGGAGTGACGAGCTCGATGTGATCGCCCTTCTTGAGCGCGGTGAACAAGTTCATCGTTCCGACCTCGGTGAGCAGGTGGTCTTCGCCGAACAGCCACAGGTTCTGCTGGTATCCCTTCTTAGCCGCCTCGAGCTGCGGCAGGATGCCCGGGGCGTAGTTACCACCGAGCTTGTACTGACCCGTTCCGCCGGGCCATGCACGCACCTTGTTGGGATCCGCCTCGAGCGCGACGGGCTTGAATCCGGTCTTGTAGTACGGTCCGACGGGCGAGCAGATGACGAACAGCAGCGCGTCTTTCGTCGGATGCACACCGAGCGCGGCCTCGGTTCCGATGAGCGTGGGCCTAATATACAGCGAGTGTCCCGGCTCGCTTGGAATCCAACCCTTATCGAGCGCGACGAGCTTCTTGATGAGATCAATCAGCTGCTGTCCCTCGAACGTCGGCAGAGCGATGCGGGCAGCCGAAGTGTTCATGCGCTTCATGTTCATGTCCGGCCTGAACAGACGCACTTTGCCGTTGACATCCTTGTACGCCTTCATGCCCTCGAACAGCGAGGGTGCGTAGTGGAAGATGACCGCACTCGGGTCGAGCTGGAGTGGCGAGTAGGGGTGGATCTTGGGAGCGTCCCAGCCGGTAGAGCTGTTCCAGGGCACCGAGAGCATGTGGTCGGAAAAGTTGGCTCCAAAGACAAGGCTTTGGGATGGAGGCGGTATGCGAGGAGCGTTGGAGCGCGTAATGACGAGTGCCGAGGCATCGAGGTTCTTGGTTCCCATCGCCTCGCCCGTCATGGGGTCATGCTGGAGCGAAGCAGTTGTCGAGCCGAATCGCAGCGCAGCCAGACGGGTTGGAGCCGCCGAGCGGGCTCGCAATGCAGTTCTTGCCAATGTGATCATGATCGTGTCGTCGATGTCCTCTCAATGACAAAAGGGTTGAGAGACAGAACAGGGAGGGGTGTAATGGTTGCAAGAAAGGAGGACAGGTGGGGTAGCTTGCTTGTGACAACTGAGAGCTGCACGGACAGACGCACGGTCGACTGCAGAGGGACTAAAGCCGAAGCCAATTGCAGTGCAATGACTCGCAAAGCAAAGCGTCGATTTCATCGCTCGGTTGGATTTGCTCGGTCCAACGGCCAAAACGGCAAACTGAGAAAACAGCCAACAAAGAACGGCTATTTGCAGTATTCTGCGTTCACAGCTTTCGGATATTTGGTCGGTTAATTGACAATGTAACAATCCAAATTTGATTTTTTGCTGAAAATTCACGGCCGAGTCGAAGAACGGGTTGGATGCAACACTCAACTGACAGCCATCCCTCACTATCGAGTGAATGATGGCACTCGACATCCATCATCCTCACCCACTGATCCGACCACGATCCCGACTGCACTGAACAAAGCAGCAGATAAGAGGCAATCTTCCACCTCTTCCATCAAACATCGCTTGCATCGTCTGTCTGGTCGCTTCAGTGCGGTTTACATCACTCCCATCCACTCTCAAAAGGGGCAAAGGGCTTGTCCACTAGCCTCGTCCATCTTGGTCCTTCCGCAAAACGGCCTCGCACGAGTACAACTTTCGCATAGCTGCGCTCCTCTCTTGTGAGCGCACATCTATCCTCCTCGTTTCTCACGCCCAGCATGTCGTCGCTGCACTTTTGCGCGGAATGCAACAACCTGCTGTATCCTGAAGTGGACCGGACCAACCATGTGTTGCTGTATGCCTGTCGTAACTGCAACTACCAGCAGGAGTCGCGCGAATCGCTCGTGTACCGCAACGATCTCATGTCCGTCACCAAGGAGCAACCCGGTATTGTGGATAACCTCATGAAGGACCCCACGCTGCGCAGGACGCAGGATCTCAGTTGTCCAAGTTGCGGGTATGGCGAAGCAGTACTCTTCCAGGATCAGAGCAAGAGGATCATGAACAGGATGATTCTGTTCTATGTCTGCTGCAGGTGCAATCATCTCTTCAGAGATCCGCCACAGCCAGCACCCCAGGCAGGGCCAGGCCAGGTGTGGAACGATAGGAAGAAGAAGTAAAAAGAAACACAAAACGCAGCATCAATTCACTCAAAGCCCAGAACATCGGACACAACCATCTCGTTCGTCCCCATAGTAAACCAAAACATCTCCAACCCATGTATACATTCATTCGTTCCTACCCCCAGCAACAGACACAACTTGTACTTGTACCCATACCTCAAATCCAATCCCAAAGCCGGATCACTATTCACAGCAACAAGTGTGCGTGTGTGCACTCACTGGCGATTCATCAGGCTCATTCTTTAAGAGCGAAGCAAGATAGATTGAAGCATCTCGTTTGCGCACCTAAACGCAGCTTTACCGCCCTGCTGCCGCTGCACTTGTTTTCACTTGTACTTGTCCTTATGAATCCAGCTCAACCCGACCGTGTCATACCCGCCCTCCTCGGCCATCCTGTAATACATAGCTGCCTTTTTCAGGTCCTTCTTGCACCCCTTCCCTGCCGCATACAGCGCGCCTGCCTCGGCCTGCGCATCCGCATCACCCAACTTTGCCGCGAGCTCAAAGTACTCGAGTGCCATCTGCTTGTCCATCTTCACCCCCCAGCCGTAGCAGAAGCACTTGCCGAGCTCGTACACGCTGAGTTTGAGCTCACTCTTAATCGCTCTCAGCTCGCTCTCGCTTTTTGCGGTCGAGGTGTTGGTCATCATTTCCCCAGCTCGTGCGGCAGCGCGTTGGATCCACGTAAAGCCTTTCACAGGGTCCTTGCGGGCGCCCCAGCCTTCGCGGAGGGCCATGCCGAACATGCACATGCCGACGACGCAGCCGCCGTCGACTTTGGCGGAGCGTTCGAAATAGAACGCAGAGCGCGCAAGGTCGCCTTGCTCGTGGTACGTGATACCGCGAGAGAGGAAGTCTTCTGCGGTGGAAGGGCCAGTGCGCGTGTCGACGGCGGGCGAGGTGCGTGGTTTGGCGAGCGGCGTGGCTGAGCCTAAACCAGCGGCGGGCGCCGAGGCAGCAGTCTGCATGGGAACAGAACCAAGATTGGTGCTCGACTTAGCATTGCGCAGCATCGCTGGTCGCTCGCCCTGATGAGATGGAGCGTTGGAGCTGTCCTGCATAGGCTGCAATGACCGGAATGACGATTGCGATGCTTTGGCTTGCAAGTGCGGTGGAACGTCGCTCAAGGGTGACGTCGGCGAGGGTGCGATACCGGGAGACTGGTCGCGCCATGCTGCAGATTGCAATGTACTCGGATCGTGCTTGACGCTGCCAACCGACATGCGCGAGGTCATGATACTGTTGATGGTGCTTGTACTGCTGCGTCGACTGCTGCCATCGAGGCGGAGCGTCTCAACGTCGAGGTCCGAGACCATGCTTTCCCTGCCATCAGCTCGCGCGATCGCCTCCTGACGCTTGCGTCCAATGATGGGTCGGTCAACACCTTGGAAATACTCATTGGGATCGCCGTAGCCTCCAGCTGGGATCTCACTGCCTGGGGTTGCCCCCGCAGCGGGAGGAGGCGGCGGTGGTGCGCGTCCAGCAGGATGCCCCGAAACTCGCGGTCGGGATCCTAATGTACCGGCTGACACACTGCGAGGGCCTGACAGCAAGTTCGAGGGCGCAAGCGGTGCACGCCTGGCCTCGCCGAGCGGACTTGTTTTTGGTGACTCTGCAAATGATTCGACCTTTGCCGACGCAGGGTTCGGCATGGAAGGATATCGTTGCTGGCCGACACGCGGTTGACCGGGGTGATACCCATTCGCACCGCCGCTCGATCGGGAAGCTTCCGAACCAGACGGGCTGGGCGGGTAGACATAGACGCGTGCTAGCTGCGGACTGCCTTCGCTCCTACGTCTGGTTGGATCACCTGTGATGGTTGATGTCGAGGCTGTATTGCGGTGACCGAGGTAACGGTCTGCAGAGGCCAAAGGCGTTTGGTCATAGAGTTGTGATGAGCGTGGTCCGGCATCGTCTAGATGCTCATCGATCTGCGGAATCATGCTGTGTCTGGGGTGGGCCTGACCATGCCAGCTGGTAGGCTGCTGAAGTGTCGACGTTGTTGGTGGCGGAACCGCTCTTGTGAGGCTGACGATCTTTTCCTTGCTCTGCACTTCTCGGACCGTGGGATGTGAAGAGGCATTCGAGGCAGAAGTGTTGGCGCTGCGGCTCGTCTGCCTGTGACCCTGAGCGGCGTGGTCACGTTTCCATTGCTGGGCCACCGAGCTGAGGCCGCCGGGGCTTCGACTTGGGTCTAAATTCAGACTGAGATTGGCCAGGCTTGATTGTGAGTGCTCGACATCTGCGTCCAGCTCGTCTCCATATGTGCTCTCGCCATATACACTTTCTTCGTCTTCAGCTCTGGAGGACCAAGCACGCCCCCACCTTCCATCCTCCCCGAACTCTGAGCTGCGAACCGTGTCTATCGAAGCGCGCCGGGAGAGGTCGGCGGATATAGAACTGAAGGAGATATCGGAAGCCACTGAACCGCGGAAAGCGTTGCTGCCAAGGAGATGCGAGGATTGTCTTTGCCAGCTTTGATTGCTTTCGCCCGCGAAAGAAGAAGGGCGATCGTCAAAGGTGCCTCTGTAGCCTCGCTCGACTCTGAAGCTACTTGACGCCGAGTCAGGATCGGGCGATGTTGGAGCTGAAGCGGGTGCATGACGACGCTGGCTGCGAGAGAAGCTGGACCCATCTTCGGAGAGCAAATTTACGCTGCGAATGCTCTGAGTGTCGTCAAAATCGTCTGGATCAGGCGATGGTTGGACTGGTGGCTTACGAACCGAGGTCTTGCGAGATAGTGCCGTAGCCCGCTCGTAGATGCGATTGCTATGTGGATCGAAAGTGGAGCTGTCGCTGGGTTCTAGAATATCGTGCTGTACCTGCTTGCCTCTTTTCATCAAGAGTTCCAGAGGTGAAAGGGCGGCTTCAGAATCAGATGTCGCGGCGGACGGTAAGGGTTGCAGCCTGTCGGGGAACTTGGATGATGCGGACGTGTCCGGCGATGGCGTGCCCTGTTGTGATAATGAAGGACTCGTCAAGGAAGTGCGAGCAGTTGCTCTGCCCGATGTGGACGACGAAGCCGAGCTAACCGAGGACCCGTACGAGCCCGAAGAGTAGGATCGAACGGCATCGGCGCCGTAGTTAGCGGGCTGCAAATGGTTCATCTTGAGTACAGCGCCAGGCTTGCTAGAGAGTCAAATAGCAGCGATGTGTTTGATGTGTAGCGCAAGACGTGGCTGTTAGTGGAGAGACTGAGCAAAGTCGAAGGAGCACCTTTACGAGGATGTTCGCATGCCGCCAGAGAACCAGCAAGCTTGCTCGGATGCCACAGAGTGATCAGAGAGATGAACATGAACGCTGCCGTTCGAGACCTGAGTTAATGATTCGAATGCTGAGAGTCGGTTGTGCCGCTCGTGATGAAGGTGGGCGCGTCGAGGTGGGAGAGTGCGCGGACAGAGCGGACCGTGACAGTATGAGATGAACAAAGGTGGATCCAACCACACGGCAAGGAGCCGACGGTCACGCGATCAGGGAGCAAGATGCGTGTACTGTGCGATGCAATCGAGGAGGAAGGCGCTTGGTAGTTGAGTGACGAGATGGTGGGCTACGGCGGACAGCGAGGTTGGTAGCTTGATCGGCTCGAGTGTTCCGCATTGCTGGTGCGACAACGGGCTGAATTGGACTGTATTTTTGAGTTTCAGTCGAATGTGGGCTGAACTGGGCTGTCTCGGTGTCAAGTTGGAATCATGTGTGTGCATTCTAAGTTGCTCTCGTCGGTGAATCCAAGAAATGGATGGACCCTGATCAACGTCGCACGACGCACAACAGTCTCAACGCCTCGCAACGCCACGCCTTGGTGTTTCCAAGGAAAAGAAAGAACACGCATGGAGAAGGCTCACACACGCGCACTTTTGTGTTGCTGCATGATCTGCTGCTTTGCGCCCAACAACAGCTCGGTTGCACAAATCTGGACTGCTGGTGACTGCTTGACACTCAACGGAGTCCGTACTTAAGTTACGAGCCATGCAACCTCAGCATGGGCCCAAGCACACGGAATCTACTAGCCGAGCATTTGTACAAATCTAAGACCATCATGCAGCAAACAAACCATGAGCCAAAAAAGTGCCCAGATCGGGTTGCAGCTCATCACATCTTATCTCGCCTCGACCTCACACCGAGCCGATGATCGGGTCAGCATCGACATGCCTGGTTTGTTGCTCATTTCTGACGCTGTCATTTTGGGTATACGAAGCCTATGTGTAAAATCACCGAAGGCTCAGAAGGTGCTCTGATTGTAGAAGGGCTCACTCGCTTGACGGCTTAGCGAGCATGTTTTTGAGCTCCTGGACGCGTTGGCGCATGCTAGCACAACGTCTGCTTAAAACAGCATCATAAGAAGAAGCAAGTGTCAGCATCAATGGTACTGTGGGCCTATTGTTGAGCAGGACAGCCGAATACTCACTCTCGAATCAGCTGCGTCTCTTGCTTTCTTCTATCCAGCTGCATCTGCATAATCAGCTTGAGCGTTTCCTTGGCCTGCACCGGCCTCAGCTCGTTGATCAAGAACTGCATGTTGATCACCACGTTCTGTATATGTTTGAGTTTGTCCTTTGCTTCCGTCGACTGCGTCCAGAAACCAGGGTTGGTCGCCATCTGCTGTTGCTGCTGTTCCGGCGTGAGGTTCGGGTCCGGTACAGCGGGTACCCACACGTCGTATGGCTGTGCTGGTTTCAATAGGTCAGCCGTAATCTCCCGATAAGTCTGTAGCAGCGTCTGAAGTAATGTGAGCAGCAGCTGTTTTCGATCCGTGCCTTCGAGCGGGTAGAGGACGGGGATGCCGAGCTGCTCTAATGTCGGAGTTACATCCGGAATCAGCCAGAGTTGCCCAAACACAGTATAGCCGCCGTCCTCTTCGATCCAACCCACATTTGGCGGTTCGAGCTCTCTCTTGAGATCAAAGTCTGGTAGATCGCTCTCCGCCGTTTCCGCGCCGTCCTGCTCTGCGGAAATCATGTCAACGTCATCACCTTCTTGTGCGACCTCTTTCTTGGTGGTGGCAAGATGCTGTCGCAAGATTGCGTTTTGCCTTTCTAGACGCTGAGGAGGCGAGAGCTGCTCCCATGATGCTTCGTCCTCCGCGAGCTTGTATGAGTTGAGCACATCGAGGAACCTCAAGTTGCGTTTGGTGAACTTTTTGTAAACTTGCGGCGGGGGTGGGAAGAACGAGGTGCTGATCTGATTCGAGTTCGAGGGGCCCGCAACGGCAGCGTCTCCGGCTGTGTCACGGTTCTGAGCATCTGCTCCGTCGTGCTCGCCGTTCATCGTGCGTGCGGCGATGGGGAAAGGATGTGGCAGAGGCAGGCTTGAAAGAGCAAGAAGCTACAAATGTTGTTGGATGAGAGCGATGCATGACCGTGCGCCAAATTCCGAGATCCGATTCAAGTGTGAATTTGATGGGAATCTTATCGCAGTGTGCAACCTTCCAAAATTGTGTCTTTCTCGAGTCACAGCACTTCCACAACACATTTATTTGGCCTCCGAGTCAACTCATTGAACAACCATCTTCATCATTCACAACCCATTCCTACACCGACAAGATGAGCAACGCACTAGACACTTCCAGACGCGAGCAGACCATCAACCTTGGTGCCGGTCCTAGTGCCCTCCCCACCTCGGTCCTGCTCGAAGCTGCGCAGGGCATCCTCGACTATGAGAACACAGGCATGGGCTTAGTCGAGCTCTCTCACCGCTCCAAGACCTTCCAAAAGCCGATGGACAAGACCGAGGCCGACCTTCGTGCTCTCCTCAACGTTCCTGACTCGCATGCTGTTCTCTTCGTCCAGGGCGGTGGCACCGAGCAGTTCTCCGCCACAGCACTCAACCTCCTTGCTGTGCACGCCGTTCAGAACCCGGACTACTTTGAGAAGAACGGCAACAAGGGTCCACCCGTCGACTATGCCGTTACCGGATCTTGGACAGCCAAGGCGGCCAAGGAGGCCGCTCGTCTTGGTGCCAACACCAATGTTGCCATCGATGCCCGCAAAGTCGACGGCGCCAACGGCAAGTTTGGCTCGATCCCTCCCGTCAGTGAATGGAAGCTTAGCCCCGCCTCGAGCAAGCCAGCGATGCTTTACTACTGCGATAACGAGACTGTCGACGGTGTCGAGTACCCTAACCCTGGCTTCCCTATCCAAGATCTGCCCGAAGGATACCGCAAGACGGTACCGCTTGTCGCCGACTGCTCCAGCAACATCCTTTCTCGCCCCATCGACATTGCTGCGCACGCGATTGTCTTCTTCGGCGCCCAAAAGAATGTCGGACCCTCTGGTGTCACCATCGTCATCGTCCGCAAGGACCTCATCGTCGACCCTGACGCCGGCGTCCCCCACGGCGGCCCTCGCATCCCGACCACAATGGTGTACAAGAACATGTTCGACAACGGCTCGCTCTACAACACGCCACCCATGTTTGCCATCTACGCATCTGGGCTCGTATTCGACGACCTCTTGCGCAATAAGGGAGGTGTAACCGGTGCCCAGGAACGCTCTGCGAAGAAGGCACAGCTCATTTATACACTTATCGAGCAGAGTGGCGGGGTGTATCTCCCAACAGTGCGCCAGGCGAGTGCGAGGAGTAGGATGAATGTCACTTTCCGCATCTCAAGAGCAGGCGAGAACAAGCCTGACGAAGCACTGGAAGAGGCGTTCGTCAAGAAGTGCGCCGAGGCTAACATCGCCCAGGTTAAGGGCCACAGGAGCGTCGGCGGGATCCGAACGAGTCTGTACAATGCGGTCACCGTCGAGCAGACTCAGAAGCTCGCCGATGTCATGACCGCGTTCATGCAGGATGTCAAGGCTGGAAAGGTCTGAGCGAGGTCACAGATGCATGCTCAATAGTCAGGTCCCGTAATATTATCATAGATTATACGCCTCCCATGCTTTTGCTTTTGTCTGTGATGTGTACGTGCTTCAAGCTTCGTCCGACTGCGACGACTGCTGCTCTTTCTCGCGCAACCTCTTCTTCTGCTTCTTCTTCTTGTTCATCTTCTTTCTCCTCTCCTTCTCGATCTTGCGGTCGATCCGACTGCCCCCACCCTCGCCTCTGACCAGCTTTTCCAGCACCAAACTCATCCGCCTCCTCGCCAACTCTCGGTTCCGATCCCTCGACCTTGTCTCTTGACATGTCACTTTAGTCCCAGTCGGAATGTGCGTCAGCTGGACGTTGGTCGAGAGCTTATTGATCGCTTGACCGCCAGGGCCGGAACCGCGGATGAACTTTTCGGCTAAATCGCGTTCATCGAGCGTCAGAGGATACTTGCGCGAGCCTGGTTGGAAGGTGTATGTGCCGGCTCGGAACCATTCGGGAAGCTCGCCTGGTGTCGTTTGCCGAGGCGTGGGTGTGTCCTCTTCATCTCCAGCATTCTCTTCTGGTTCAAATGTATGCTGATCGTCAAAGTCGCTTTCGATCTCATCGAGATCTTCAAATAGCCCTACGTCGTCAGAACACTCTTCGAGACTACCTGTTGTTGATCCGAACCTGCAAACGTCAGTCTTGCTCTTGTCATCTACACCGGAATCTTGGCGAAGTGCGAATTGGAGAAGAGACTTACACACCAACCTCACCCTCCAGCCATTCCTGCGTCTCCCTTGCCCCTTCTTCTGGCGTCACAAACGTGTACCTGTCCAAACTCTCGTCGGCCTCCTCCTCGCGCTCATGCTCGATCCTATGCACATCATACCACGGCACCGCTTTCTCCTTCTGCCTCTGCAGCTCTGCTTGGCTCCACACCACTCGTACGGGGAAGGTGATTTCAAAGTCGAACTCGGCCAGATCCGTTGGTAACAAATCTGGTCTCTCCTTTCGCAGGTACTGGTTGTTGATCGGTGGGTCGACGAGCTGGAGGGCCGTGAGTGGGCGAGATGAGACGTACGTCTGCGCAATGAGTGCTGCGGGACCGGCCGAGATCATGATGGGTGGGAAGGGTGGCTGTTGGCCGGAGGAGCGGAGGGTTTGAATTGCGTCCTTTTCGAAAATCTCCATGAGCTTCGCTGAGTCCTTGATGTCGGTGAGCGGTTGTTCCGGGTCGAGATCGAGGAGGAGAGACTGGTAGCCTTGAGAGGAGAAATGGCTGATCCATGTGGAGAATGCTTCGGAAGCTGGAGGAGATGAGGTCCATTTTGAAGCGGTGAGGAAGAGGATCGGAGTTGGGACCTCCCTTGGGGCAGAGGCCGACGCGGGCACGATGCTGAGAGTGGATTTGAGGCGGCGGGGGACCCGACTCGTGGGAGATGCGACATGCCGCAAGACAGCAGGACAGGGCGCTATCCGACTAATGCTGGTGGAAGCTATTGATACGATGCGCAGCATCTTGTGTGAGCCAACAACGGAGATGATCCGAAGAGGGATGAGGTCGATGAAGTCAAGTGTGACAAGAAAAGAAGAACCGATGGTCGATTGACTGACTGAGTTTCATTTTCTTGTGGCTCAGGCCATTCATTTCTCAGGGTCCAGGAACTCGCCGATGCCGCGCTCGAGCTTAACTTTAGCCGGCTGCATTCAACGCCCCACTCCTCATCTCATCTTTCATCACGCATTCCTCTTGACCGCCACAACACTTGCATCGCTCCTTCGACTCCATCTGACTCCTCGCTGTATTGCTGAACAGAGCGGATCCAAAATTTGACCATGTCTATCTCGACAACGGCTGACGGGGTCACGAGGCGCGACAGAGGCGATAGCCCGTCTTTGCCAACGACCACCTCGTCCTTGGTACCCAACGATGACGATTCGAAAAGAGTCCGGCTCGATCCCGAAGACAATGGCGACGAATCGAGCTTATCGCCTCCTCCTTCCACCTCTTCTTCCGCAGCTCAACCAGGCGAAGTGACAATCCTCCCCAATCTCCACCTCCCTCTCAACGAAGACGTTTTCAAGACCTCCTTCCACTACGCTCACGACCGTCACGCCGTCTTTCTTGCACGCAGAGATGGGATCCCGCAATCGGAATGGACCACCGACCCTGTTCTCTCCTCGACCAAGTTCGCCAACGTCTATCGCGTGCTCGACCACTCAACGCAATACGTCCTTACCAATGTCGTCCAGGACGGTCCGCAAGATCTCGAAGAAGTCTGCTTCCGCATCTTCCTCTTCCGTTCGTTTGCAAGGATCAGCACGTACGAGGTCATTCGAGATGCACTCGGTGGGCCGCCGTCGCTCAAGACCTTCTCTCCCGCGGCATACGAGAATATCTTCTTGCCACACATTGCAGCAGGAAACCCGGTTTATGGCAGCTCCTACTTCATCCCGGCACCTAGGGAGTTCAGGACCAAGTATCCGTTCCAGAGCACGCTCAGGTTGGTCCAGCTCATGATGCGCACCGGACTGCCCAAGAAATTGGCCGGATTGCACCATATGCGCGACGCACACTCGCTCTTGGCCACCTTCCCGAGCCTCGGACCGTTCTTAGCGATGCAGTAAGTTGACTTTCTCTCCATGAACTCACACAAGTTGAGATCACTGAGCCTTACTGACAAGTTGATTGACCTGGTTGCTTATATGATAGGCTGTTACTGGATCTGAACCTATCGGAACACTTCAATTTCAGCGAAGAAGAGTTTGCGGCGTGTGGGCCCGGGTCCAAAGCCTGCCTGGTGGACATCTTCGGTAAGTACGTCTCTGGCTTTGAGCTGGAGGCGATGCGCTGGATCCAAGAGAACCAAGACCACTACTGGGCAAAGTACGGAATCACCGATGTCCCTCATCTCTGTCCCGCCCGCAAGCCCGGCCTGAACGTCGTTGACATTGAACACACACTGTGCGAGGTGTTCAAGTATCGGCGCGCAAAAGAGCGGCTCGAAGGCCCAACCAAGCCCGTGGGCAGGCCTGCTCGAAGAGGCAAGCGAGGGCGAGTCAGCACTCCGAGCGTCCCGCGAGCAGTCTCGGTCGCGCCGAGGGCGAAGCAAGAAGACGACCAGGACGGTGTCGACGGGCTAGACTTCGAGCGCATCCGTTCCAACGGCTCCAAAACTTCCTCCAGCACCACAGACAAGGTGAAAACATTCAGCCCAACAGGAGAAGGCGTCACGGGCAATCTTCCAGCGAAATGGCTCATCCCCAGACCGCCGGACGAGTACGAACGCCCGCCGCCGATCGATCGCAGCAATGAGGTGTACGAGGTCTCGCACATCGTCGCGATTACTTCGACGCAGAGCAAATGTCTGGTAAGGTGGAAAGGGTTTGGACCCGAGGATGATACGTGGGAGTATTATGATGAGCTGGTGAACGGGGGCGCGAAGGAGGCGGTAGAGGAGTATGTCAAGTGGGTGCAGAAGGTCAAGGCGACCATCGATGAGATTATTGACGAGGATAAGAGGCAGAAGGATGAACTTAGGCAGATGAGCGCAAGCAGTTTGCTCGGCAACAGTGCCGACGCCGGGTCGACTGATAGGAAGACTAGGAGCTCGCAGCTGTCGTTTGCAAACTTGCCTCTAGCACTACCTCTCTGAACCACGTTGATCTGTTGAGAAAAAGCTTCGCATTCACATTCATGCATCTTGTCTTTATCGAGGGGTAGGGGTAAGGGTATACTGTATATTGCAACTGAGAAAGTCAGAGTTCTCCTTCGGAACGGTCGAGTTCTTCGTCATCCGCCTTACACTGTTCCTTGAACCAGAACGGCAGTGCGTCATAGTCCGGAAACGTGATGAGGTCCGTATCGAACATCTCTACGAACCTCTCATTGGTCGCTCTCGCCCTATTCCCCGCAAAGTGTCTGTACTCTAGCAAGATGGTCGCAAAGTTCCACCGCTGCAGCTTGCGGAGGCAGCCGAGGAGTACGCCGATCTCGTGAATCCCGGACGTGTCCGTCACCAGCACGGGATGGTGCGTGGAGGTGAGCAGGATCTGGAGCGAGTCTTTGACGATTTCCTCCATGAGTGTTGGGGAAGACGTGGCAGTGGTGGACAGCGAGGTGCAGGGGGACGTGGTCGACGTGGGTGGTTTGAACGAGTGGAGGAAGGAGAGGTCGAGCGGGAGAGAGTCGGCGTCGTCGGTAGTGGGAGGAGGCGATTTGGGTGTGAGGAGAGAGAGATCTTCGCTGCCCCATCGCTTGAGGCCGAAGTGGAGGAAGCGGATGCCGTTCTTCTTGCAGAATGCGGTCAGGCTCGGGGAGGGCAGCTCGGCGGTCAGCGAGAGGATCGTTTTTAGTTGCAGTGTTCGCAGGAAGGAGTGGTTCGATGGAGCAGGCGTTGCTGATCGGTATATTTGCGGTGCGACAGAGGCGAACAGAGCAGGCGGCTCGACAACCGAGGCTGTGGGTATTGTATGATGATGATGGTGGTGGTGGTGGTGATGGTGATGCGAATGGGAGCTAGATGAGCCAGAATGGGTGTGCTGCGCTGATGGTGACGTTGAGAGAGATGTATGCTTCGAGCTGCTCGGCGGAGCAAGATGCGCTGACATCTTGGTGAGAAATGCGATGGAGATGGATTCGATGCAAAGACGTAGGAAGAGGAGGAGAAGATGATGCACGTTGTTGGTGGACCCTTGAAAAGTAGAGGAGTCGGGTTTCGGTGCTTTCCTCCACGCGGACAAGTGGAGGAAGCTTGCTGACCTTCTCCTCGCCCTGTTCTTCCAACATAAGTTGCTTTACTTCCCGCACATGGACCACATCCACTCCCTATATCGCTCGAACGCAATTGACAGAACCACACACAAGATGCATTTGAAAGGACCGACATTCTTGGCATAGAATCGAAAGGGTGAGAGGCTAAGCTGTGCCGATTCACACCCGCACGGCCCTAGACTGCATGATCAGAACATCACACTGGATCACCCGTAGCACGCTGGCCATCTTCCGGCAGTCAAGCGCTTCACATTCACATGTCGACTCGTTCCTCTCCTTCCTGTGCCCATCGGTGAATATGTCACGTCGGTCGAGAAGTTTAGATGGTCAAAATCTGCCAACCGCTCCATATAGCACACATAGCACTGCCGGTCCTTCTAGGAGTACCCTCACACAGCCTCTCAGCGATGGGACGCCAGACTTTGAGGAATGGACGACAGCACAACTGCAAGCTGAAGTCAAGCGGTACGGGTTCAAAGTCTCTCGCAAGCGAGCAACGTTGGTCGACCAGCTCAAGGCGGTGTATGAGGCCTTGCACAAGTCAAAAGCCCCATATGATCCACCAGATGCCGCTGAGACTCACGATGGCAATGAACAGCTACTTCAGGATGTCGGAGCTCGATTTTCGACTACATCAAATACCAAGAACAAGGGCAAGGGGAAAGGCAGGAAGAGCGACCCGTACGTTCTAGACGCCAGCTCGGAAGCCTCTTCCCCCACATCCTCAGGCTCCGTCGCTTTCGCAGAAGCTGTAGCGGGGGATTATACCGCCCAGCTCGAGGCTGAAGCACTCTCATCTACCGATGGTGAGCTGTCAACGTCCGGACCTTCTCCTCGTCGGCGGCCTCGATCTAAGTCCAAGTCGCCTGCTTTATCCTCATCTTCAGAAGATGTACCTCTAGCGACCCTGCGAGCAGACGTTGAGGACGACGGAAACGCCGTAGACCCTTCTCCAACACTTGCCCAAACCATGACTGCTGCCATCCGCAGCGATGCCTCGCTATGGGGCCGCATTCTACGGTATGAGCCCATCTCGTTCGACGAGTTCGTCAGCGTAGCCACGCAGAACTCGCTCAACATGGACACGGGCAAGCGCAAAGAAGAACTGCGAACCTGGCTCGATAGACAGTGCATCTGCTTCTACACCAACGAGCTCACTGGCTCGCGGTCCCGACACTGACACATACACGAAGATCTAGAGTCATTCGGACGAAGAAGCAAGATCGAATTGGAAAAAGATACCATATCACAAAGCCGACCGCATCAAGCGTGGCACATACTATCGAAGACAAAAAGAGAACTATAACCACTGCCGCAACGACAGCGAGACCATAGACCGACACATCAAGCGGGGCCACCATCATCAACTCTGTTGCGCCGTTTCCACGGACACTGCTTCCTTCTTGAGCAAGCCAGACTCCTTCAAACACGTTGTCAGCTTCTTGCGTTCCTCACGGTCGAGCTTGGACGGGGTCTCGACGCAAACGTGCTTATCGTCGACCTGAACGATGCCCTTCTTCTTGCGGTGGTGCTTCTCGATCGAGTTCTCTCGCAGCTGGCACTTGTAGTCGCAGTGCTCCTCATCATACTGCTGGTGTTTTGGCTTCTTGACTGGTTGATCCTTGACGGCCTCTGGCTTCTCGTGGGTCTCCTCTCGCTTATGGAGGCCTGGGACGCTGAGCAAAGGTCCACCTGCTTCCTTGGATGCCCACCAGAGCAGGTCTCGCGCCGAGCCGTCGTCGTTGAAGTACGAGTTCAGGTTGGACGGGTAGGGGTCAGGTTTCTGGTTGACAGGGAAGCCACCAAGCCATGCTGAGCGCTGGACGTAGCCTTGTTGGCGCATCCACTGGACTGCCTTGATGTGGAAGTTCTTGATATCCTGCTGCGAGCCGCCGGAGGCTTGCGTGCAGCCGTACTCGGTCACCCAGATGGGGAGGCCGAATGCTTCGTGGACGCTCGAGATCCACTTTGTGAACTTGTCAAAGTCCTGCCAACTGCCGTACCAGTGGAGCGCGATGAAGCTCATGTTGCACCCGAGCTTCTTGCATTCATCCATGAACTGCTCGAGCCACTGCATGTTCCAGCATACCTGTGGACTGCCGACTTTGACACCCTTGTCCGCCCACGGCTTCATCTCCTGCATCCACAGCTTCGCCGCCGCCTTGGGACCCAGGTCACTCTGGCCTTGGACATCGGGCTCGTTGAATGCAAGCATGTACTTGGGCAGCGGACGCTTGTTGAGCTCTTCTTTGACCGCGTTCCATTTGTCCCATTTGGACGGACCCCAGAAGGTTGGGACATAGTCGAAACCGAGCTTGTCCAGCTCGGGGACGCAGGTGTCTTGCCAGTGGTGGTAGAATCTGAGATCGGTCTGGCCGGTGGATTTGAGACCTTTGATGCAGGACGGATCGCAGCCCCAAGGAATGCCGATCTCGTGCGTGTGCTTGCCTCCGCGGCTCTCGATGGGAGTGGATGGACTGCTGTTGACACCTTGAGACTTGTTCTCGTGGTGGTGGTGATGTTTATGGTGCTTTCCGTGCTTGTTCGCTTCGGCCAAGGCGGCCAGCGCGATGGTGACGAGTGGGACAAGAGTTGCAAACTTCATGGCGAAGATGAGGTCACAGTGTTGAGGTAGGGAGAGAGAAGAGGAGGGGAGGGTGACACAGAGGAATACCTTTGCTCAGCAAAGATGATGATGACGAGGGAAAGGAGGTTCCTGATGAGCGGGGGGAGAAAGGGGAAGAGAGCGAGCGAAATGTCGTAGGTGTAGCGAGGGAATGAAGACAGGAAGGAACGGAGGGCGTTATGTATGCGTGTGGGGGCTCTCAGCACAGGGGTGCTGCACATCTCCGGTATCACCAATCAGCGTGCAACAGTCACTCCCTCCTCGTCTTCTGCCAAATGAAGGAACCGGAGAGCCAACGCACAAGGGAATGCGTGAGCTCTTCTCCCTGCCTTAGCAAAGCCTTTCAGTGGTTGCGCTTCGAATCGTCTTTGTAATCTTCTGGTCAAGTGGGTTGTTGCCATCCCCAAGCATTTAGCCCTGCAACTGTGATTCCCACGCTTTCCTTTTGACTTTCGAGCGTCCATTAAGCCCACCGACATCAGCCTAGTCGCAAAGCTTGGAAGCAATCCTGGTGATTTCAGGGCAAGCGAAGAATGTCGACCCCTTTCAGCTCGGACTAGATCGTTTCCAAGAACACCGCATTGACTGATGGCATACATTCCTCCAGCAAGACGGAGCGAGAGGAGTTCTTCGAATGCCTTCTTTTTCATCCGCGATGCAAGGCGATGCAGGTCAGTTCCGCAGGCCCTGTGGGTCCGACCACCGGCTATTGAAGCTCCACAAATGCATACAATCACACGCACAAAGCCTCGTTTACTCGACACGTCGCCAGTGCTCATATTCAAAAGCGTTGAAATGCGAAGGCCGCTCGGTCCAGCCGTCACAAACATTGGCCTCCTCGGCTTAGCACACAGGCAAGGGCATTGTTCGCTTCCAAAAATGTCTTCCTGTATTGACGATCGCGGTCCAAGCGTTGTTTAGTGAATATCGTCGCCTCCAACAAGGACAGCAAAACCGGCTCCGATAAAGGTACACCCCACCACACTGATCCACTTGAGCTTGTGCCCCAAGAGCACATCGGCAATCTGGACCAAGATCGTAGTCATCAGACAGCTGACCGATGCCAATACGGGTCCCCACAGCGAGAGCAAGATCATGAATGCGGCGTTGAAGAAGATGCCACAAAAGCCGACCATGAACAGACTGGCATAGGTTCTGGTGTTGTGTGGGAGCTCGAATGGTTCCCAACCAAGCTTATGCGCGACGATAATGCCAATCCAAAAGGTGAGCAACGTCGTCAGACCGATGCCGGCCGTCATGATATTTGCGTGCAGCCCGAACGGCAGTGGAGGAGGGATGCTTGGATCGTGGTTCGCCTTGTGGTACGAAGATGTCCTTCGGCTGGGGCCCGAGCGCGCGGTTCCGGAGTCGTCGAGAGATGCATCAGCCGACTGAGACGCGAGATGCGAGGTCGAGAGGTGCGAGCGCGTCCTGTGCAATCTAGTAGCGCCAGAAAGGACGAGTTGTTCTTCTTGCTCGTCTAGCTCGGATTCGGTGACTTGTGACTCTTCATCATCATCCCTGACTCTAGCGGGGCTAACCGGCTTGGCATGCACGCGAACTTGATAAGCCGCTTTAGCTCCTTCGCCATCTTCCAACGGGCTTGATAGTTCGGGCGGAGGTGTGATGCTTTGATAGTCCGCCCGGTCTTGATCAATGACCTTGTGGAGGGGATTGGAAGAGGCCTTTGCTTCTAACGAGTCCATTTTCTTGTTGATATCCTCGTCATCTTCGTCGTCTCCCAAGACGTGCTGATTTGGCTCATTGCCATCAGCGCGGAAGCCTCCAATGTCTCCGTCAGTCACATCGCCGTGCGATTGCGATGCGCCAAGAAGCCCCTCTGTCTCGTACCGGCCATGGCGGTCGTGCTCTTCGTCTTCCGCGTAACGGATATAGCTGCGAGATCGGCGATTGCGACCACCTGGCACGGCAGAGTACATTTCTGCCTGTTTTGCCTCGTCCGGTAGTGTACCAATCAGCTTGAAAGCCATCTCGTAGGCAGCCATGGTAACGGCACCGATGAATGCGAGCAGGTCTCCGAGGAACGGGTTGTGAGTGCTGCTGACTGGCGGTTCTGCTTCCTCTTCCCTCTTTGACAGCAGGCTGGACAGGGCGCGGCGGATCAATTGCTGTGCAGGATCGTCAGGTTTGCCATGCACCGGGTCGATTGGCTTGGGTTTCTTCCTATGATCTGCGCCACCGTACGCTACGATGATGACACCGAAGCAAGCGAGCAACACCGAGAACACCTTACGCTTCTGCCACTTCTCGCCCAGGAACCAGACTGAGAAGACCAACGCCCAAACCGAGAAAGTGTTGTAGATCGCCGTGATATCAGCCATGCTCGTCATGGGCACAGCGCAGTACCAACTCAAAGCTGGTACGGTGATGCCGACGGTGAGCACGGCGAACAAGCCTGTCAGCTTGAGCACGTTGAAACCGAACTTCTGCTCTAAGAAACTCTCCTTCCTCTTTGCTCCGCTCTCCATCTCCATCTGTCCTCCGCCTTCTCCCACTCCGTCCTCGATACCTCTTCCTGATGCACGGCTGAGTCGCTTCCTTACCGCATCGGCATGGGGATCAGGCAACTTGTTCGCCGGAGTCTCCAGCTGCCACCTTAAGTTAAGCGCAATTAGATGCAGCCAGTGCGACAATGGCCTTCCTGTTCTTAGCTTGAGGAAGTATAAATGCATCGGAAACAGGACGAAGAACATCGAGTGGCCGACGTAGAGCGACAGAAAAGGTTTGCGATAGTTGAGAGCTTGTTGGACATACTGTGCAAACTCAGTTTGCAGAGTGTACGCAAAGAGAGAGAGGACGAACGCAGAGATGGCTTTGCCTCCGCCTGGGAGATTCATGAAGCTCGCATGCTTCTTTGCCCGTGAGTTTGAGGTTGTCGGAGCATCGTCGGTGCGATCCGGGCCATCAGACGCATAGCTCTCCCGGAAAATGTTGGCGGACATTGTTGGCGGCGAGTTCCCGGGCAGCTGCCGACAGCGTGGGAAAGGGTAAGGGCGGTTCGAGGATAACCCGCGCGGAATTGGCTATGGAGAGTGACTTCTGCGTTTTTGTTGCAGCATCGGTGTCGCCGAAGGTTTGTGGTGAAGTGAAGGTATGCAGCGAGCGTGATCGTTGTTGTGAAGCTGAATGGCCAAGCACGTAATGCTGGAAACTGCCTGCAGTATGCACGTGCGTGAAGATCAAATCGAAAAGATAAGGAGCGTGATGATGAAGTGCTGATGTTGATGTTGAGCAAACTTGCGGATCAGTATTGGGGAGCAAAGGTAACTGTGTTGACGGTCCGTTGGGGGTATCAAGCCGAACGTCGGGTGGTGAGGAGCAGAAAGCAAGTTGACACTGCTTTTGCTGCAAGGGCTGCATGCAGGTTGCCAATTTTCCGCAAAGACGCCGAGACAGCTCTCTAAGCTTCTTTTCCCGCTCAAACAAACACATTCTCACGGGCCACGTCGCATATTCCGACTGCCACCGGCACTGTCACCACCACTTCTTCATCCCCATCAAAACAGCAGCGTCACACTGCTTACAATCCAAGATGCCGCCAACTCAAGCATCAGGCTCCAGCTCAAGCTCCCGTTCGCTAGTCCCTCCAGATCTCCTCTCCATCCATGCATCTTTTCAGCGTTACAGTCAGGATATACTCACACATCAGATTCCGCGCCTGCAAACCTGCAAATCCACCACCCTCCTTGCGGATTACGAGGAAGAAGTGATCTCCTCCATCGATGGCCTCAAACGTCAAGTCAATGATCTCAAGCTCGCTGTAGACGAGGCTGAAACCGATGCTGAACGACGTGAAGTATCTTCCCTAGCTGCCTCCGCAAGCCGGGAGCTGGAAGAGATCCGCAAATCCGTCCGGCAAGCTCTGCTCACGGCTCGTCGCAGCATCGAGAATGCGCGCACAGCAGACGTCCGAGCCTCGCTCAATCTAGCCGCCGACTCTGCAAAAGAGCGCACGGGCGGCCGAGGCGGCGGCTCTTCCGGCGAAGACAAACTCATGACGGCATCCCAAGACGTGACTGATGCGCTGCGCCGCACCGTAGCGCTCATGTCTTCCGAGTTGGAGAAGTCAGCCATGTCCTCGCAGCTGCTGGAAGAGTCGTCACAGACACTTTCGAGCTTGAGCTTCCAATACGGCAGTTTGACGACGTTGATGACGAATTCGGTCAAGATGATCCAGACGATGGAGCGCGAGGATTTGATCGGCAAGGGGATGGTCGCTGCCAGCTTTTTGTTCTTCTTGGGCTGCGTCGGGTACATCGTGTACGTGAGGTTGATCAGCAAGGGTATTGGTATCATTGGCTTCTTCTTCAGAATGTTCGGTCTGAACAAGTTGTTGGGTGGGATGGCAACAAGGGGGACCGAGGAGCTCAAGGAGAAGGCGGAAATGCTGAAAGAGGCCGCAAAAGCTGTGACGAGCAGCAAGACAGTTGTGAGCGCAGCTGCTGCAGTCTCCACAGCGGTCTCATCAGCGGTGTCTGCAGCAGCTGCTGCAGGTGCAGCACAAACAGAGGCAGCAAAGAAGCGGGTGAAGGAAGAGGTTGTTGATCTGCAAGACGACTTGGAAGAGCTCGTGGATACGGTGATGCCGCAATACCCTCCGAGAGGCTATCAAGACTTGCCCAAGACACGGCAAAACACTCTCCCGGTTGAGCATATCGAGCTTTGAAAGAACATCATCTCGCAACACATGAATGCAATACCCAGTTCAATGGTCTGAACCACTCGCGGTGCGCAGTTTGTCTCGATGGGAAGTATGAAGTTGATGAGATGCATTACGAAGTTCTATATAGTACATATCTGAGGGTTGTGCGGCTTGAGCATCATGCAGAGGCGATAGCAGAAGCGCCTTCCGTGGTGGCATCCGTCGCGACGCCATCTGCAGTCACTTCGTTCTCCACCACGACGTTTCCAATCCTGGGCTTGCTCTCCCTCGTTACGAACTCGGTCGGCACGGGCAACTTGGCACTTGCCAGCCTGAGAGCCTCTTTCGCCACCTCCAATCTGATCTCGACGGGTCCTCCGATCTCAAAGATCACCTTGCCCATATTCGCCCTGCAGGCCCAGTACTCGAATGTGCCCTTACCCTTACCCATACGAGTCTCGTTACCCTTGATGCAGACTGGGATGTCGGGGAAGACGCGGAGGAAGACCTGAGCTCCCTTGACAACTTTCAACTTGCGCTTGAGTGCGGTTTCAGCAGCAATGAGTTGCTTTGCAGGGAGACGAGCAGGTGCGAGCAAACGAATTCCGTATTCGCCTTCTTGAACGGTGGTACCCTTGGTTGATCCACCGGTGTTGAAGGGAATAGTGATCTTGTGTGCTTTACGGTATTTGGTTCGTCGGGGAGCGAGCTGTGAGCGGTGACGGACGGCTCCGAGCTGTGAAGAGGGTGAGAAAGAAGATGTTGGCAGAGAGGGACGTGCCGAAGAGGCGAGGTGAAGGGATCGAACCGAGCTGGTCAAACGGGAAGATGAAGAAGGCCCAGCAGTGGCAGCAGCAGCGGCGCCGCCGAAGCCGAGCCTGCTGAAGGACGCAGCGAGTGACGACAGCATGAGAGTGTAAATGTAGAGAGGGCTTGCTCGAGGATGCGAGAGCCCCAATATAGGTGATGATTCGTGATGTGAAGGGTGTGATGAGATAGAGTCAGGTTGTGAGAGACTAAGAGCTGGGCAGAAGCGTTGCGAGCGCATGCAAAAAAGTCGCATTCTTCCGAAAATCGGAAATCGCCCGAGATCTATTCGCCGATCTGGATTCCTCGATTTGATTGTGAGGCTTGATGATCGCGTCCAAGAATGATGCTTGTCCCTGCCACTTGGAGCCTAAAACCTCCACTTGTGGTCGGCTAAGCTTTCCCAACTCACCGAATTGCTCGCATCATCCTTCTTATCCGACTGCTCTTGAAACTTGCATCTGCATCTCCTCTCTTCGTTCATCACCCCCACAAGAGAAGAGACTAGATGTCCACCTCGGCGGATCGAACTTACGAGCAGCAGAACGATAACGCGCTCGACGCCCTCTACTCCAAGGTCTCGTCGCTTCGTTCCGTTACCATTGACATTCACAACGACTCCGAGAATCAGCGGGCTGGTCTTCTGGCACAGACTTCGGACTCGTTCGACAACTTTGGCAACCAGCTCACACGGACGTCCAACCACTTTCAGAGAACTATCGTCAGTGCAGCGAGGCAGCATCGATTAACACTCTACATCGTAGGTGGCTTTGTTGGACTTTGGCTGCTGTACAAGCTCTTCTTCTAATCATAAACATGGCGACCAACATCCCCACTCGAGCAGCGTGCTCTGCTGCTTCAGCACTAGTACGCTCTGCAGTGAGGGCCAGAGGAGTGGTTCCACCGCGCATCTTGGCCTCAGCAGCCATCTCCCCTCGATTTCTCACTCTCAAAAGCTCACGAAGCTCGCTCACGCCAGTGCCTGGCTCTGTTGGTGTCTCAGCATCAACACGTCTGAGCTACAGCACCGCCTCTAGCAATGCAGCTCTGAAGGCGTGTCCCAACTGCGGCGAGTCTCAACCGCTCGAGTCTTTGTCTTGTCCTGCTTGCAACACGCTCCAGCCTCTGCCGTCAGACATCGACTACTACAAAGCTATGGACCTCGATTTCGCCTCTGTCCCCAAGGGCGGCTGGGAAGTCGATATGAATGCACTCAAGCGTGCTTGGCGGCTCAAGATGGCCGTCACTCATCCGGACCGCATGGTCAACCGTTCGGATGAGGAGCAGCAGATTGGTGCTCAGCAGTCGGCGCTGATCAACCGTGCGTACGAGACCCTGCTCAATCCTCTTCCACGCGCGCACTATCTTTTGGAGCGATACAATGCCCCAGAGGTGTCGGAGTCGGATTCCTTGGAAGACCCCGAGCTGTTGATGGAGGTGATGGAGTTGAGGGAGCGACTGGAAGAAGCCGAAAGCGAAGAGGAAGCGGCAGAGGTGAGGGCGGACAATCGTAAGTTGCTGGATGCGACTGTGGACAGGTTGGCTCAGGCGTTTGAAAGCAAGCCGCCAAACTTGGAAGAAGCGAGAGAGGCAGCGGTACAGTTGAGATACTGGACCAATATTGACAAGGCCGCACGGGAGTGGAGCCCTGGAAAGCGGGTTGAGATCCAGCACTGACACCTGGTAGCTCAATCTCACTTTGTAGACATGACTGAGTCATGTTTCGGATCGAATACATATATGCTACTTTCGTGGCTGCAACGAACGAAGAATGTACGACGAACGGGTGGAGCATACACATGCGAGCGCAGACTGTCAGGAGAATGGCAGCAGCATTCGTTCTTTGAATTCTGAGGAGTGATGACGGATAAGAACGGCGAAAGCACGCACTTCATACATGCCGTCGTTCGTGTATCAGATGGGCGAGTCTAGACCCTGAGCGCCACCGCGATGTGCACGATCGCTACAAAGGGGCCCTCCAGCCACACCTGAGCGATCGTGCTTGCCGAGACGCCTCCGCCTGGTTAGAACTTTCGTCCATCTTCATGCCGTACTGCAGTGGTATGTGGTACCATACATTCACGGACACTTCCGAAGATGGCGGGAATGCATGTGTGTGCATTCAGAAAGCCAATTTGTAATTCAACAGCGCCGCCTCGTCCAAGCAAAGTCTAACTAGGATCTTATTGTATGCGAGCTTCGATGGACGAGGAGGCAGCCAGACGCCACCGCCGGTAAGGCTTGTGCATATCCGATCGGTCGAATTGAGAGCATAACATTTGATCCCCATGTGGCAGGCTGTTGCTAGCATAGACGGACAAGTCAGGAGAAATAGCGATACCATACCAGCACACGACGGGGGGATGTCGGGATGTTGCCCCGCACGCGCCCGCAAGCAGTTGTCAATTGCCTGCATTCGGGATCCTCTGCATAAAGCGAGTTCGCTGGTGTGCCTTCTCCACACAATTCATGGCGCGCAGAGCCAAGATAGGTCAAGGCAACCGAGATCGCGTCCCGACCAAGACCGCTCGGAACCACCGGTTGGGCTTGGCGATCAGAGACAACCTATGTGTGTTCCTAGGTTGTTTGCGATGCTCCCTCGCGCCAATCATCGTCCAAACCCATGGCATACCCAAGTTGCTGCTGACTGACACAAACTCTCTTCCTTCGCATGACTATGCTACATATCAGTATACTATAGTGACTTACTGGGCAGAAAGACGGGCAGCGAGAAAACGGGCTCTTGCAGGAGGGCAAGCCAAATCAACGACCGCAAAATATCCAACCTAAACTCTGTGTAAGTTTACCTGGTTCACGCACAAACATGACCGGTACCGGTATCGGTTTGAGGCGTCCATTTTAGCTCGACACTGTTCCAGAGCCACACGACCTGGTCGAGTTCCGCTTGCAAAAAGTCGATTTACGACTCCAATAGAGTTCGCTTGCGCAGTCACACGCTGCCAGTCGCAGCCTCCGATCCGATTGTCCTCTCTGCCCGGTTCCAGGTCGAGCCTCCCGCACAGACAGTCTTTACATTCAGCCACAGTCACTGCATCACGACAGGAGTCCAACTCGAGGTTTTACTATTGTTCGACTCTGTTTGGCGGAAGTAAACAAGGTCGCAAATGGGTCAGTCCAACAGCATATTTTGTTTTTGTGGAGAGTCAAGCGCTCGATGTGGTTCCATCTTTGAGTTGGCCCAGTCTTGGATTTTTCACACGAGTAGCGCGGCGGTTAGGCAAAGTGGAAATGCACAAGCTGCATTGCACGCAACCCGTTGTTGCTCTTGTTCGGTAACTGAGCCCATGGTGGTGGTGGGAATGCGCGTTCACCCCGGATTTTGGAATCAAACCCTTTCTGTCACAGAGAAATCAATATGTGCCTCGCTAGACCCTCGTCCATGCAGCTGTCATTTCGCGGTTGCTGCGAAAGGCGCCAGAACAGAGCGAGCGAGTGAGTGAGTGAGCCTTGTTTCAAACACAACCCAGATGCGCATTCCCCCGCGCCACTCGAGCCGACAACTTCGACTTGATATCACCCTCATGTGAGCGTGATTCACGTTGCCTCGTAGCATCGCTCATCCCCTTAGCCTCCTCCTCACCACACCTCCGTCTACGCCTTGAGTTGGGCTCGCCATCACCTTCTCATCAACTGACCCTCTCTCGCTCCCTCTACGCTATCCTCGTCGCCGATATCTTCGTCGTTATTCTGAGCCGGCTGCATTCCCGACAGCATCGGTACTTCTCGCCGTCGACTCGAGCATTTCACCCTGACTTCCGCTCGATACCTCCTTCTATCTCACCTTCCCACCTTTGCAAACCTGTCTCCATCCGCTCGCTTCTATAGACGTCGACTCGATTTGCAGCCTTCCGTTTCGATTAGACTCTGCATCATACCCGTTTCTTTCCAGCCCCGACATTGCACTCTGTCTCTTGAAGTGCATCCATTGCATCCACCGGCGACATCAGAGTTACTAAGGATTCCATTCACGATACTGCTGGCGTCAATCTACAGAGCTGTGTTGCATCTGCCGTCTCTGATCTAGCCCTGTGCCAAAACCGACCCTGTGCCGAATCCTGCGTCTTATAGTAGATGCTAGTTTAGCAAGAGAAAGAGACCGAGCCACGCAAGATACCCTCCAAGAACACCGAACCCGTCAAGTCTGCTTAAGATCTGTACTAGTCAGAACAAGAGACAGCAGCCCAAGCCTGAATATAGAATTCTGGATCAATAGACACAAGATCGTCGACGCAGGGCCATCAAGAAAATTGAAGTCAAGAACAACAAGTCAAGAACAACAAGTCAAGAACAACAAGTCGAGAGCAACAAGTCGAGAGCAACAAGTCGAGAGCAACAAGTCGAGAGCAACAAGTCGAGAGCAACAAGTCGAGAGCAACAAGTCGAGAGCAACAAGTCGAGATCAAGAGACATCGTCAGATACGCGGCAGCAATTACGGACAAAGGCTTCTGTTATCGTTGCCGCTGAGCAGAATCGTTTCCAGCCGTTCTGAAGGCCAAGCAAGAGCCCCGTTTGGACTTGCACATACTATACGGTTTGAAAGGTGAGTTTCGCGGATACTCTGTCGGGTAGAGGAAGGTAAGGTCCAGTTCAACTCAACTCGCCGCAGCAAGAACATGGAAGAAGTGGTCGCAGTGAAAGGTTATTGTGGCAGCGTCAGGAAGCATCTCGGTTGCTGCAGCTACCAGTGACCATTTGGATGCGCAAGGCCAACTAGATGCAACGGACTTCCCGAAGAGCCTTGTGAAATGAGCCGCAGCTAGCTCGGCTCAGATATCATCACGGCTTGTCGGCCCTTCTCGGCTCTTATCGCTCTTCTGTGATTGGAGCTGAGGAGGTTTCAACAAGGTGTCGGCGTTTTGATGGCTCAAGGGCACTGCTCCTGATTCTGCTCCTGGCTTCGTTCCCGCTGCTGGTCCTGCTGGCTGTGGTTTGGTCTGCCAGCCGTTGGAGACAAGGTCCTTATCAATCACCATTCAGGATCGGCTGCTGACCGATAGCCGTATGAGTCAGTTGACACGGGACCGTCGGAGCGTGATAGGACGCATGGCACACTGTGTCGGCCCATGCTCTTTCAGCCAGTCGTTTCCGCATCGATTTGCGCTCAGAATGCCATGGACGGTGACCGCTTGCAGCATCGGAGGTCACGATATCCAAAAGAACTGTGCTTGCGCAGACTGCAAGCTCGGGATGGCCATCCTTTAGCCGACAGTTTCGGCTTCCATCGCCCTGCGTCCTGGATCATTCCCTTTCTCGCTTCGTGGTTTCCACAATCTCGGTCATGCCTTTATGCTGCGCCACCTAGAGCCCATTCCTAGGCAACACAGGATTGGCTAGCGACTTTCACACAGCGCTGTTCAGCTCAGCCTTGGCGCAAGTGTTGGAATCTTTGCGCGCGCAGAGCTAGACACTGCTGTGCTGCACTGCAGCCGCCCCTTGTCGTCACATTGGAACTGCCATTCTTTCCTCCTTGTCAGCACCAGTTTCGGCTAATCGCCCGCGTCGCCTGCAAAATTTAGACTCACTTTCGCTGCCGTGCTCCGCCCTAGGCGTGGAAATCTGCGATCCTGGCGGTCGGAGACTCCATAGCAGCTGTCATGGTTTCATGGCATCCCCCGCCTCATCCCACTCATCACAGTGCTCAGCCTGGCTCCTGAGGACAGGCAAGTCGAGTCGAGGCTTGGCTTGGAATGGCTTGGAATGACAAGGCAAAGCGAGGCGAGGCGACGGGATTAGAGAGACGATGGCCATGTGATCTGGTGAAAGAGATGCGATTGAATATGCCTCGACAGGAATTTTTGGCATTCACATTCTGGGCGTTCACATCTTGGCGGTCTAGCATCGAAAGGCTCAGTCGAGGGAACCGTCGAGGTGCATGGATCTGCGTGGCCTTCGATCTTGAGGGTCTTGCTGCGTGTTGAGCGCAACGAGAGACAGAGACGAAGGACACCCTCCAAATGCGAGAGAGCAACGCCAAGAGCTCGAACGGCTTGCTTCCGACAGGTCATACATAAAAGGCCGTTCCGTTCATGGCTCAGGACGACCCCGCGCTCGCTTCTTTCAACTTCCCCTCCTTCACTTGCCCACCTCTCGCTTTCCGATTTTGTCATCAGATTTCTGCCCCTCCTCATCTCTACATAGCCGCTCCCATATTTTCTACATCGCTTTTCCGTATCGCGAGGGACGTCGCCACTTGTCGCTACGCCTGCGTCTCCTTTTTCCAGCTTCTATCCTCTACCTGACTTTCTCCGCTCGTACAAGGATCTGATATTGGTGACCCCCCTGATGCTAACTTAAACCCTAACTCCTCTGTATCTACGTCCAGAAAGCCATACCTCGCCCTTGGTGTCCAAGACAAAGTAGTTTCCAGCTCAACGACTCTTGCTTCATTCACGGGTCATACTGGAGCACAAACGACCGCATCATCCAGGCGCTCTGTTCGCCCCTGAACATCGACGATCAATCAGTCGGCCTTCAACATTTTAAACGCCTATCAGTCTTAGATCTAGACTTTGTTTATCAGGGACAAGGCAGGCTTCGCAACCACATTTAGTTCTGTTAAGAGCGCATCGTGCGCCACGAGCTCACCTGACGGTCGAATCTCGAATTTGAATTCCCTCGTCACACCCCGAGGCCGAGCAACATCACTCGCAGCATGACGGACACGAGCGAGCAAGCCCGTCCGCGAGACATTCAAGGTGGCTCTCACGTTCAAGGTGGCTCTCACGTTCAAGGTGGCTCTCACGTTCAAGGTGGCTCTCACGTTCAAGGTGGCTCTCACGTTCAAGGTGGCTCTCACGTTATCTCAAACTCCTCACAGCCATCTTCTAGAGGCCAGGATGAGCGCCGGCATGGCAACTCGTCGAGCTCTCCCGGATCTTCTCCTACGCCGTCCAATCCGTCTCATCCCGCCTCGCTCAATGGCGATGAGGCACGCCACGGCACCTCACCCGCCACCTCCGTCGACGTCCCTTCGGCGCCTCCATCGGGACTCAAGCTCGACATCAGTTCGAGTCTTGCCCAGAGCCGACAGGAGCAGCAGGCTTCGCTCTCGCGGGCTGGAGTTGCACGATCCCCTCACCCGCTAGATGGATCACAGGAGGCAAGATCATCGCTTGCATCTAGAACTGGCGGAATCCTTGCTACAATGCAAGAGGAAGAGTCTCCTCGTACCGAAAGTCGACGAGGCTCAACGTTGGGCTTTGACACCAATCCGACTTATGCCCAGGTAGAGCAAGCGATCCGTGCGTCACGCAACCGCTCTGCTTCCAGTGCCGCAGCGCTGGCCCTGCACGGCAACGGCGCATCATTTGTAGATCGATGGGCGAGCAATGCAGCAGGGCGAATCGCACCGTCCGCCGGTGTTTCTTCTAGGACTATTTGGGAGGATCAGGGCGCGGATGGAGCGGTCAAGGGCAGCCAAGCTAATGGCTCTTCGCAGAGACCTTATCCTCCCTTGCAGCGTGGGTTCTCAGCGTCGTTCGTTCGATCCAAGCCAGAGCCCGCTTCGCCATCGCCATTCCTCAGCTCGCCAGCCGGCTTTCATGATCTCGGGTTCGACTTTTCCGAGACTTCATTGCGAACGAATCGTGCGCCCAGCAGCAGCTTCCAGTCTGCATCGTCGCCTTTTGGAGCCGCCCCTGACCTTCCAGAGACATCGTCCTATCCCGACACAGCCGTGGAGGAGTTGCAGCGTCCGGCACCCGGCACCGAGTCTCGACGCCACTCTGTTGCTGGCACAAGTCCCATTCGAGAGTCGGCGGGTGTGATCGGCGGCCACCGACGCGCTATCGGCTTTGACGTGGGCAGCTCTCCCGATCAAGGCAACACCAGCGGTCAACTCTCGGCATATGATGGAGGATGGCCGCGAGGTACCACTCAGGGTCGGGACCGCAGCGTCAGCAGTGTTACTCCTGGCAGCTTCAATCCATTCGCCGGAGGTAGCCTCGCCTTGTCCATGGATGACCTTGCCGGCGATCTCGATTTCGATCCTTCCCGAAGGGATGGCAATGTAAGATCTTCGGGAGACCAACGACGCCTGCCGACGCACCGAGCTACTGATTCGGGTGTTGGTGTGGCCTCGATGCCGTCTGCATTCGATGATGGAGGATTTGGTAGCTACCAAGCGAGGTCTTATGGGTTTGCAGATGCACAGCGCACAAACCGCAACGGTGCAGATAGCCTCTCTGCTAGCTGGGACATTTTAACGCCGTCGCAGATGGCAGCCCGTTCACCGGGAGCCGAAGACCAGCGAACGTTTGCAGAGATGACGAGGCAGCTGCGACAGACGTCGATTCGCGGTAACGATGCCCGAGCTCGTCCAAACCCGTCTGGCAGGGCATCGACCTCAATCTTCGACAGTCAGCCAGAAGGAACGCGAACTGTGCGTGCCAGTCCTGGCACGTCTCCTACCGGCCTTCGCAGTGCGTCTGGCACAGGCGGCAGTGGACACGGCTTGTCAGCTCAAGCAAAGTCATTCACCATCTCGCAGCCCTCGGCTTCATTGATGCACGACCATCTCGGTGGTCTCTCCGGTGCAGCAGCCGGTTTCACTGGCTATGGCGCTGTGCCGCAAGGTGGCCGTCTTGGAGCTCAAGTGCCCATGATGCCTACATTTGCCGTACCGCAACAACTTCCATACGGGCCGCCCATGATGGGATTGCCCGCTCCTGGTGTCGGCTCAGCACTTGCGGGTAATGACATGACATTTTCGAGTCTGGCTGCCCTTGGTCCTATGCCGCCCTCGTCAATGGGACCTCCTGGAGGCATGGGTGGTGGTCCCATGTTTAATGCAGGCACGACAGGAGGCGAGTTGCAGGATCTCGGGAAGGGAGTGCCGCTCTCGAGCCTGGCGAGGGATACACCGCTTTACATTGTGGAGTTCAAGCAAGGACGCACCGATCTCTTCTTCCGATCGACGTCGCCATCTCAATCACCTCCTGTCCGCGACCGCGAACCCATCCAACGTGGAGATTTGGTCATAGTCGAAGCAGACCGCGGCAAGGATTTGGGTACGGTAGTCAACGACAGCATTACGGTGGAGCAGGTGCAAGCTTTCCTTGCCCACCAATCGGACCTGACCATCGGAGCCGCTGCGGTAGGTGCAACGAACGTGCACGGTGGCTCAATGGGCATGTCTGGCAGTGGGGACGAGACCGGCTCGAACGCCTCTGGCCATCCCGGCTCGCCCGCCTCGACGATGGGCGGAGCTGGCTCGTATGCGTCCGGAGGCTCGAATGCGATGGGTGCCCGACCGATGCGAACGATCAATCCCAAGCGACTTTTCACCAAGGCGACGCCAGCCGACACGAGCACGCTTCTGGCCAAGGCGCACGATGAGGAGCGCGCCCTGCAGCTGTGCGTCTCGAAGGTGATGCAGCGAGGCTTGCCGATAAGTGTGGTGGCCGCTGAAATGCAGTGGGACAGACGCAAGCTGACATTCTACTATACGGCAAGCATGCGTGTCGACTTCCGCGACTTGGTCAAGGAGTTGTTCAGGCTGTACAAGACGAGGATCTGGATGTGCCATCTGGGCCATCCAAGCGGCGCCGGCATGGGCTGATGCTGCTTGACATGCTCTCTGAACTTGGATTCGGCTCTCAATTTTTCACTTGATCCATTCAGGATGACAAGCCAAAATCACGCTAGTCTGATTCGTTGCTGTACTCTCCATGTTCCGTCTCGTCAACACATGCTCACCTTGAGAGGTTCAGTTCAGTCCACCGCGAGTTTTGCAATGCATCGTCGAGAATCGACTCTATCTCATGATTGTCACAGGCTGATTACGATGTAACTTTGGCAGGTGAAGTTGTGAGTGCTTTATCGCCTGCAAGCAGGAAGGCGTTGGAGGCAACAGTAGCATGTGTTGCACTCTTTCTTTCTCTCTTCACTCATGCTGAACCCCGATGGATCACAACCGATTAATGAAGAGAAAATTGTGAGGCAAAAATGACGAACAAAATGGAAGCCGGCACGAAGCAGGCAGGGTTCGACGCCGTGTGCTTCATAGACGCTAGCTGAACCACTGGTTGGACCCTGTAACACTTGGCACTTGAGACCCTGTCTACGCTTCACGATGTGTATGGGAACTCTAACTCACCCTCGGATTGTGGGGACGGCCAGTACAGAATTGCGAACACTCTTCGGAAATGGCCGACGCAGAATGACCGGGCAGAAGCACTGAGAAGTTTCAAGTCACAAACAGTGTGTGGCTGCGAGCATTTTGACTTGAGGCACATGTGACCCTGCACGAGCCATACAGCTGCTGCTGCACGTTCGTCTTCCAAATTCCTCCAGCCAAAATCCACTCAAACTCGAACGGTGCAACTTTCTCCACTCGCAAGCAACTTGCCCCGTGCCAAGTAGAGCAAACCCCAAAGCCAATCAGTCAAGCCGCATTTTGTTCCTGCGTTCGTTGGGTTAGGATAGCTTCCTCCACCATCTCCCTCACCCATCAATCTGTACGCAGATACTTTCTTCAGAGAGAGCCGCAAAAGCATTCAAGTCTCTGTCCTCTTCGCTCCCATTCAAAAGTTCCAAGCTTTCTGTTCTTCTCTGCTTGCACGTACTCGAAGCACAATGGTCTGGTCTCCTCCTGTCGCCCCGTCGTCGGCCAAGGACAAGTCGAGGTAAGTGCAGCAATCAAACCGCGAAGGCGTGCTCTGACAGATACGTTTAATGCTGACTATTTCATGCTTCCCGTTTGCAGCTTTGCCTACGAGTCAACGGTCCATCGTTGGCCTGCCATCCTCACCCAAGTGATTGACGGCATTTACAGCGCCAACCATGCTCTTTCCTACTCGCGCACCAATCAGTCTGCCAAGATCGAGGAGGGCAAGCAGATCATCGAAAAGATTGCCGCACTCAAGCATGACATGAGCCGCGACCGTCCCCTCGATCCCATCAACGTTGTTCCGGGCCAGGATGCCGACCAGGGTCCCTCGACTGAGCTCTTCGATCAGACCATCGAAAAGGAGAAATGGACGTGGTTCCAGGCTCCTTGGCTCTTTGCCGAGTGCTACCTCTACCGTTTGCTCAGGACCTTCTTCGCCCGAAGCCAACACTGGAAGCAGTACGATCCCTTCTCAAAGACCAAGCTCGACACGTTCAAGAGCTCCGGAAATGCCATCAGCGCCTTGGCTGTCACCATCGAGGATCTGGTCGCAAAGTCGCTTTCGAACCAACAGGGGCCTGAGTCGACTCCCGAAGGCCGACAAGTCCTTTTCAACGAGATGGCTCAGATGTCTCTCTGGGGCAACGCCACCGACCTCAGCTTGCTCACCAACCTGTCCTACTCGGACTTGCAAGCACTCCAAACTACCGGCAAGGAGCAGCAGGAGGCCCGCAGCAAGTTCATCCTCGCCAATGACCTCGACCAGGCCTGGGCCAAAATCTCTTCGTTGAAAGGAGGTCGTGTCGATATTGTCCTTGACAATGCTGGCTTCGAGCTTGTCACCGACATGATCTTCGCCGACTGGCTCTTGACCACGCCTCACGTTGCTGAGGTCGTCTTCCACCCCAAGAACATGCCCTGGTTTGTTTCGGACGTGACCCCACCTGACTTCCGCCACACGATCGAGTCTCTTCTTGAGCCCAGTTTCTTCGCACGTCAAGATGCCGGTCAGGACCGCCACCGCAGCGTGAGTCGCAGTCGTGACCTGCAGGCTGATCCTTCCAAGTACTCGTTCAACGCATCTGGTGGTCAGGGTGCTCAGCCAGCAGGCTCTCGCTCGCTTCAGATGGCTGATAGTCATGAGCGCGGCCGCTCGCCTCACCCTCCTGGCAGCTTGCACCTTCAGGCTCGTGACGGCAGTGTCGACTCGACTGGTCGTGGTCGTACTCCCGCCGGAAGCCGCAACTTCCAAATGGACCCCGCTTACTTCAAGAATGCGCGATCGCAGACCATTTCGCCCTCGAGGTCTTACGTCATGGACAGCTCTCGCTTCTCGTCGCTTTCCATTCATGACGAGGAGCCCGATGCTGACGATGAACGACACGGGCGTGGTCGTTCGACCACCGTCAAGGACGAGACGCCTTCTTCGCAGACTCCCGTTCAGGCGATGGTGAGGAGATGGATGAAGCACATGGAGACAGGTCGTTTCAAGCTTGCCGTGCCTCTTGACACTCCTCTTGGTGCCGACACTGGCGCGTCCAACGGCTTCTGGACGCAGCCTGTTTCGTACGCCAACATGGAGACCTACGCTCCCGAGTTGCACAACGAGCTGAGGACCAAGAGCGATCTGGTCATTTTCAAGGGAGATCTCAACTACCGCAAGCTCACATCGGACGCCACGTGGAAATCAACTACGAGCTTCAAGGAGGCGCTTGGGCCCCTGGCTGGCACGGTAGAGATTTTGGCGCTGAGGACGAACAAGGCGGATGTATGTGTCGGTCTGAAGGAGGGCCAAGAGGCTGAGGTTGAAGCTCAGGATCCCAAGTGGCGTGTCAACGGAAAATGGGCGGTTGTGCAGTACTGCGCCAAGACCAAGTAGAACGCAAAAGAACGGTGATTGATAGGAAGACATGGATCTGTAATCAATCTCATCCGCTCGCTCAATCAAAGGCATTTATCTGCATACATTTTCGATTTAGGTTTGCCTGAAAGAAGCCGTCATGACGGTGGTTGATCTGATGCGGCGTTTGCTCCAGCACTTGACGCTTTCTTCTCTGAGACCGTGCCCGTACCTAGTTGCAATGGCTTGAACCCTTCTATCCCATCGAACGCCTGCTTGACATCTGAGCCCTTGATCCTGCCTGTCTTGATCTTTTGGCTCTCGCTGACATACGTCTGATACCTGCTGTACAGCACGACCTCGGCGACGGCTGTCACGACCGCCGCCAACATGCTGACTAGCACCTTGTGCCCTGCACTTGCATTGCCACTGGCCCACCATGCTGCTGTCGCTGTGGCCAATGTGGAAAGGAAGATGTTGAGGATGACGCTGAGCTGGCGTTGTGCATCTTTCCATGCTTGCTCCTCTCCTTGGACCAGAGGCTTGTTGGATGTGCCCGTTAGGGATGAGAAGCGTTGGGATAGAGGGAGGGTCGGGTCTACACCGGAAATGTTGACATAGGAAGAGGGGATCTTGTAAGAGGTGGCAGCAGCAGTGGTGGAGGAGGACATGCGCTGGTATTCAGCTTCTTCCTGAGCTCTACGTATGGCTGCCAGAGATTCTTCGAGCTCTTTGGACCGTTGGAAGACTGGCTTTGATGGGAAATAGACGGTCGAGCCTGTGACCAAGCTGGATAGCTTGAGCTTGGCGGCATCCTCGTGCCTTAGCTTTTCGTCATCCCGTGACCAGGATGCGATGCTGACGAGGATTCGATGATCTAGAACGAGTGGGTCTGCGGTGTGCGTGACAGTCGTGTCGGGTAATGCTGGGCTTTGCGCCGTCATCCTCGGATGTTCCGGTTGGTCTGTTAGCGCATCCCTAAGCAATTCAACAGCATGGCGGTCAGACTTGCTGTCTTTGGCGATCCTCCGCAAAAGATCCGAGCTGGCTGCCGACAGCACGAGCTTTGTCATGTTCGCTTGCACTGGCCCGACCTTATTCCGGAACGGGCGGTGTGTGGGTTATCCATAAGCAAGGAAGTTCCGAAACCACGTTTCAACAGGTTGAATGCAAGTCGAGGCGCTCGATGGTTCGGATTTCGGCAATGCAGCCTCCTCCACTCTTTACTCATTTGAGAACCGGCCGAAATCAGAAATGCGTCGTGTCAACAAAAAGAGTGTTGGTCTTTTTGCACTCTCACCAAAGTGACACTTGCAAATAGAACGCGGCGCGTCGGCTTTGCCAGCTTTAGCAGCTTTATCCAATTCTGAAACATGCATGCTGTCGATCCTATTCTGGTGCCTCCAGCACGTTTCTTCCGCGTCGTTTCATCCTCGATGCACTTAAAGAGTCATCCTGTTTGCTCATGTGTACCCGATCGAAGGGCTTGATTAGATGTCTGAGAGGCCACAGTTGCAGTTCAGCAACAGTGCAAACACTTCGACGCTGCTGTACCGCCACACTTTTTTGTGACTTCAGCAAGTTGCGGAGATGCAATTGAACCACAAACTTGGGCTGAAGCGCCAACCAAGAAGGGGAGGAAAAAAAAAAAAAAAAAAAAAAAAAAAAAAAAGAGGTGTGCTGTAGCTTATGCAGGTCATGCATGGGTGACATTCTTCCACGGTCAATTCACTCGCCTTTCGATAAAGTCACGCTGAGCGGTGGCATGCACGCACACACTCGCACGCACGCATGCACAAAAGGTTGTGGTTCACGGCTTCCTTTTTAGCTTCACAGCGAGCGAGCTTGACAAGACATGCGTGCGTGTGTTACTTTGCTCCGCAAAAGTGGCATGGACCTCATCATTCCTTAGCTCCGCATCCTTCTTCGTCCAACGTACACCTATCGCTCACATCATCTCCTCCAATACTTCTTCCTAGCGACATAGCTAGCTTCGAGACTTATCCAGGTGCCTTTCATCCCTTCACCTGTTGCAGCGTGCTTCAGCTCCTCCTAGATGGCTGCTCTCTAACGAGGACGATTACGCCTTACAGTCATACGAGCGCAACCATCTTGCCAGCAACACTGCCTGCTTTGACTTCGTCATCTGCTCACGAAGAAAGACCGAACAGCTTTGACAAACGCGGCAAGATGGACGCCTCTACCCTCAACGTTTCCGCTCCTATCTTTCAACCAGGCGGTGGGGCGTCCAACAGTAGCGCATTCACATCGCGACAGCCTTCCCCAATGCAGATGCTGCCCACCGTCCCAGAGCAGTCGTCCTATGTTGATGCTCATCATGGCCCCGCAGGTCAGCCGTATCACCCAGCTGCGGTAAGCATCTCTTTATCGCTAAACATCAAAGAGCTTGCAAAAGACTGACAAACCAATGTTCCCCATCTTGGCTTCAACACAGCTCTCACAAATACAGAATCAAATGACACCAGGCGGCAGCGTGCCCGGCGGGATGATTCACTTGAGTGCCAACTCTCGTCCTTTCGTCCCAGGTGCCGCCGGTTCTGCTGCTTTCAAGCCTCACATGCCTCCCACACACTACCAACATGGCCCTTCACCCATCATGACCAGCCCTTCGCGCTCGTCACTGCCAGGCTACAGGCTCGGGCACGGCATGAACGCCGGTAGTGTCCAGCTGAGCGGCCTTCCCGCTTTCTTGGCCACCCCTCCTGTCATGACCAACATCCAACAACCTTCCGGCTTTTCAGGTCCACCCTCTCCCTTGTCGCCCGGCACGCCCAGCTCTGCAAGTCCGTTCATGATGCCTCCAGGTCAGCCCAACCTCGCAGTGCCTCGTCCTGGCGGGTATTTGAGGAAGCCAAAAGGTCCACAGCCCGTAACGCCGCTCAAGACATACGGCCACAATTCGACTCCATCGATATCAATGAACCCTGCTGCTTTCGCTGCTAGCTTGGCTTCTGCTAAGCCTAAGAAGAAGATCGCGGTATCTCTTCCGAGCGAGGGACCACGACCGGAAGACGAGCAAATCCTGGCAGCGCAGGAAGTGGAACCTTCTCAGCAAGACCTCATTGATGGCGAAAAGAAGGGTCCGGTAGAGTCGAGCAATGCTGAGGATGTCAAGCGACGTCACGCTCGTGCATGTGCTCTCACACGCCAGAAGTGGATCAAGCGGTTGCCTCTGTCGCCGGAAGAACACGATCGTGTACCGTGCATCGATGCACCCTGGGATGCGTTCGTCTCATGTGAGATTCATCCCGAGCCTTGGCCGTACTCCGTGGGTCTGCCAGACACCATCGAAATCTACCTACCCGGCATGAGTGCCTGGGACGAATACTGGGAGATACGCCTCGAGGAGCAACAGATGCAAGCTGAGGCGGCTGCCGCTGCCGCTGCCTTGGCCGCCGAGCAAGCAGCATTCTCATCTCTGCCTCGACCTAAGGCACTACTGCCATCGCAGCTCGCTGCCCTCAATGGTGATCACAAGGGTCGTAGTGTCTCCATCTCCCATCCAGCAGATGCGAATATGGTTTCGTTCAAGCTCAATCGCTTCCTTCAGTCTCAGCAAGCAAATCATCAAGATCCGAATCAACCAAGTGGCCCGGCCAAGACTGACGCGCTGGACACTGAACCCAGACCTTTTGGTCGCCTGCCGTTGGAACTCCCGAATCGACTGCGCGAAGCTTTTGCGCGTCGTCGAGGAGAGAGTGTCGACTTGCACCTCGCGCCTCAGCCCAAGCACGGTCACACAATGTCGCTCGGTTTGCCCAGCTCTGGTGGGCCCTTTGGTCCCGAGGTCTTCAGTGCTCTCAATATGATCCGTGCCAATTCCGACGAAGGGCCTTCCAAGCCTCCTTCCGAGACTCATGATATGCCAGGGAAGCCTCTTTCCGATTCCGAAGCGATTTTCGGCCGTGCCGAGCCTGCTCTGGCTCAAATCGCTGAGGATGATGCCGAAGAACAGTACGCAGAAGCTGCGGCGGCTACAGTCGCACATGGTGCTTCAAAGGATTCCGGAACAGGCAGCTGGAAGGACCTCGGTAGAGGCTTTGGCTATGACTTCGAGCCCGAAGAAGATGAAGAAGCTCGCAAGAGACAGTCTAAGCGCCATGTCCGACAAGCATCACGCGTCTCCGTCAGCACTTCGCGTCGTGATGGCGACGAGAATGGCGATCTTTCGGGAGATGAAGATGAAGATGACGTCGAGATTCGTACCAACCCGAGCGAGGATGCCGATGCATCTGACTTTGAAGAGGACAACCATGAGTTTGGCCCAGAACACTGGCATAAGCGGCACGCAAGTGCACACTTGTCTGCTTTTGGCGATCCTGCTGATCCGCACGACTATGGTCCTCTATCTGACGGCAGCGGCAGCCTTCGGGATTCGCTCTCACCATCCGACGAGCAATTCAGCAATCCTTCTGACGAGGAAGCCGCCAGGGAAGAACGCATTCTGCGACGACAGTATCGCGCGGCAGAGCGCGCTGCCAGACAAGAGCGTAAAGCCCGTCAACGAGCTCGTGCCGACACAAACAACACTTTGCCGAGCAGCAGTATCGGAGAAGCCGATCTGCTCGAGCAAAGCCGCTACGAATTCACCGGACCCTCCCGACGAGTCCGTCAAGATGATATCATCAGCAACCCTTCGGATGAGCCACAGTCCGACATCGACGACACTCAGACCTTCGGTCACGCTGATCGCACCTGGCGTCAAGACGACGGTGCTCGAATGAGCCAAGACTTCCGCTTCCCTCCGCCAAAGCCATCCATCAGCGGCACTCTCGGGCGAGCGTCTGGCGTTTCCATGCTGAACCCGGATGCAAAAGAATTCAAATTTGGTGCGGGTGCTCCGGCTAACAGAATCGTCTCTGCTCCAGTCGCTAGCAGCAAGGACGCCGATGAGACTGCTGAGGCTGGTCACTTCAGACTCCCCAGCATCAAGACTTCAAGCTTTGGGTCGGCTCTCGGCATTCCACAGAGTGGTAGCGCTCCTCACCTTAACGTGGCGGCCCCTGCATTCACGCCCGGTGCATTCACCTTCAAAGCCCCGGATGGCGTTCGTCTGCCTCTTCCGGAGCAGTCCAGGGTCAATCCGAATGGCAACTCACCACAACTGAACGAAGGACAAGGAGATGAAGGAGCCGAGGATCGCGAGCTGCAGGGTCGTGAAAAAAGAACTCGCTATGGTCCCATCGACTACGCCAGTGAGGAAGACCATCTTGATGTGTATGGCACGAGTCCTCCTCGACCAAAAGCGTCGGCGGCCAGTATCGAAGGACCACTGCGAGGCTTTAGTTCTCTGGCCAGACATGGTCCGCCTCCATTCATTCCGCGAGATTTCGGTCAGCAGCAACGTGCAGTATCGCACGGATCCCTGTTCACTGCCGACGCACCATCCTTTGTTCCAACCTGGGCTAGGAACTCCCAGGCGTTTGGTGGCTCGACCAGCTTCAAGCGACCGACGCTGCCTGATTGGAGTCAACAAGCGCAGGAAGGCGAGCAGAAGAAGACGCTCTCCATCCGCGACCCGTCCTTCTTTGCGTTCGAGCAAGGCAGCAAAGCCATCCCCATCCGTCGCCCTTCTGAGCCTGACGAACCCGAATCCCAGCACGACAAGCTGACTGCCGATAGTCCGATTGCATCCTCGGCAATTTCGGCAGATGAACACCGTCAGCGAGCGACTCAAGACAGCAATCAGACGTCAACAGAGACGCTGAAACCCTGGAGTAGGGCCGTACACCCTCAGTCTGCATTGACGGCAGAGAAGTCGAAGCCCGTTCAGATCCCGACCATCTCGCACAACTATCAGTCCTCGATTGGTTCATTCGCCTCCGATACTGGAGCAGGACCTTCTGTTCGGTGGAGAGATCAGCATACGCAATCGCCTTCTCGCGGCAGCCATGGCATGTCTTCGATCGATAGAAGACTCCGACGCGCCGATCATCGTCACAAACACGGAAGCGACGATGACGACGATGAGAGTCTTATCGACTTTGTCGAGGAGATTGCTGAGCGACTCGACAAAGCTCTCGAAGGGTGGGCGGGCAAGATCCTCGACGAAGTCACGATCATGGGCCAGGTGCGACCACATCCTCGTGCCGGCCTAGCTACTGTGGATGGCTCCCTGGACCAGGACAAGATCGTGCACGAGATCTCGAGGCGCATGGAGCAAGCTCTGGATACTCAACTTGCTACCACCTTCGCAGGACATGTTCGTAAGGCCACAGATGCGTCGGATGAGACGCAGGCAACCATCCGGCCTGTGCGAAGGAATGTTGCGTCCGATGACGACAAGAATGGCGCCAGCAGTCTTAGCCTCGTTGATGCTGCTGGAGAGTGGGACTTTGATTACGTGCAAGAAATTCTGGACGCCAAGCTCGAGTCATTTAACAAGCAGATCGAGTCGACTATGGCCCAAGTTGTCGAGAAGCTGGAAGTGCGTGACGGTACTTTCACTGCAAACGGTCAGCATACGCGTCAAGAAGGCAGCAACGGATCCGCTATCCCCCAGGACTTCGTTGAGAACGTCACTTCACGCCTTGTCAAACAACTCGGCTCGCTGCTGGAGTCACAAATCACCTCCGCGAAGGAGGCCCAGAAAGTAGCCGAGGCAGAGCTGCAGAAAGCTGTGCAAGCCAAGCTGGACGAGAACCTTGTTCTACTCTCCGAGAAAGGTGCATCGGATCGATCTAACCTACAGCAGATGCTCGAATCCGAGATCCATGACCTAGGACGCTCGCTCCACACAGCAAGCAATGCTGTCCAGAGTCAAGTGCAGGCAGCCTTGACGGAGGCCTTGCCGTCCTTGCTCGCAGAGAAGGCTAAGACGGACGCTAGCCTTTTCGACAAGCTCAGCAACCAGCTTACCGACAACCTTGGTGCTGCGCTCGGTCCAGTCCTTTCTGAACAGCGCAGGTGCTTGCTCGAAGACGGACAACGCAGCCGCGATCACGTCTCTGAACTCTTACCGTCTGCTTCTCAAATTGCCAAATCGACCGTGAAGCTCGTTGAGCCGTTGATCACCTCTCTCAAGACGGACCCGATCGATTCAGACACCCTTGTCACCAAATTGGCCGAGGTGATTGGCAAGCAAAGCATCGAGCACATGGTGGACTTGAACCCCGTGCTCGCCCTTCTCGAGCCCCTCGTCGCTAAACAGGAAGAGGCACGTTCAGCAAGCAAGAGAATCCTCCAGATGCAGGAAGACACCGAACGCACGCTTTCGGAGCTGCCGAGTGCGATCAATGCCAAGACAGAAGTCTTCCTCTCTTCCGCTGGCGAGACTTCTGAAAAGCAGGCGCTGATCTTGGAAAAGATCGTGGAGATCCAGGCTGGCTTGAAAGACGCTGGCCATGTCAGTGCACCGATTGAATCTAGCAAGGTCATAGAGAAACTCGAGAAGCTCTCGGAGGACAAGAAGCTGGTCCAGACGACCTCTGAGAAGATGCTCTCTGAGCTCGCAGCAGTGTACCAAGTGCTGGACAGCTCCTACCAAGCGCTTTCCAGGCTGGAAGCTCAGCACACCTCGACCGAAGAAGCGCACCGCGAGCTCACCGCGAAGCTGGAGAAGCAAACCCAGGCCAACGCTCAATTGTCCAACGAGCTCAGGGAAGCCGAGAAGCGAGCCGTGGCAGCCGAAGCGAACAACGCCGATCTGTTCGCACAAGCATCTTCCGCCGACAAGCAGAATGCTATACTGAGGGACCAGCTTGCGCAGATGGCGGCCGAGCTGGCGAGTCTGAAATCAGACCAGGCCAGCGAGCGCAAGAGCTCGGCCAAGGCGATCGCGGAGGCAAATGGTCGTGCGCAGAAGGCCGAGGCGGCGAGAGTGGAGAGCGAGCAGCGGCTGACCAAGCTGTTGGAGCAAGCCAATGCGGCCGAGAGGGAGGCGTATGAGTCGGCCAAGTCGACTCTAGAGCGTGCGAGCAAGGCCGAGGGGCAAGTAGCTGCGTTAGAGAAGAGGGTGGGTGAGCTGGATGCCAAGGTGGCCAATTTGCAAGGCTTGACAGCTGCGCAGAAGCAAAAGGCCGCGACCACTCAGCAGAAGCTGGCAGAGGGAGAGAAGAAGGTGAAAGAGCTCGAACGGGAGCTCAAGGAGAAGGCGGAGGTAGAGAGGAAGTTGCAGGAGTGTGAGACAAGAGAAGGTAGGCTGCGAGAGGAGCTGGAAGGCATGGGTGCCAAGTTTGCCGAACTGGAAAGCGAGCTGTTGGGCCTCAAGGACAACTTCGTACAGAAAGCCATGTACGAGGAAGTAACCAGAAGACTGAAGGAGAGGGACGAAGAGGTAGCCAGGTTGAAGGCGCAAGTGAGTGCGGTTGGAGACGGGTGGGAGGCGATTGAAGCTCCACGGCAAACGAAGGTGGAGGGAGCGTGGGCGAGCATGCACGCGCCCAGGGTCAGAGTAGTAGAGGACGACGGTGATAGTCCAGGCGAGATGCTGAGGTCTACGCGAAGCGTATCGTTCGCGAGCACGGCAAGTCGGGGCAAGGAGGTCGAGGTGGACGAGGGCGGTTGGTGGTCTTGATCTCGCCTGGACACAAGACATATTCGATACCCATATACAATTCAAGCATACATATAGCTGTCATCTGCACATACATTACAGGTTCTCTACCATACGTTAGTTTCGAGTGTCATCTGAGCATCGATACGAGTGTGTCGAGGGAGCGGTCAAATGATGTCTTTCAGGGTCCAATGTTCCCCGAGTGGAGGAAGCGCAACCCGAAAAATGCACTTGCTTGGAAATCGGACCCTGTACATTTTGGCCTCCTGTGCTTCTTCTTGACTTGCTTCTGTTCAACCAGGCTTGCCTACACCACTCTCCCTGCCGGAAGTCTGCAGACTTGTTTGTCAGAGGTCAAAGCCATGTCGCGCAAAGTCGTCTCATACAGCGACTTGGCCGAGGAAGCTCCGTCGCCCTCGGAGCCGATCGCAGCAGAGGACGCTGCCGGACCCTCCACAAATCGAAAGCGCAAAGCGGCGGGCAACGGACACTCTGGAGGCCAGAAACAGAAACAGAAGCAGGCACGGAAGCAACAGCGAGGATCGAATGGCACAGTGCACTGGGATGATCCTTCATACACAACCTCGACCGAAGTGGAGGCGGCGGAGAAGATGGAGAGCTATCGGATAGAGTTTGACGCATATCGCCAGGGGGAAGGAGACGAGGATGCCGAAGGGGATGGGGAGGGTCGATTCTTCGATGCCGACGAGGACGAAGAGGACGGTGAATGCGAGGTCGGAGAGAACGGCGAGGATGAGGGAGCGTATACAGCGTGGAAGTACGACGAACGTGGTCGACCTTACGAAGACGGGCCTTACGCATCCCCCGACGACGACGAAGAAGCAGACCACTATATACACTCAGACCAAGAGGAAGACGACGAGGATCCAACAAGCTTTCCCTTTGCCATCCCCTCCGTTGAAGAATTCCACGCGACCTACGATGCCACCCACACCCTCCCTCCACCCCCCTCCTCTGCTACTTTATCGCACACTCACCGTCCACCCGTTGAAGTCGGCGGCGGGGGACGCACTCTGACGCACTCTGAAATTTGGGGCCCTCGCGCCCTCGTCGATGCGTACAACTCTGCCCTCTCACAGTTCTGCTCCATGCACTCCCTCCCTTCTCCCTCTTTGCCCTCGAAAGAGTCGGCGCTGTGGAACGACGCCCCACACCACACCTCGCTCCTCGCACAGCAGGTGAGAGAAGACACAACCCAGATCCTCGCAATCGCAAAGTCAAACGGAAAGGAGAAAGAGAAGGGCAAGGAGAAGGGGAGGGGGAAGCAACTGGTGACTCACGTGGAATGCGCAAATGTTCCAGGCAATGCGGCTTGGAAAAAGGCAATCAAGACAGTACAAACGACGCCAAACCACATAGGTGCACATGCGGAGTGGTATGCCGGGTATTATGCAGGGATAGCTGCAGCAGCGCAAGCACAAACACAAACAGGAACACAAGGCTCACAGCAACAGCAATAGTCACACTCTCGATACCCCTTCACCATCAAATTCCTTGGCTTGGCGTCGTGGATGCGAAACTTTGAGATGAGCATCTTTATTCGAGAGTTACAATTACAGGCTTCTTTATTGGAGCATATGATGAAGGACGGCACGACTCGGGCGATGCCAATCCTACGGTCTTTCATCGAGTCTTTATGGATTGTCAGGTTGGGTTCAATCGTCGATAAGCTGGTCGACACTGGCACTCCTTTCCCTTTCCGTCTCTCTGTCCTTCTCGCGGTTCGAAGCGGCGGGTAGAAGGTTCGACTCAGCGCTCACCTGCTGCTGTCCTGCCGCATCTTGGTGTCCATTTCCCTCCATCACTGGACTGACCATAGCCGGACCCACCTCTCTGACCGCGCTCTCCTCTCTCGGCGGCGGGTCCATGGGCGACTGGGAGCTTGCGCTCGCCGAGCTCAACCTGGGATGTGCCGCTGCACTCGCCGCCAACGCCGCGTCTCCCGCAGCATGCTGCGGTCGCTGCTGCGAAGGGTGGAGCTGATCGCGCTCGCGCTTTCCCGCCGCGACCTCCTGCTCCTTGAACTTCTTCCACCTCGACCCACATCGGTCGCAAAGGGTGCCTGGCCCGTTGGGCCCGCGGCGGAACTTGGCGTCGTGGGGCGCAGCGCAGTTGGAGCAAGTCCTGTTTTTAGTGGATGCGAGCTTGCGCACAGGGTAGCTGCTTTCAGCGCCGGGCGTGATGATGTAACCGCCCGAGGAAGGACCGCCGAGAGGACGGCCAGGGCCGAGGGGATGGTCGTGTTGACGAGCCATCTTGCGTTGGCGCTCAAGCTCGTCCATCTCGTGGTCCATGGGATGTACGGAAGAGTAGGGAGTGGCAGAGTACGAGCTGGCCGAAGAGGTCGAAGGGAATGCGCTAGTCGTTGGGACCGAGCGGTCGCTACTCGAGGTTATGTAGGAGCTGCTGGTGGGCGGCGAACGGCCACCCATGCTGAAGCGCGAAAGTGGTGGGCGATGAGGCGGTTGGCCTGGAGCCACGCCGTACCGGTCGGCACGCTCGTCGGCGTAGCCGTACTCTGCGTCAATCGCAGTGGCGGGGTGAGGCATTCTAGCCAGGTGTCGAGGTTCGCCATCGTGGTGATCCGGATGCATGTCAGCATAAGCTCGATGACGAGGGGCAGGTGGAAGAGCATATCCCATGGGAGGCGAACCCTGCTCAGCGCCGATTGGGGCATGGTAAGGTCGCGACACGATGTGAGGAGCCCCAGCGCCCTCGGTGGTTATGGTGACGGAAGAAGCGTTGGGCCCTTCTCCATGAGCGACGCTGACCGAGACGCCCGCTGCGCCTGGTGGGCCCGAGCGCTGTTCGTAATTAATCCGATGCGCCTCGACGTCGGTTGGACGCGGACGTTTCATGCCCACCAACAGGCCGGCCGATGGATGAGTTCGCGAGGAAGCCGCATCGTGATTACCTAGAGGAGGTGGAAGATCGGCCAGTCGGTCGGCCCGATCACGGGCAGCTACGTCGGGAGTTCCGGCGAGATCTAGGCGTCGAGCCAAGTCGTCCCTTTCTTGTTCGGCGTAGCGGGCGCGCTGGGCAGATCGCTCTAGTTCGCGACGAAGTTTCTCGAGATCGGCATACGCCTGTGATTGCTCCGAGACGCCCTCCGTAGCCATGCGTGCTTTGACCAAGGCTCGAACCAGGGGTCGAACGACATCGTCGAGATAGGTGCGTTCCAAGAGATGCTCGCCTAGCGAGGTGGGGATAAAGGTGGCTTCTTCGTTGATTTCGTGCATTCTAGAGGTTGCATCGAAGAGACCGCGCGAATTGGTGTGTTCGTATTGAACAGTGTCGGAGCGCTTGGGGCGGATGTATGGAGAGTCCGAATGACGACTAAGGTTGGCGTGGGGCGAGTTGATGAGGGGGTTGGAGGCTGCCATGGTGAAAGTTGCGGATTTGAGTGCGATATATATGTAATGCTAGAAAGAAGGCCTTTGATCGATTCATGTATTTTCGTCCAAAGGTATCAGAGCTGTCGATTACAGATATACACAGGAGGTTTTGGGGAGAGAGTCGTTCAGACGGGAGGGCTGCACCTGTGGCGAGCGGCGCAGACAGCAGATCTTTGACGACCGGGCTGAGTTTGTTGAAGATGAAAGTAAAGTGGCAGCTGTTTTGAGAATGAGCTCTCTATCAGGAGAAGCCTCAGTGATGACAGATGATGCCGTCAAGTGGAAGTGAACAAGTTATTCGTCGTTGATGATGAGGCTAGGAGGCGTTCCAAATGGATTGCTGGTTCGACAGACCAAGGCTTAATCCAGTGTAGACAGGGTGTGAATGCAGGGAATGGTGTGGCGAGGATGATGACTAGGTGAGGACTGGAAGTGCGATGAGCATGTAGAGCGGACGATATTGGTGAGGATGAGCTAGCGAATGCGATGCAAGCCAACGGCCGGATGGAAGCAAGCAAGTCGCTGTGATTGAAAAAAAAATATCACTATCCTAGTCGAGGCTGGCCAAAACGAAGAAAAGGGCACGTCGCCAGGAAAGAATTACGGAACCCTATGATCCTTGCAAAGAGGGTGTTGTCAAGTTGTCCTAAGAAGGGATGGGGATGGAGGATGAGGGTAGGGACAGAAGCCAGGGTCAGATGGAGAATGGGGAATGGAAGGAAGAAGGGAAACGAATCGTGTCGAGGCCCGAAATGGCTCCAAATCAAAGTTTTGAGACAAACAAGGTGCGTATCAAGAGCCGAGTCGAGAACAAACCGTCGACGGTGCGACTGCCACAAGCGGAGCCGGTCGCAGCTGCAGGTGAAGGGCGCAGACAGATTCAGCTCCAGGGCCGAGGTCGGAGGGATGTCCGGCTGCCAGATCCAGGGGAGGGAGAGAGGAGAGAAAAGCCGCGGGTGCGAGATCGCAGTGTCGGATGGCAGAACCGAGAAAGAGCAACGATAGAGTGCGACAAGGCGGAAATTGAAACAAGAATGCAGCCTCGCAAAAACGCGCGAAGGGCACAAAGATTGGGATGCCGGTCAAACGAGCAAGACGAGCAAACGGGCGGGCTGGCGGGCGAGCGCGGACTCGACCGAGGCGAGATCAGAACATGTCGACGTATGCACAGACGCAGAACCATATGCAGCATTATTTAACATACACCGCCTGCGGGAAAAAATAGAATACTGGTAGCGAGGGGGGAAAAACCACAGTCACAGCCACCTGTAGACCGAAGCGAGCCAATCGTCGTCACGCTGTGCACATGCTCGAATCAGGTTGACCAAGGGTAGGGGTGTGTTCCCGGGTGCAAATCAGGGTGCAAAGGGGCTCTGCAGCGACGAGAGTAAGGTGTGGATGTGCTTCTCAGTCTCGGATGTACGCCGCGCAGCCGATCGGATCGCACGGAAGCATTTTCTCAGGATCCAGGAAACGGGCTCAGAGACACAGCTTCGATCCTTCCGCGGCGTAAAGCTCTTCCAAAAGTCGCGGCCTCGTTCTGTCCATGCAGTTTTAGAATTTAATATTTTGTTTCTATAAGTTGCTCCTACTTCCTACTGGTACGCGCACCGCTGAAATCCGTTCTGCCTTTGTCACCTCTTTGCCTCCATTGTTGCAAGGCTACAATGGAAAGAGCGTTCATTTGTGCGCCACTTTGTTCATAGCGTGCCTTCATCAGTCTGGTCTTTGAGCCTATTGTTCAGCTCAGCTATTGACAGTGCTTTGCGGATGGCTCATGTGCAGTTTGTGGAGTCAAGGTACATCTCACTGTACCTTCGATGAATAAATTTTCTTGAGGCTGCAGAGCAAGGAATGCCGTAACAAGTTAATGCCGAGACAGATAAAACCGCACCAGTATCTGCGTCGTGGCTTCTGCAGAGGATCGTACACATGAGAGCGGAGAGTGGAAGGGATAGCCAAGGTTCTGTAAAGTGATCGGAATTGAGCAAAGCTGGCAACAGCCAGGATCCAGCTAGATTCTCGACCCTAAGGTGGGTGCGATCTTGTTGAGGTTGCATGAATGGGCTGTCAAGGCATTCACGGTAGAGACGCTGTCATTCAGCCGTCAGGGCCCATTCAGAGGCCAGCTTGCCGAGCGTGGGCCCAACAATGCTGCATTTCGAAGTCCTTTTGTTTAGCGTCTGTCGGACCTTGAAACGCATTTTCATAGGCTGCCTGCTTCCATCAAGCACGCAGCAGCCGTTTGGTCTCCAACTTGATGTTGCAGACTAGCGGTCTTCTGCATCTAAAAGCTTGCAGCTCGCATTGCTGAACAATGAACGCAGAGGTCGGTCATCCCGAGCTCACACTTTGCTCCCTTTATTTCCTCTGTTCTAGCACCTAGCCGTTGCCGATGTTCGGCCCGCAAGTGGACCCGTGACTGTGATGCCGCGGCCTGACGCTGTATAATGTTCCATCCCTTAGACAAGTGGACAACACATGTGAAACAAGCAACTCGGATATGTACCTGTGCATCGTACTGTGCAGCGCCAGTACCGGGCGCACGCAAACCACGCTGTGACTCCCTTGACTTTCGCGAGCTTGAGCTTGCGATCGAAACATCCCAATACATAACAGATTTGTGCCCTCGTCCAGAGCTAGTCATAGTTCTTCGCAGCCAAACTCGAGAGGTCTCACCCGATTCTTCGGGACAAAAGATAGAGACAACAAGACTTCAAACTTGCACATCTCGATCGGCTTCGGGGGAAGCATGAATGTGCTCTCAATGTGTGCATGTTTGCTTCAACTGTCAGCGCCTCGGCACTTGGGCCGCCTGCTCGCAGTGTCACTTCGGATGCGGAAGTGTGGCTTGCCGACTGAGTGATACGGAGTGCCCGACTTGCATTTCAAAAAAGGCCAACTTGGCAGATCTGATCGGTTGAGCATCTTCCATCGCACCGGACAACAGACTCAGCAAACTTTGCTACATATTGAAACCTCGCAGCAGGAACGCGCGTTCCCGAATTCCGTTCCAGCATTAGCGTCTCGGTGGACCGGTGTGGCTACAGCAGGCTGCGGACCCGCAATGTCAGAGGCCTGACCACGCTCACGCCGTCTCTGAAGCGACAAAAGTTTCTAGGCTCATCCAGACATGATCCTTGACTGGACCAAGCTTTGGAGTTTGTTTCTGCATGATAGTGACTGGCCAAAATGCTAGCTGTAAGTCAGCTTCAGTCGGGTTCAACACAGTAAGAAGACCGAACGAGCATTCTTCTGGAACTTAGGACTCGGCATCGGTTATTGAATCCCCGCCGCCATCTCACGCTACTAGCGCCAAGCCTTATTTTGCACTATAAACGCAACAAACTGGGTGTCCGTGAACGAGAGACTTCGGATACGGCAGCATTGATCCCGACGACAATCGCGTTACGCTCCTTTGTACGGTCACGTTTGTGACTCGTGACCGATACCAAGCCCGGTCGATCACATTCGATTCGCCGTGATGTTGTAACCGTTGGAGCACAACCTTGATAGGGAAAAATGGGAAATCCTGGACTTGCTCGGCACGCGGAAGCCTTAAATTTCTAACCGAACTCGGTCTCGCTCGGTTATTCGTGCTATCGTCCATTGTTGCACTTGCCAAACAAAGCTTCTCCGCCACAACCCCTTTCTGCACCTCGACTCAATCTTGCTTCAATCGCATCTAAGACAGCTGCTTATGTCATCTAAATCTTGGCTTGATGACTCGTGTGTGTTCAGCCGGCTCTCTTCTCTTCTCTTCGCCTCGGCAACGGTCCGCGGGCGTGACTACACTAAAGCCTCATCTCGGAATTCCCGGGTGACTATAGCTGAGATGCTGTCCTAGGAGCCTCTAGTTTCACCGTTGTTGCTGCGGACCTCGTTGTAACGGGCCGCAATCGAATCCCAAGCATTTATTCCTTGTTTGGTTCTAGCTGTGGTCGGTATGTTCCGGAGAATCCGGTCCGCCGCGCATCCTTCACAGCCAAACGAGGTGGATGCTAAACGCTCTTGAACGCGAGCTAACCAGTGGCTTGGAATTGCTATGGATATCTCATCTAGTAGCCAGTCTCGATCAGGTAAGTACCGAGATTTTCGACGACGCTGACAGCATCACCTGGTCTGACTGGCGCGGAATAGAATCCGACCACGACACACTTGCCTGTTTTGACCGCCATCAAACCATCACTGCCTTGTCTCCCGTAGATGCTTCGTTCGTCAGCGCGTATTATGCCGTATTGCATGCCGTTAGCGCAAACCCCGTTCGCCAACACAGAAGCTGAATCCTTGAAGCCATTGACAAGGGGTCTTACTTCCTCGGGTGAGAGCCTGAAGCCTGCGCTAGCTGTTTGAGTTTGACCGTCGAGCCCACAGATGGTCGCCTTGCTGATTTTGCCAGAGCCGCAAAGGCTGCTGTCCACGTATGATTACCAAGACATTACGTGCGAGTTCGAGGTCGTATGAAAAGGAATGTTGCTGCCACTTCTTGCCAATTGTCGGCTGCGAGTCAATGGTGATCGGTGTCAACCAGGGTGTGGATGGATGAGCACATCTATCATCAAGACCATTGGGCTCTGAACTTCTCCGAAGATCATGTTCCCAGTATGTACGGTACCGTACCGGTACGGGCCTGCAGCGGGACCCTGCACGGGAAAGACCCGTTCCCTACAGGGCGTCATTGCTTGATCCGTACGAGAGAATTCCCAATTCGCGTCGCGTCTCCACATTTCACTGCACAGATTTTGAGAGGGTCTGAGGTGGATCGATCCACTTTGCAGATTCAAAGAGAGAACCTCTTCGGACTGCGGCTTTTCGCATTCCTAACCAGAGCAGTGCTGTGTTGCTCTCATCAAGACAAGGCGAAGCTGTCGACGTTGGCAACCGATAGGTGACAACGGCCGAAGCGTCGGCGATTTCATAGTTCCTCGAACATATCAGAGTTCCTGTAGGTCAGCATCGTTACACCAGCTGGCGGCACGGCAAGCAACGCCGACCAAACCTTGTCAAACAGGTGAAAGGAGCGAGTGATCAGCACAGGACGTCCTTGCCTTTCCAACACCATCTCAGCGGGACGGTTCCGCCATACGCGAGCACAGCGCCAGCTGAGCCATTGGCGACGTGCATGTGCGAACAGACGCCATTATTTCAGCAGCCAGACAAGCCTGAGAGAAGCAAATCTCTCACCACCTTTTCAGGAAAGCAATCCATCAGCTTGGTCGTGGCAGTCTCAAGGGAGTGATCACGCAGGAGGCGAACCAGTATATCAAGCGACTCGCCGATAACGAAGCGGTCATGTCGTCTCTATACCATCCTCGTCCTGCGGAGGAAGAGCTGCCAGCCCACAAGAGACGCAAAGTCAACACCTGTCTGCAGTGCAAGGCAAGAAAGGTAAAGTGCGACAAGGTACGACCTCTTTGTGGACCATGCCAACGACGACGAGTGCCAGCCGACCGATGCGTTTTCGCTGACGAGGCAGATCCGGAGACCCTACAGCACTACCTGGGTCCAGACTATGTTGCAGAACAAGGCTACGACGTCAACGAGATCCCAGCGCAGTCGACATCGCAAGCAGGATTGTTAGGTTTGCAAGATGCGCAAGCTCGCGCTGTATTGGATCGCATCTCACGGGTGATGCGGCAAGGGGATACTGCCGGTGCAGAGCTCAGCTCGCTGGCCTCAACTCAGGCGAATGGCTCTGCTGCTGCTGGGACAAATGGCAATGCGACGGTTGCTGGGAGTTCAACAGGCCCACTAGAAGCAGGCAATCTCTTCCCCTTCGCTACAGAACCTACCCACGAGAGAACAAAATTCATTTTGGGTCTGCTTCCGAACGACCACGTAGTAAATGTGCTGCTCGACAGCTTACGCACCTTCGAAAGCAAATCCCCCCTTGGTATTAGCTGGCGACTAATCCGCATCCAGCTAATCAACCTCCGTGGAGACATCTCGGATTGGAGGACAGGTCAGGTCGAAGAGCCAGATGTCGACCTCAGCTTCTTGGCGTTATTATTCGAGCTGATGGTCTCAGCCATTGACTGTAGCCCGGTCGAAGAGGTAATCAGCGAAGGTATCACCCTCACAGCAGAGCAAGTCCCGGAAATGACCGAACAATGGCATGCGACTTGCCAAGCTCTCCTGTCCATGAGCAACTTCATGCACGAGCCCAACCTCAACACGGTCTGCACCGAGTTCTTGTTCTACCTGTACGAGCTACGTCGAGGACGGGGCCAAGGTGCCCTTGACCACTTACAAAGCTCGTTCCACAGCGCCAAGGCAATCTGCATGCATCAGCTCTCCTCAGCTGAAGATGACGCTGCAAGATGGGAAGCAACAGCCGAAACAGACGACCTCACTATCCGGACGGGCGCAGTTACTGCGATGCGTAAAACGCGCTTCGAAGGCGGAGAGGTCTTTGCCGTAGCCGAAGAGCAAAGCGTTCTCAATTCCATCCGCAATTTCCCCGCCGCATCAGCCAAAGTTCGACGTAGAGAGCTGCTGCAAACCAACATTCCAGACCGCACACACTTGGTACGCGAAGCAGCCCGCACGCTATGGATTTCCTTAACGTGGCACCTAGAGCTCCTCACCCCGCCAGCGCCTCTTGGCGAACCCATCGATGACTCCAGCTGGACAACGCGTCTAGGCTCTATCGATGAGGCGCACCTTCCCGACGGAGAGGCATCGGCACTTCCGGTTGGTCCGAAAATAAGCTCGATCTCGACGCACTTTTTCCAATTCCTCTCTGCGTCGACCAGGTTCTTGCTCCTTCACAAGCAGAAACACTTCAACGAGAGCATAAGCACACAGCTCATCCCTGCGATCTCGGAATGGAACGGCATTGCTGAAAGGTACCTTATCCGAATGCGCGAGCAAGCGGGCGCGGGCCCAGCGATGCTTATTCACTTCGCGCAGCTCATCCATTACTGGACACGCATCCGGCTCCTCCGACCCTATTTCGCACAACTCGAGGAGACCAATTCCCTAGAGGGCGCAGAGACTGCATTCATTTCGTTGTGCAAAGAAGCATTGCTGCAAGTGCAGAAGATCATCGCCACATCCGATGTGGACCTGTCGATCTTCCAGCCCCTGATGGCGGCAGTCAAGGTAGACGCGACGCTGATTCTCGCGCTGCACCTGCTTGTCCGGGCGAGCTCGAATGACTCGAACGCGGGCGAGGAGTGGAATGACGTGCGGAGGTTAGTCAAGACTTCGCTGCTCCTCATGTGGACCCATGCGGCGGAAGCGGGGCAGCATAGGTTGGGAGAGTTCAAGCCGTGGAGGAAGCAGACTCGGCAGTTGGTCGAGGAGGTGTTGGCGGCGGCGTTTGAAAGGAAGAGGATCGCGTTGGAGCAACAGCCGCGGATCAAGAATGGGGATGGCGAATTGCCGCCGCCTGCGACGTTGGATGAAGAGGATAGGTTGGATTCGACAGTGGGGCCATTGCCGGAAGACGTGCCGTTGAGAGTGTACAGGGATCACTTGTTGTCGGATGATCCGATCTACAGACAGCCGCTGTTCTTTGATGTTCTGGACAGCTATCTGCGGACACTCTAACCACCGATCTCACAGCAATGCTCACACGGGCGCAGCGGAATTCAAATTATTGTTATCATATCATCGGATTGTATGGTATATAAAGGAAAAGGGAGAATGACTATGAACGATCAAGTGCCTAACAAGACTTGTGTCCTTACCAATTGACAGGTCTGAACAGCTGCGCCTCGCTCGAGTTCGCATCCATGTTGGGCACATTGAGACGACTTTGACTCCTGCTTGGAGCGTTCAGGAAGCCATCATTATCGTAGCCCTCGAATCTAATACTTGGCTTGCTGCCGCTTCGTGCACCGACAGACTTTGCTTCGTCGACCAAGTTCATCTCGCTGGGGACGATGGACAAAGCTTGGATCTGGACGTCGTCTACCACGATTCCGCTCGACCTGTTGCCAGTGAGGGCGTTCTGTGGGAAGCGGCCGCGGAGGTGGATCACGTCGTGGCCGGGCTTGGACCTCTTACCGCCACCACCGAGAGGCCCGGGACCACGGGTGGTGGGGATGCAAGCATCGTCCGGAACACCGACTGCCTTTGCACTTCCCCATCCGCCAGACTTCTGCACCTTGGCCGCGATGACTTCACGAAGAAGCATGAAAAGCTGGGTGATGAGGAAAGATACGACGGCGAAGACGCCGAGCATGAGGCAGAAGAGGACGACGAGTGGCACTCCAAATTGTTGGACGTTGAAGAATCCGTACACCCACACATGGTATCGCTTGTATGTGATGTCGACAATGCCGATGTAAAGCGCAAGGAAGGCGGAGATGAAGACCAGGTGCCACCAAGGACGCATTGGCGTACGTGAGAGGATGACCAGATCTAGCATGGTGATAAAGTAGTTGAGAGTGTGCTTTCCGATGTTGGCGAGTGCGGAATAGGGATCGCCGAGCGGGTTGGGCCCTTTGAGAACCGTCCAGAAGATCACCGTTACCACCAATGGGTATGAAGAGACAGTCGACACCAGGAGCGTGTGACAGAATTGGAGCGGCCTGGAAAAGCTACGACTAAGCCAGGATCGAGGATAACGAGATCCGATCTCGAATTCAGTGCCACGAGTGTAGCTAAGCTCGCTCTCGATATCCTTATGCAGCTGTGTGCCGAATGCATCGATTGGTGCTTTCGACCTCGCAACATCAATCCTTCCAGCGCCGTTGCGTGAGTAGGCCTTTTCGAGCATCTCGAGGATCGAGCCACCTTGTTCCAGGCTCACCTGCCTTGCTACCTTCCATCTTGTCAAGGAGTACCAAAAGGTACACGTGTGGATCGTCGACATGAGGAAGTATGCACAATCACCCCAGTAGCTGAGAGCGGTGAAGTAAGTGATAGACCCGATGCCTTCCTGCACAGCAGTAGCGAAGGCAGTGAAGAGGAAGTAGACCGTGACGACGATGCGGAAAATGGCGAGAGCAGGTACGGGCAGAATATACGACGTTACGAGACGGTGCTGTGGGTCGAAAGGCGTGTCGACACCGAGATGGTGGTAGATCTTTGTGGAGATTCCAGATACTTCGGGAAGCGACTCTGCGACTTCAGCCTGCCCGGGATGGGAGACGAAGGTGGGTCGCTGATCCACTCTGGGCGTGGTCGCGGAGGCGAGGTTCGACATCCTGTTGTGGTTCCTAGCCGTGTGAGTGTCGAGCGTGTTCCAATGCTGTCCAATGACTAAACGGTCCCAGCCGAGTCTAAAGAATGTCCAAAACGGAAGCAGAGAACAAAACAAGAGAGAGCTGGACGTTCCGAGGCGCTCGTGCAACCAAGGATAACGGATGCCAGGGAGGGACTTAGAGCGGATGTCAGTGCAGTAGGGGATTGAAGAGGAAGATAAAGGTCAGAAATGTATCTTGCGAGCGTCTACTTCTTATACAAAGTAGCACAAGTTGACCAAACGACGACACAAGCTTTCAGAGTAGCACATAGACGCTTGGCATATCTGACATGTCCGGCTTTGGAGAACGGAACAATGAATGTGATTGCATGAGCATGCCACGCTGCAGCTTGACAAGTACGAACGGAGCATTGGCTGAAACATGGCTAGCGACATGGGAGAACTGGCACACAAGGGCATAGCGAAGGATTGCAGTCGAGGTCCGGGCTGACTGACAGGACGAAATCAATGGCGGCGCCTTGTCTTGGTAGGCGACACCCTGACGGACTGTCGGGGTCTGGACTGACAGACAGGCAGGCAGCAGAAAGTGGAGCCTGTCAAACAGAGCCAAGTCGGTCAGTCAGTCACACTTAGCCGCCATTCTTTTCGTGCCGCATTTGCAATTTTTTAAGTGGATGGGCGCTAAGCGGGCTTGAGAGAGGGTGAGACATGCGAAATCCAGCCTCCGACGTGCGATTTGTTTCTAGCTGTTTGCGGTGAATGCAAAATGGACAAGGCAGCAGACGGCTTTATGGTGGAAAATGTAGAAATTGTGGAAATGTGGAAATTGGAGAACCCGACCAAGCGAGAGGCCATGGCGTCGGCGGAAGGCGAATCACTGAAACCTCTTTAACGCCTCGTATCTTTTCATTTTCGGTGTTTCTTACTCTCCACTCTGACTGAGCTCGCATTGACCTAGACAGCAACGTTACTCCAGCTTCCATCTCACGCTGTCAACTTGGCTCGAGAAGAGTCAGAGCATGGTGAAAAGTGCGAGAGAGAAAGCAAGACAAGCTTTCGCTTCCTCTCTTCTCACGCCAGGGATGTTGTCGCCAATGATCCCTACCGCTGTTCTCATCGCCCGTTATACCATGGCATGCCTCCCTTTCTTTCTTCCGCTAAGCGCCTTCCCATCTTCTCAATGGCTTTCAGAAAGCTCTCCCTGAACCTGTCAAAAGCGGAAAGTGGCTGTCGGCAGGGACCGGAAGCGGTCAGCTTCAAGTGTTCCACTTACTCCGCCATTGATCCAGCGCCCTTGTTCGTCTTACTCCGCTTTGCTATATGCTCCGACTCTGACAGCGTGCTGATGTGTTCGCCAAGCGAATCAGGAACATGGCACAGATGGGTTGGATCTGCGCTAGCCGCTCCTTGACGGATGCAGATTTTATATCTCAGTCGCATCTCTCACACTCTGAAGAGGTTGCACCATCGCCATCAAGGCAGGTGACAGAGCTTGGCACAATGGTATCACAAGCACGAGGGAAGCGACAGATGGTCCAGGTTGGTGAGACAATGCCTTTTTTTCCAGTTTTAGCTTGTTACGCCGTGACAGCTACAGAGCTTCTTTTTAGTGAGAAAAGTGGAGTGAGCAAAACGATCTCCGACTTCCGCACAAACGGCATTCCCTCAACTCGAAGACCAACACTTACGCATTGACAGAGCCGTCCATCATCCGCAGCATCTGCATCTGACAGTGTGTCAATATGGCGCCGCCAGCGCCCGTGAAAACAGGCACCCGAGTCTCACGCCCGGCGGCGCGGTACCGACCGGGCAAAGCGCCTCTGGGTGCTGGTGCGGACGACTACTCGGATTCGGACGAGGACAATGCCGCTGACCATCACGAGAAGGAGCAAGCGCCTCAGCAGGCTGCTAGGATCATCAATGTGTCCGATCTCTCCTCGGGTGTCACTGATCTAGCATCACAACGAAAGACAGCAGGCATTGTCGTCAGTGAAGCCGGCCCGAGCGGTAAGAAGATCGATCTGCGCCTCCAACCTCCATCGCAAACCGCTGATGGTGATGACTTGTCAGAGTACGAAACCGATACAGATGACGAGCCAGCGCCCGCCAAACCAGTCTTTCGCAAGCCTTGTGCGCCTGTTCCAGCACCACCGCAAGCACAACCCAACTCCGGCTCATCCGAATATGAAACCGATTCTTTGGAGGAAGAAGAGAGTGAAGACGAGCCTGCCCCTCCGCCTCTCTTGAAACCTATCTTCGTACCCAAATCAGCGCGCACGACCATACCTGCCGACGCCTCAGAACCCAAGCAAGCCGAAGTGGTTCCGGAAGCCAAGGCCGAAGAGGAAGCAGCCAAGCGGCGCAAAGAAGCGTACGACCTTGCCGCTGCCACCATCGCTCGCTCACTAGCCGAGAAGACGCATGCAGAGACCGCCTCTACCGAAGTTGACGACACGGACGGGCTCGACCCCGAGGCTGAGTTCGCCGCCTGGAAAGCGCGTGAGCTCGCACGCATCCAACGCGATCTCGATGCGCTTGAGGAGAAGCGCAAAGAACAAGCCGAGATCGACGCCTTCAAAGCGCTCCCCGAAGCCGAGAAGGAGCGACTCGGTCGGGAACGGGCCAAGCAGCTGCGGGAAGAGAAGAAGGAGCAAAGGGGAAATCCGGCGTTCATGCAGAAGTACTATCACAAGGGCAGCTTCTTCCAGGATATGGATATTCTCAAGAGAGATTATACCGAGAAGACGGAGAAGGACGTGGACGTGAGCAAGTTGCCCAAGATGATGCAGGTGAGGAATTACGGAGCCAAGGGGAGGAGTAAGTGGACGCATCTGGCGAACGAGGATACCAGCAAGGCGGCGATCAAGGTGGACGTGGCAAGGAGGGAGAGGGGATGTTTTGTGTGCGGGGGAGATCACTTGAAGCGAGACTGCCCAAGGTTAAATGGCGAGGGTGGGGGAGGTGGCAGTGGGAGCGGAGCCAACACATCTGAGCTGAAAGGAGAGGGTGAAGGAAGGAGGCGTTGGGGATCCGGTCGGGATAACGACAAGGAGCCAAGTCGAGGTTCAGAACGGCACAGGGACAGGAGCCGCAGTCCAAGGCGCGAGTCGAGCCGATCGCACCGAGATGAAGACGGTCGCAGATCTCGAGACTCGCATGACCGGGAACGCCACCGCAGCTCTCGACGCGACCGGCAAGACGCTCACCGACACTCATCCTCACATCGTGACGAGCGGGACCGTGATCGTCATTCCCGCCGTCACCGCGACGATGACGATGACAGGCGTGACCGAGACAGGCATCGCAGCCACCTTGACGATCGAGACCGCGAGGACAAAGACCGTCATCGAGACCGTGACCGCGAGCACCGGTGCAAATCGGATCGCCACGACTCTGACCATCGCAAGCATGATCATGGCCACGACGAGCGGGATAGACACAGACGGCGAGACCGCGACGACCACCGCCGTGATCATGAAACCAACCGAAGACACAGCGATGAAAAGTCTGACCGCAAGCGCTCACGGCTGGACGCATAACAACTTTGACATTTGTACTTTAGAATCACCTTTTGCACCTCAACTCGAGCTCAATCTAGCTTTGCCTGCCACTAGCAATTTCGTCTATGTTTACTCGCGCAGAGGCAGACCAAGGCAAAGCAATCCGAAGAATTATCATGACGACAGAGAGACTGACAGAGACGTCGTACAAGAAGGATAGGCGAATCGGTGCGGGGAGGTATCAAAGTGGGGAGGGCGACGGAGCAACCTTTACTCAAGGTAGTCGATATGGTTGCCATGGTCGTGAAACGCAAGAATCTATCGCTTGTGCAGGTGGGTGGATGTGCACTCAGCAGTTGCAACCGCTCTGCTGGTTTTCGCTGTCGATTCGGATCGGATCGGGATAGTCGGCATACAACTCGGCCTCTGCCTCCTGCTGGAGCGCAGCCCTTGCGATAGTCTGGAAAGCCTGCTCGACGTTGATTGCCTCCTTTGCACTCGTCTCAAAGTAAGGAATGTTGCCCTTGCTCTGGCACCAAGTCATAGCCCTTTTCTGGCTGACCATCCTCTTGCTCTCTTCGACGTCGATCTTGTTGCCGAGGACGACGAAGGGGAAGTTTTCCGGGTCGTGCGGTGCGGCTTGGATGAGGAACTCGTCGCGCCACGAGTCGAGCGTCTCGAACGATTTGGCGTTGTTGACGTCGTAGCAGAGACAGCAGCAGTCAGCTCCTCGGTAGAAGGCGACGCCGAGAGATTGGAAACGTTCTTGGCCCGCAGTGTCCCAGAGCTGCATGGTCACGAGTCGGTCGTCTACCATAACTTCGCGTGTGAGGAAATCGGCGCCGATGGTGGCTTTGTAGGCTGATGAGAAGCGCTTGTTGACATCTGTTTGAGCAGAGAAGCAGGAGAGGAGGACGCCGTCAGTGACTGAGTCGAAAATGATGAAATGACGTTGAGAGAGTGCTTACATTGGTTCATCAGTGATGTCTTTCCGACACCAGAGTCTCCGAGGATCTGTAGCGATTGGATAAAGCAGAGGAGAATAGAGTCAGTGAGTGAGTCACAGTTCAAGATAGATTCGCTGGTCGAAACAGTCCAGCTATGTGTGGATACGTACGATGACCTTGAGGAGGACCTTCTTACGAGAAGCCATGATTGGAGAATGCCGTGCGGCCGGGGTTGATATGGACTATGGATGGGTTTGCTCGTTTCGATAAAGCCGCCGTGGTCGAGTCGTCCTCGTTGCAGTCGAATCTCCTAAGTCGTAACCACTTGCGGAGTCGAGAATAGAATGTGATGGTGATGGTGATAGTGACGACAAAATGGTAAGAGGTGATTAACACGTAAGATAACCAGAGTGCAAGTAAAGCGTTGAAATCACAGGAGCAGTGGGTTGTGCGCTGCTGCATCCAAAAGAGAGAAACACACATGTGGAGTATCAACGCACCCAACACTCACTCTGTTTGCGCACGCTGAGCTGAGTGTGACTGACACACAGAGAGACAGAGAGCGTGAGCGCGCTGTTTATTTTCGGCCTGAAATTAAAGAGCGAGCAAAGAAATTAATTTAGCGCACTGGACCTGAGCCTCAGGGGCCTTGCTGCTCTTTCCCAACTGCTTGCGGCCTGTCGCCGATCTTTTCTCTGCTTCCGCATTGCATGACGAAATGCACCTTTTTCAGTGATTTGCATTATTATTATTATTATTATTATTATTTTCAAGCTGTTCAGTCCGCCAACCTCACAGACCCGGAGAAATTGCCATCAGAGATGCGAGTGGACCCTGAACTGTCCCTCTGTGATCCGTGCTCAGTTGCATTCGCAACTCTTTCACTCTTTCATCCACTGCCACACTCCACACTCGAAGGCGGTCAGATACACCGCAATGTTGATACAGACCACAACTGCAGCGAGCTGGCATCAAGCCATCCTCTTGAGGCTACAAGAACGAGATGCCGCCGAAAAACAGCATGACCTCATGTTCCAACATTGTAAGTTGATCTTTCTCCAGCTAAGCTTTATCTCTCTCGTCGAGCAGTCATCTAACGCTTTTTTCGTTATCTTCTCCGTCCGAACCGATCTCAGATCGCAAGCTCACCGAGCAAACAAAGCTCTTGAAGCAGCGGAACCGCGCACTACTCAATGCTGCGATCGTCGCACCCTCCGCATCACCTGCACTCGGCACCGGCGCTTCCCCTTCGGCAACCGGTTCTCCCTCCCCATCAACCTCGGCTAATGCACCCCCCAATGCGGTGCAGCAAGCATACATCACCTCACTCGAGCAACAACTCTCCTCACTCCGGGAGGAGATCGCCGCCCTCTACAAGACGCAAGGCCAGAATGCCCAACGTCTGCTCCTCATGAGCGAATCGCACCGCGAGAAAGAGCAAGAAGCACGACGTCAGTCCGAACTCCTCGCCAAACTTCAGCTCGAACACGAGAAGCTCAAGCGCCAAGCAGAAGATCTCGTTCACGCTGTTGGGGAAAAGGACAAGGGCATCCAGATTCTACAGGACGAGCTGGCGACGTTGAGCTTGGAGCTTAGCCAGATCGAGGCGAGAAACGAGGATTTGAAGAAGGACAACGCGAGCTTGTTGCAACGATGGTTGGATAGGATGAACGAGGAGGCGGAAAAGATGAATGAAGGGACAATATGGTTAGAAGAGGTGAGGAAGAGGAGAGAGAGCTCAACGAAGCCCGATGCCAAGTCGGGGCCGACGGAGGCAAAGCCGTAGCCTTGACAAGTACACACAACACGGCTCATTTCCGACAGCAATACTAATAGATACCCCGATCGAAGCTACAAAGAATCGCTCTGAATGCGGTGGACCGGTCAGTGGAGATCATGTCAGCAGAAACTTTGCAGGAGCACACCCTACGAGGCAAATGTCGAACACGATTGCCCATAACAAATTGCATATGCTTGATCCTCCCTCTAGGCACTCGGTCGCTGCCGAGAAGCTGTTATCAGCCTTCAAGCAACACCAATGCAGCCCTGAGGTCCCAGTGACCCAGTAACGAAAGACGGTGCCGAGCAGCGCTTTCGTGTGCAGCGCGCCAATCTCTCCTCGACAACAAGCATTTTCCTTCTAATTGTTTGGCGTTGCCAAACGCCACCTAGTTGTCTGGGATAGCGTCCAACGAGATAGACAAACTCCAGTATTGACAGCACTGGAGCATGACCCTCGTCATGAAGATACGGTCGATATCGCACTTTCCGGCGCCGTTGAGCCCCTTGCGGAAGAGACCCTGGCAGCATTGTTGAGTAGCATCTTGCCGATACCCAGCCTTGTCATCTGCGCACCATCCTGCTGCAGACACGACGGATATCAGACACATGGTCAATGCAGCAACGTAAAAGATCGGAGTCACCTTCATGTTGAGAGGTATTCGACAAGGCCGTTAAGGTCGCGGTTTGTTCGAGGTATAAGGGAACCGTTCAGAGTTGGTCGAAGGAGAGAATGTAACAAGTGGCTGGAAGGACGATTAGAGGACACAGAGGATGGACATGGAGGGGGCAAACATTGTCAAGATATGTATATACATCGAAGCGGTGGCTTTCATCGAGCAATACCGAAAGTAGGACGATCCCCACGTGGTAAGGCCAAGTGGAAGCGCAGGAACACCGACGTTTTCGACCGCTGTGACACATTTTGCATGAGACGGCCTTGCTCCGATGCGATCAAGTCTGTGCAGAGATTGCATTCTATCCTATGTTCTGGACCTGCTCGAGGCTGTACCATCAAGGAACCTCGGTCCTGCGCAGTACCGGTAGAGTCAACGAACCCTGTAAACCCTTGGCGGCACCATGCCAATCACAGATGCTGAACAGTTTCGGATTTCGGAAATTCCGAGGGTCTGTGAGATTGGCGAAAGTGCAGCTTTTCCTTGATCCGAGCGGCTTGCCCGAAGGGTGAGAATAAGGCTATCCTGAATGTATCACCACCATCTCTTTGCTGCGGTCACATCAACGCTCAGCTTTTCAGACCTAAGGTGTCTGCCGAACCCAACGTTTCAGGCTCACACCAACCTTCAATGGTCCAGATGGCGCCCGTGGCGGTGTACGATGACCGCGTGCCTCAGTCCTCCAACGCGGCATCTCCGTCTTCCTCCAAGCCCTATCAGCCACTCGACTATGTTCCAGTCCACCTTGCCGCTGACTTTCCCAAACCAAAACCAGTTCCTAAGCTCAACTATCGCGCGTCCTCTTACTGGAACTCAGATTGCCCCATCGTCATTGACAATGGCTCTAGCGAGCTTCGAGCGGGCTTTGCGCTCACTGACGCGGCAAACCGCTCGTCTCTCGCTCAGCAGCCCTTCTGTGCATACGACAACCTCATCTCGAAAGTGCGCGATCGGAAAAAGAACCTCACAATTGTGTTGGTCGGAAACGATGTCTACGCAGATGGCCTTTCGCGTAGCTCCATCCGCACTCCATTCGATACCGATGTCGTGACCGGCTGGGACGCCATGGAGATCGTCCTCGACTACACCTTTTCCAACCTCGGCATTGACACAGACCGAGTCCAACACCCAATCTGCATGACCGAAACCCTTTGCAACCCAGCGTACAGTCGAGGCATCATGAACGAGCTCATGTTCGAATCCTACCAGGTACCCTATGTCAACTACGGTATCGACTGCCTCTTCTCTGCATACCAGAATCATGTTGGACAAGATGCGCTTGTCGTCTCTTCTGGCCGCTCCAGCACCGTCGTCATTCCAACCGTTGCGGGCAAAGGCATTCTCAACAACTCGAAACGACTCGCCTGGGGTGGAGCGCAAGCTTCCGACTTGCTTTTGCGTCTTGTTCAGCTCAAATACCCCGGTTTCCCCTCTCGTGTGACTCCCTGGCAGGCGCAAAACATGCTCGAAGAACTATGCTACGTCTCATCAGACTACACCAACGAGATCAAGGGCATGGCCATGATGCCTGCTTCGCACAAGACCTATTCGCCCTCGAGCTGGACACCCATGGAGAAAGCCGATGTCATCGTCCAATTCCCCTACGCTGACGCCCTCCCCGAGCAAAAGTCGGAAGAAGAACTCCAAGCCCAAGCCGAGCGACGCAAAGCCGCCGGTGACCGTCTCCGGGAACAAACGCGAAAGATGCGATTGGAAAAGATGATGCAGAAGGAAAACGACCTCAAGTACTACCAGCAACTCAAAGAGTTCAAGGGCAAAGAGCGCAAAGCCGAGTACCTCAAGCGGCTCGAAAACGACGGCTTTGATTCGGAAGCGGCGCTCGACAAGATGATCAACAAGATCCAAGGTGCACTCAAGCGCTTCCGCGCCAAAGAGCTTGGCGAGGAGTACATCGAGGACGACAAGACCGAAGAGCCTACTTTCCCACTCGTCGATGTGCCCGATGCAGACCTCGACGAAGAAGGCATCAAGGAGAAGCGCAAACAGCGCCTCATGAAAGCCGGCTACGAAGCGCGTCTTCGTGCCAAGGCTGAGAAGGCGGAAGAGAAGCGGTTGGAGCAAGAGGCGCTCAAGCGCGACGAAGACGAGCGTATCAACAATCCACGAGTATGGTCGGCCAAGATGAGGAGGGAGTACGATGATGCCATCAACCGCATTAAGGAGCGCAAGCGGATGAAAGAAATGCTGTCCGATCGAAAGTCGCTGGCGGCGCAGCAGAGGATGAAGAACATCACGGCGCTCGCCTCGGATGCGCCGGGGAGCGGCAGTGCCACGCCGACCGGCTCACGCAAACGCAAGAAGGGCGGCGACGAAGACACGTTCGGCGCCAACGACGACGATTGGGCCATTTACCGTGAGATTCAAAATGCCGACGATTCCGAGGAAGAGGAAGAAGCGTACAACAATCTCTCGGCGATCGAGAACCGCCTGCTCACGCTGGATCCTACCTTTGGACCTGACGACACATATGCGGCGCGGTTGGCGAGGAAGAACCGCCTTACGCTTACATTCTTCAACGGCCCTGGCGGCGGCGAGGAATCCTCGATCGCGCCCTCCGACAATCCGCACGACGATGACCCTAACAAAGCGGACACTGACCCGGAAAGCATTAAGCGGTCGCACCAGCTGCACCTTAACGTCGAGCGCATCCGCGTGCCCGAAGTTTTATGGCAGCCTTCGATTGCCGGGCTCGACCAGGCTGGGTTGGACGAGGTGTGTTCGCACGTCGTACACTCTTTCGACGCCAACGTACGCGAGCGCATGCTGCGCAACATCTTTGTCACGGGAAGGCATACTGGGTATAGAGGGTTTGAGGAGAGGCTGTATAGCAGTATCCGGGCAGTCCAGCCGAGCAATGTGGTGGTCAAGGTGACGGGCGCAAAGAATAGAAGGTTCGATGCATGGGCAGGGATGGCAAAGTGGAGTATAAAGGAGCAAGAAACGTTCCGAAGGACAGCAGTGACCAAGGCGGACTACGAGGAGAAGGGCAAAGAGTGGTTCAAGGAACATGCGTTTTCGGCGAATTGGAAGTAGGCACCTCGCTCGCACTTTCACGGTAATTAGCCAAGAAAAGTACATTGCATGCGGTAGAAAATGATGGTGTGAGAAATGCGACTATTCTTGATCCTCGTCGTCATTGGTGGTGTCGTTGAGACGGTCCTGTTCGTCGCGCCAGAGCTGGTAGAGGAGACGACGTCGGGCTTCGGTGGCGTCTTTTCGACTGGCTGCTTTGAAGAGCGCTTGGAAGATGGCTTTGCGCAGCACCAGGGCGACGTCGGCTTGATCTTCGTCGATCTCCTCCAAGTCCTCGGCGTCCTTGCCAGTGGGCGTGGGGACGGCAGAGAGAGCGAGTAGCAGCGGGTAGCGCACGTCGTCCTCATCGTCATCCTCGTCAGAGTCGTCGTCAGAGTCCGGGAGGGAGGGTTCCGACTCGTCATCGGCTTGTGCAGTGAGAGTGGACTCGTCGGCAAAGCTGTGGAACTCGGTCCCGTTGGCAGTTTCGTCGCCTCCCTCCTCTCCACTGTCGTGCTCCTCGTCATCATCTTCTAGATCTTCGTCCTGCTCCTCATCATCATCTTGGTCGAAGTCGTCTTCGTCCCTCGCACTCGCGCGCAGCGTATCTTCCAGCAGCGGTTCGAACACGTTGGACCAAATCCTGTCGTACATAGCCTTGGACTTGGCCGTTGCCAGCGCATCCACAAACGGCGTCAACAATTCCATCGTCGGCACTAACGGCAACTCCTCCTCTTCTTCCTCCTCCTTTTCTGCATCTTCTTCGTCGAGGTCGGCGTTGGATTCGTCCTGGTGCGATTCGATGACTTTCTCGAGCTCATCCAGATAAATATCGCACAGATGGTACGTCAAGCTGTCTGGCACCTTGGGATCGTTGGTCCCCAACACGCCGCCGGGGAACTTGCCCAGGATCCTCCCCAACTCCTGCACCCCCTGCTGTGGCCAATTTTCTTCCGCCAACAACCTAAATCCTGCCGCGACGAACCGCCTGACCAACAGGTAGTACTTGTCAATCCTGTGCTTGTCCAGCCCGGCCCACTCGCCCACGAGCGTATCCCAGAAGCACTCGAGGAACTTGATCCCAGCCTCCACCCTCTCCCCCTTTCCCTGCGGTGATGATGGATGGACGAGCACGAGATCCGCAAGGTCGTTGGCAAGCCGTTGTTGAATGAGCGGCTTATCGCTCATCCAGAAACAGTAGAACAGCCCCTTCCACAGTTGCTTCAGCTCCAGTTCGGGAATTGTATGCGCTCCGTTCGTCGAGAGGTAGGCATGCAAGCTGCGAACAGCTCCATCGCGCACTCGCTTCTCCGTCGATGCAAGCGCTTTGCCGAGTGGGATCGAGGCATCCTCAGCTGCACTGGACAATGTCGCGTTCGGCTTGACCTTCTTCGCTGCGGACCCAGAGCTGGTGCTCGAACTGGATGCGGCTGCAGACCGCTTCGTCCCCGAAGATGATGCTTTTGCTGCCATCTTGCGATCAATCAGATGCCAGATGTAGTTGAATGGTATATAGATGAGCAAGAGTAGGGATGCCAAGTGGAGAAATCTTAGGAGAAAGTAGAAGCGAAAGACGTACAAATTTCCCGAAAGCCTTTCGAAATTTTACGCTCTCCAAAAGACCCTTCTTTTTCCTGCATTTGACACGATTATGTAATCCAGCTTCCATCCTCCTCGCTCTGCCTTCACACCTTGCCTCGACCATACCTCATTCAACAACTCGAGAGCATAATACGCTTGCAAGGAAGGATAGATTGATCCTCTTCAGGAGCTTCTGCTGTGTCAAGTTGTGCCTTCACTTAACTCCAAGGGCGGGAGGATTGTGGGTAGCTTGGGGAACGTTGACTTGTCCGCTGGGGCTCTGTATTGTCGGCGCACCACCCAACGGTCCTGTCTGGCCTACAGCCCTGACGACTCCGATCAACTTTGTCTTTCCCTCCCTCGTAATCAATTTCATCCCTGGCTTGACGTACTCCGGATACCTTATGAACTGCAATCGGAGCTTGGCCCTGTCTCCCGTCCTGACCACTGGCTTGCCCGCATCAGCCGGCCCGCCCGGTGCGATCGTCGGCTTCCCATCCAGCTTTGCAATCCCCACGATCCTTACCGTCTGTCGAATCGATGCGGCATGCAGCACCATGCAGCTGCCAACCGACAGCGTTGTCGAGTGGTACAGGCAGAGGATCTCAGCGTCAAACTCCATGTAGCTCTTGGGCGGAGTGTCACCCCTCGCAACCATCACCATACCCTTCCTCACCTGGTTCCTCCTGATCTTCTTCAACGCGAACGAGACGCTCTGTCCCGCAGTAGCGCCATCGACGTTCACCCTCTTCCGCTGAATGCTCCTGATCGACGTCGTAACGAACTGGCCCAAACTGTCGGGTCCGAGCAGAGCCGTATCGCCGACCTTGCAGCTGCCAGCGAGTACGACGCCGGACACGACAGTGCCGACGAACGGCACGCTAAAGATGTCCGAGATCTGGAACTCGAATGGCTGATCAACCTGAAACTTGGCGGCACTGGCTTGTGGGAGGATGTTGAGGAAGTTGCGAAGCAGGTCGAGGTTGAGACCAGTGACGTTGGAGATCTGGAAGATGGGACAGATGCGTTCGGTCTCGAGACGGAGAGCAGACTCGATCACGGTGCCCATGTCGTTGACGAACACGGGCGTCTTGCGACAGCCGGGCGATTTGAGGATCTTGGTGAGCTGCTTGACAGTGGTTTCAAGAACGTGTGCTGGAGTCATGTCGATCTTGGTGATGCAGACAACGACGGGCACCGAAAGAGCCAGAGCGATACCGAGGTGTTCCTTGGACATGCCGATCAGACCAGCATTGGCACCGACCATGAGCATCACAAAGTCAGGCAGGCACCCAGTCATGCCAAATACAGTGGTTTTGAGGTAGCGCTCGTGGCCGGCGAGATCGATGAACGAGATGACCTTGCTAGATTTAGCACACACCTCCTCCCATGTCATCTTGCGTCCAGACTCCTGTCCAGCGCCAGGAGCGTTGTGCACTGGCTTACCCTTAGAGTCGAAGCCCATGATCTCCATACCGACGGACGAGGTTCGGCCAGACTCAATCTCGTGCTTGTGTCGAAAAAGATTGACACGCGCTTTGCCTCTACCATCGTCTAGACCGCCCTTGGTGAGAACGCCAAGCATAGTGGACTTGCCTGCGTCGACATTTCCAATGACGGCTATGCGGAGCTCCACGAGCTCTTCAGCGCCGGCCGGTATCCTACGGATGAGAACATGCGCAGAGTGGCGGCCATCCTCGGCAATCTGCTGATGGAGAACGGAGGCATCAGCATCGGAATGATTTGACGCCTTGACGACATTTGCGATGGCTATTGAGAGCTCCTGTTCAGTGAAAGTGACTGTCTTCGTGTCTGTTGGAGAGGGTGAGCCGATGCGCAAGACGAATTCGCCACCTTCGTAGGTGACGCGGTCGGCGATGTACTTGACAAGACCTTTCGCCTGAGGTGCTACTGGTGCAGCAGGGACGTCGCCATCCTTGGGATTGGCATCGACGGTGGCGGGATCAGACTGAGCGGGTATCGACGCTGGTATTGAAGCTGTGCTTTCGTCGACGGATTCAAGTAGAAGCTTCTTGAGGTCCGAGGGCGAGAGAGCGGCAGGATCGAATGTGGGTGATGCGATGGTGGTTGACTGGAGGTTGGCGGTTAAGGCATCTATTGTTGGCGCCTTCTTGGAGGCAGTGGCAGTATTGGCTGACATTGTGTCGGCGAGCAAGCGACTACCAGTCTCGGTCTCGGTTCGTGATTGAGTGTCGTAGTCACGGATGAAAACCGAAGTGGTCATGGGATGTATGTATACGGAGCTGGGCCGATGATCGTGACTTGAGACAAGGATTCAGAATGTCGCCTGAGACGGAAGAACGGAGTCAGATTCCAAGGTTGTGAATGACTCGAAGACTGCGAGGCTCGAGCGCAGCGATGACAGCTGACTTGATCCGAAGTTGATGCGCAGAAACAGAAACAAGCTTTGGAGAAGCGCCGAATGACTAGACTCAATGTCACAAGGTTGTCGGAACAGAAGCGATGTCGGGTTCGAGCGTGGAAGAGTGACAGTGGAGACCTTCCGAAGGCTGAGCTTGAGAATGTGTGGCGGAAGTGAAAGAGATTGACTGATTGAGGTGAACCAGGGTCTGTCTGCGCATACAGTACCGGTACTGTCCCGGCGAATTACGCAGAGTGGAGAACACGGCAAATACCGCGCGTGCGCCACTCTCTTTCTCTGCTCAGATAACCGTGCAGCAGCAGCGTCGGTGAGTGTGGAGAGGTGTGCATTCTTGGCTGCAGTTCGCTGCTCACGCGCTGTAATGCATCTCAACGCTGAACCGACTAGAGCGGAGGCCGTGCACACATGACTCCCTCAGCTTGGCTCAGTTATGACAGGGTGGGGACTCCTCAGGAATTCACAAGTTCGTTGTGCCTTCATCAACGGGCAGCCTCTTCGACTCCAGCTTGTTTCATTTGACAGTGGTCCATCAGATAAAGTCTGTCTGGAACGAGTCGTGTTCGAACAGCAAAGACACTTCTCGCTCTTTAGCAGCAAAGAATTGGCGCATACATCGTGCTGCTCGTCCATCGGGTTGGCTGGCGGGTTTTCGCATTGTTATTCGATGGTATCGCAGAGTTTTGAAGCCCAAGCAGGTATGGCCGGATTCTTGTATCATCGCGTGGCATCCAAGATCAAGAGCACAGGTGTCAACTGTCAAAATCGATGGCCGCCGGCAAAATCAAGATGAAAATTGAGGCTCCAAAATGGCAATCCGATATATGACGCTTCCGATGATTCATCACTGCGCTTACCGTGTCCTACTCAGCACTGTCAAGGGTCCATTGTCTTGTGCCAGCCTTACTCAATCATCGGAAGAAATGTCATGCGTGTGCTCACCGTGCCTCTGCCAAGTCGACGTTCCTCACTCAGCAAGCTCGCTTTGCCCGACACTGTCTTGTCACGGCACGTTGCGACTCTGCCTGTGTTCTTGTTGTCATTCTTCTCAGTATCAAGAGCTTGGAACAAGCAGCGACAGGCCTGTGACAATCTGCCCAACATCTCGACCAAGTCTTGGTTCCGAAGATCTGTGTTTGATCCCTTGCACATGGCGTCAGGGATATATACAAGTCCTGCATTACCGAGTGTGGGCTGATCATCCTTCTACCTCCCTCTTGACTGTATGAGCCTCATTCGGATATCCCTCCGACTGTATCAAAACCCACTCAGACTCTGTCTCTCGCAGTCCGTCGGTCCTCGGATCATCTCAAAAGTATCACCAGCCTCTTCCGCACCCATCCATTCCTCGAACTTCACCATGTCTTCGCAGCAGAAGGATGACCAGGTGATTACCGCCTACCCAAACTACTACCCCAAGGGTCAGAAGCAGGAGCTGCCTGGTGAGGACCAGTCGATGGAGCCTCTGGCCGAGCACATCAAGGTTGAAAAGTGGGACAAGGATGGCAAGCCTTACCTCGAGGAATACAAGGGCAATGGACGTCTCGAAGGCAAGTCGGCCATCATCACGGGCGGAGACTCGGGTATCGGTCGCTCTGTCGCGCTCTTCTTTGCGCGAGAGGGAGCCAATGTCACCATCGCTTATTTGCCCGAAGAAGAGAAGGATGCTGCTGTGGTCGAGAAGCTGGTCAAAGAGGCGCCCATGGGCACCCACGACATCCTCCGCGTTCCTAGCAACCTCGAGAAGGAGGCCGACTGCAAGATGATCGTTGACAAGCATCTCGAAAAGTGGGGATCTATCGACATTGTCGTCAACAATGCTTCCAAGCAGATCCCCTGCCAGAACTTTGAGGAGATCGACCTCAACGTCACCGAGTCCACTTTCCGCAGCAATGTGCTTGGTGCTTTTGCACTGACCAAGTTCGCTCTGCCTCACATGAAGCGCGGCTCGACCATCATCCAGTCGTCCTCAGTGACCGCATACAAGGGCAGCGCGGCCATGATCGACTACAGCTCCACCAAGGGCGCACTCGTCTCGTTCACCCGCAGCATGGCGTTCCACCTGGCTCCGCAGGGCATTCGCGTCAATGCAGTCGCTCCCGGTCCCGTCTACACACCCCTGCAACCAGCCAGCCGCAGCGAGGACAACATGGAGGGTTGGGGCATCGGTGGTGTGCCCCTGCACGGCCGTCCTGGACAGCCCGCCGAGATGGGTGCTACGTACGTCTACCTTGCTGACGCAGGTGCGTCCAACATCATGACCGGTCAGGTCCTGCACCTCTCGCATGGCAGCTGGTTCGGTTCCTAGTTGGCCATTGGAGAAACCTGTCCGATTTTGCTCGACCACGATGCCAGCCACAAATGCAATTTTCGTCTGAATTTCTGTTAATGCTCATCCCTGCAATCGCATGCGTCTTGTTCTCTCATTTGGCGCTTTCTTCTACTCGGATCCCGCTGAACTGCCAGGATGCTCAGGCAATCTCGCAAATTGAATGGTGGTTGAACGAACAACGCTTGTATCATCTCCCGAGCGTAGTGGGTCGACAAAGCTAATCTCAATGCAAACGCCGAGAAGCTGCTAAAGCCAGCAGTATGGAAAGCGTGGCGCGTGGGGTAGGAATTGTGAGTGTTGGATTTGCAGCACAACGAACCTCGTGCTCTCTCTGGCTCTATCTGGATTTGAGAAATTGGCAAAGTCCAACCAACACCTTTGCATGGATGGTGTGTGGCCTGACCAAATGCACGCGTTTGTGCTCATCTTCCTGCTTTTACTCCATCAACGTCGCCTTTCATACTTCAGTCGCCAGCCTTTGAGTCGCAGCCCTGCTCGGTGCTACTGACCACAATCATGCATCCTTAGATGCTCCTCTTCTACTCTACCACCTCTACATCCAAGATACACCCACCGTGCACCACATGAGATAGCCTAGACAGCACGCTGCAACAGCAAAGGAAGATCGGATCAGTACCTCAACACATCACTGCTCAGGCTGCCATCACAATGAGCCACCCGACAGCGGATACCCGCTCAATTCACACAGATCGATCCATGGAATCCTCGGACTCGGACATCATCTTCTTCCCCACAGGCGCAGCCTCGCGCACCTCTGTTGATACCACAAAACTCTCCTCCGACACAATACGAGCTTCTAAGCCAATCGCAGCACCCTCCAGTCTCCAAGCCTATGCCGAGGAGCACCCACGCGATGAATCCTACTTCGAATCACAACCGCTCACCAGTGCTAGAAGCGGTCTCTCCAGCCCTTACCAAGACGGTGCAACCACACCGTTGTCCTCTGGATACCTTACTCCTTCCCGCGCTTTGGGCCAGGCATTGGATCCAGCAGCATACTGGCGTCTTGCAGAAGATGTATCTCGGTACCCTTCTACAAGGTCATTAGCACGGCAACAAGGTGGAACAGTGAAAGAACGCACAGATGCCTACTGGAAAGCCGGCATTGTCAACATCCTTCTCATCCTTACCTGGTACACATTCTCCACGCTCATCTCGGTATACAACAAGTGGATGTTTTCAGAAGACCACAAGAACTTTTCCTTTCCGCTCTTCGTCACCAGCTTTCACATGCTCATGCAGTTCGTCTTGGCAGGTACCGCCATGCGCATCTTTCCGAAAGTTGTGCCTCGACGCCCCAACGGCACCATCTCGCGGCCATCAGGTATCGACTGGAGCTCCAAGGTTGTTCCCTGTGCGGTCGCAACGGCTCTCGACATTGGTCTGTCGAACACGAGTCTCAAGACGATCACACTCACATTCTACACCATGTGCAAAAGCTCGAATTTGGCGTTTGTGCTCTTCTTCGCCTTTATCTTCGGTCTCGAAGTCATCCGGTGGAGTTTGATCGGCATCATCTCGCTCATCACCGTCGGCGTCGTGATGATGGTCGCAGCCGAGACCAAGTTTGTCCTCGTCGGCGCTGTGCAAGTGCTTTCTGCTTCTGCACTTGGTGGATTGCGGTGGGCGCTGACGCAAATGTTGCTGGACAGAGACGAGATGGGCATGAACAACCCAATCGCCACCATCTTCTGGCTCTCGCCCGTCATGGGCATATCGCTCATTTCGCTCTCGGCCATCTTTGAGTCTTGGCACACCATCTTCAACCCAGCATCGGGCTACTTTGACACACTGCCGCATGCAGCCAAGACGATCGGACTGATTGCAGTGCCCGGCTTGCTCGCATTTGGGATGAATCTGGCCGAATTTGCGCTGATCAAGAGGACGAGTGTTGTGACGCTCAGTGTCGCGGGCATCTTCAAGGAGGTGTTGACGATCGTGTTGGCGAGCAGTGTATTCGGCGACGAGTTGACGCCGATCAATGTCACCGGGTTGTGCATCACGCTGGTCGGGATTGCACTGTACAACTATCTCAAGTACAGGCTGTTGACGCGAGGACCCGATGCGGTCGGGCAGGAGATTGCCGGGTTGAACGAGCTGGGAGAGAGCATCCGCAGCAGGGCGAGCTCGATCTTTGGCGGAAGAGCCGGACACTCTCACGGATCGGCGAGAGGAGGGGGCAGGGCGCAGCAGCAAGGGTATGAACAGGTGGGCGATGATGAAAGCAGTCTGCTGTTCGATGAAGAGCAGGAGAGAGGCAAAGGTGCAAGGCTGCCGAGGAGGAAGAATACGGGTGAGTCGGACGCGTTGGAGTTGGACACGCAGAGGGTAAGTCAGGAGATCGTGTCCAAGCCGTACGTCAAGCCGATGACGGACGAGGAGACGGAGAGGTTGCGAAAGATTGAGGAGGAGGCGAGTATGGATGGTTGGGGCACTTCGGGCGAGAGGATTACAGGTCAAGGGTTGGTAGAACATCATGAGCACGATCAGTATCGCTAGGTCGCCTTTTTTATCTGTCACAGCATGAGCATGAGCAATTGCATCGGTTGAGAGCAAAGGATTCCCATGGGCATGTTGCCAGCATTCGCTGTTCCAGGCGGCATGGATGAGAAAGACTGTGCATTGATGATAACAAGTTGCTAAGAGGGTATATTGAAGCGCTCGGCTTCGTGTGGGTAACTTTAATCGAACACATGCCTTCGATGGCATCCTCTACGATGCTGATTGACCTCCACTCTGCTGCTCATCTGCTGCATCTGCCTCGCCGCCACCATTTGCATCTGGATCCCGCCACGTCGCCCAATGCGCTACCTGTTTGCCCATTACTTCAGCTACGAATGCGGGGTCTCTACACGCCAGCCTAAACTCCTCTTCACTCTGCAGCAGGTCCAAGAAGTGCAGCGCTTGCGGGTATTGGAGGTATTTGACGTATTTCGGATGGCGGAAGTAGTCGAGGTGCTTGAGATAGCGCAGGAACGAAGGGGAGGTGAGGACGCCAGAGAGAGCGAGGTGATTGAGGTAGTATGGGTTGGCGAGCGAAGAGAGGAACTCGAGGTCGCGGGAGAAGCGCGCTTGGTTCTGTTCGCGGAGTTGGGCGAGGGTAGGGTCCAAAGGTGTGTCGGTGGTCGTCGATGCGTCCATGGCCATTGTAATGCCAGCCAGGTGGCGCGAAGAGAAGAGCGTTGACGAATTGAACCAACGATGCGACTAGTGTTTGTGGAGTGTGGTGTGGAAAGACGAGAAGAAAGATGATCCGTGGGATTTAAGGGTCCTTTCGTCGTCGGAATTAAGTAGAAGACTTCCCTTTGGATGCCGATTGCGCGATGTTTGGCACTTTGTCTTGATCAATGCACACCTCTTCGACACACACACTCTCATGCGTCCTTGTCGTCGTTCCCTCCTTCTTCTCTTCACTTCATTGACTGCGATCTTGTTCCTCTACTCCGCCATCCATCGCAACGCACGGTCGCATATCGCAATGTCAACTCCATCGCTCCCAGCATGGCCACCAGCTCTTTCTGACGAAGCCAAAGATTACCTCGCACACCAGGCTACCGACTATGCCCTCTCCCATGGCATCGTTTACCGCCCGCTCCCTGCTACGCCGTCCAAGACTCCTGCCAATGACTCGGCGATCCACGCGCCATTCTCACTGTTTCCCTCCCCCTTTCCGCGCACGCTCTTCCACAAGGCGCAATCGATCCAATCCTCGTACGACTTGCTGTACGCCCAAGTCTCCTCGGACCACGCCTTCCTGCAACGAGTCATTGGAGAGTCGGTAGTGCACGTCGACGAGTTCCAGAAGCAGCTCTGGGACATTTACATCGCTGTCAAAGACCGTCTCGTCCAACCGCTCTCGTTGGGTCTTTTCAGGAGCGACTATCTTCTCCACGACCAGGACTCGGATTCGGCCACGGGCAGTAGGAAGGGAAACCTGGAGCTCAAACAGGTCGAGTTCAACACTATCTCAGCCTCCTTCGGTGCGCTCTGCACCAAAGTCAGTGGGCTGCACAGACATCTGTCGGCTACGACGGATTACCTCAATGCGCACCCGGGGCTGGGTGACTTGGAGAATCTGCCGGAGAACAACGCGCAAGACGTCCTCACAGGCGGGCTGGCTGCAGCACATGCGGCTTACCTGGAACAGAAGCACTCGAAGGACAGCAAGGACACCTACGTGCTGTTCGTGGTGCAAGAAGGTGAACGCAATGCATTCGACCAGCGCCCTCTTGAGCATGCTCTCCAGCGAAAAGGTATCCGAGTGCTTCGACAGAGCTTTGCCGAGATCGCATCCCGAATCTCGCCTTCCTCTTCTTCGTCGTCTTCGAGAGGGCTCTACCTCAACCACCCGGTGCTGGGCAAGGTCGAGATCAGTGTCGTCTACTACCGCGCTGGATACGGTCCCTCGGATTACACTTGCTCGCAAGATTGGGAGACGCGCAAAACACTCGAGCTGAGCCTTGCCATCAAGTGTCCTAGCATCGCCGTCCAACTCGCCGGCGCCAAGAAAGTGCAGCAAGTCCTCGCCGAGCCCGGCGAGCTCGAACCGCTCCTCACCACGCTCGACCAGCAATCCTCACTCTCTGCGATGAACTCGACATTCACCGACCTGTACCCGCTCGACGACTCTCCTCTCGGCCAGCGTGGATACCAACTCGCGCTCTCCTCCCCACAGGACTATGTGCTTAAACCGCAACGCGAAGGCGGAGGAAACAACGTCTACCGCCACGACATCCCGCCGTTCCTCTCCTCCCTCGAATCGTCTTCCTCTGAGGCATCGGCGATTGCAAAGCGTCAAGCGTACATTCTCATGTCGCTCATCAAACCGCCGGCTGGGTTGGGCAACTTGCTGGTGAAATCAAATTCACCCTCTCCAGCGATCCTCGCCAAAGACACAGTGAGCGAACTCGGCGTCTACGGCGCCATCCTTTTCTCCAACTCTGCGAGCAAAGTGCAAGTCAAACACCACCAGAGCGGAGGATACTTGCTGCGCACCAAAGCACGCGAGAGCGACGAGGGCGGCGTCGCCGTCGGCTTTTCAGTCATCGACTCGCCTTTCCTCATCTAACTAAACCCCTTTCACACCCATCTAGATCGCATATGAGTAAAATCGAAATTGCAAAATGATAAAGACAAAACAAAGACCGGGGTTTAGCGCCAACTAGCCGAGACGAGCTTGGCGACGGTGTGAAGCGCATAGTACTTGACGTTTGCATCGGAGTGGGTCATGAGCTCCATGATCCTCGCCTTTGCGCCGAGCTCGCCGACTCGGCGCTTGCCCTGTTCGAAGAAGTGGACAAACTTGCCGATATCCGAGCACGCCACTGCGAGCGTCGTCGGGTCGTCGGACTCCTTCAACACGCCCACCAGCTGCTTGAGCACCTTGCCGTCGTCTTCGACGAACTTGGGCGCGTTTTCTTTCCAGAAATCATCCAACTCATGCACCGGGTTTTCCAAGGTAAGCTGGCCAGACTGCAGCTCGCTCAAATACTCGTCGAACGTCGTCATGAACTTGAGCCTCTCGGCCAACTCGGCTTTGATGTACTGCAGGTCGTCCTCGATCTCCTCATCGGACCATTTGCGGGAGAGCAGGTTCTCGGCGAGAGTGAGACACTTGCTGCCAAGCATCACGGGTGCGTTCGTGTCCGGTGCTTGCGCGAGCAGGTTTCTGAGCGTCGCGACCGTGACTCGGGTCACTTTCTCCTTGACAGCGTTGCGCGCTACGTCCGCCAGCAGCGCGATGAGCCCGAGCTTGACATTCAGCTCGCCCGCGATCTCCTTGTTGAAGCTGAGCAGCCAGAAGCACAGAACCACTTGGTAGATCAGCTGTGTGCCCGCGCGTGTAGTGTTGGTCCCGTTGTTGGCGCCAGCGACGAGCGTGCTCACCACGCTCGATCCAGTCTGTTGAGAGGGCGTGGCGGAGCCGGAACCAGCGGGGGAGTTGGCGGACGAGTTGAACGTCGATCCGCCAGCAGGCACGTTGCTCAATCGCAGGATGTGCGCGAGCTCAGAGAGGAAGCCGCGGTCCACATCATCTGCCGCCGCCTGCTGCTGCTGTTGGGTGTCCTCATCATCGTCACTGGTAGCCTTGGCTTGGCCAGTGAATGATGGTGCCTCGCCCATCTTGGCCACGTCGTACTCCCATGCCTGCTCGCGGTACTTTTGTGTCCTCAGAAGCGCTTCCAACAAGACCAAAGCGATCTCGGGACCGTTGCCCTCAGCAAAGTCTGGGGATGATCTCCGAGATGCAGGAGAGGCGTTGTTGTTGCCGGCAGCTTGATTGCGGCCCGAGGAGCTGGAACCGGATTTGTTGGTGGCTCCTTTCAGCGACGACGAGAGGAACGTCAAGAGACGTGGCAACAGTGACTCTGGTGGGTTGGGTTGGGACGAATGTGTAGCTGAGAAGACGAGGAGCAGCGTGAGGAATTGAGCCGACTTCATCTGGACAAAGTCGTCGGGCACGTCGAGCAGCTTGACAAACGGCTTCCACGGGAACCCGATGCCGTCCTGTTCCTCCTGCCCGTCGAGCGAGAGGAAGAGTTCGAGCCGGTCATCGCGGTCCGAGAGCATGTCGTCGATGAGCACCAGGATCTGCTGCAGCGTGTCGGTGCGGCTGAGTTTGGAGAGCAGACGCAGGTATAGAGAGACGTAGTCCGGGCCTTGCTCGTCTAGAAGGGGGTCGAGCTTGGAACGGTTGTTGCCGATGACGATGGCATCCACGCTCTTGATCATCTTGAGCTCCTCGGCACTCAGAAGGTCCGCACGGTGATACCCCTCCCAGGGGATGGGGCGTGCACGGATGCGTTGTGTCAAGTCTTGGATCCACTTGTTGGTGAGGTAGACGAGAGGTGGTGCTTCGACAGCATCACTGTTGTTGTTGGAGGAGGATTTGGACTTGGCCTGTCCATCTGGCTGCTGCTGCTGTTGCGAGCTGGACGACGACGACATGGTGGCCAAGATGTACGGATAAGCGGCTGATAAGAAAGCGCACTGCTGTCGTCTGAGAACGGCTCCGACTCTCAATGCCAGTCGATGCGAAGATCTAGTCTAGATGTGGTTGAAAGGAGGTGAGAGTGTAGGAGGCCGATAAGTAGTTGATGGAGATTGAGTTGTACTGAAAGTGGTGCCAAGATTCTGAACGCCGTTGTAGACTTGGAGGGTGAGCGTGTGTGTGCGTTGAGAGCCCCTGTTGGAGCTGCGAGAGGCACGTTGAGCGCTTCAAGGTGGCCCGTACGTTTCTCAATTTCGCAGTGCGAGATAGGATTGTGCACGCTCCTGCCGCCTTTTCCAAAAGGGCATTTTCCTCCACCCATGCCTGGAATGGCTCTGCCTGCTCTGGAATTGCCTGCTGCTGTACCGACTTATCGTGATCGAATTGTACAACCATAATCAGAAAAGCCGTAGGAGAAAAAAAGGCAACAAAATGTTAGACTTGGAGCTGGAAAATCCGTACGATATCGGTGAGCCAAACCGAGAAGAAAGTCGAAAGCCCAATTTTTTCGATTCTCGGAACTCGAGATCTTCCTGTTGTCCATCCCGACTTTGTCGTCTTCAGAGGATACCAACACCATCACCACTCTCCTCTGAGTCTATCGCAATTGTCGTCTCGGTCTTGTTGCCGCGGCCCCATCCCTACACGCCTCCGCCCTTTGCCACGCATTCGCTTCCTACACAACATGTCGGCAAGTCGAACCGCTGCGCCGCGTCTGCGCATGTTGCAGTCGCAAGCATCTGCCAAGCGCCTCTTTCATTTGTCACCAAGCTATGCGACACCAAGTGCCGCTTCCACCTCCGCTTCCAGCTCAACAGCTGCCCCCACCGAAGCTGCCGCGTCGTCGTCGACAAAGATTATCAGCTCTCTTATCCTCTCGCGACCTCCAGTGGTGATGCGCGAGTCCACCGCATTCGAGAAGGCATACCACGACTACAACCGCCAACTCTCCGAAGCGCTTGCACAGCCCTTCCCCAAGGACTTCTACTTCAAGAAGGGATCCGCAGCTGAAAAGAGATTCGAAGAGGACCAGGCTAGCTCGCCGCAAGGGTTCTCCGCCATCGCCTCTGCCGCCCCGAAGTCCAAAGGTGGTAAGAGCAAGGATGCTTCTGAATCGAAACCCGCCGCTGCACCATCATCCACTTCTTCCGCGTCAGCTGAGGGCGAGGGCGAAAACCGACCTCTGCCAAGAACGACCGAAGCTGACGCCAAGAACGATGTGCGCAGTCTGGAACGCAAGCTCGACCGAACCCTCTACCTCGTAGTCAAGCAAAAGTCTGGCAGGGGCGCCGCAACTTGGCGCTTCCCTGCCAAGGCTCTCACCGACACCAAGCACGAGAACCTTCACGATGTTGCACCTGCTTCGGTCACGGAGGCATTGGGAAACAAGATGGACATCTGGATGGTCTCCAACCTTCCCGTCGGCCTGTACAAGTCGGCGGACGCTGCTGGTGAGAAGACCTACTTCCTCCGTGGGCATGTGATTGCGGGCAACGCAGAGCTCGTCAAGGGCAAGGGCGATGTCGAGGAGTTCCAGTGGCTGACGAGGGAGGAGATCGAGAAATTGATGGAGCAGTCCAAGAATCCGAGCTATTGGCAACAGGTTGAGGACCTTCTTGACCCTTGATCTCGTCGAAGCACCATTTGATCCTGTCATTATGTACTTTTAGATAACATCACTTCAACTACGCCTTACAACCCTGGCTCGCTGAGGTGCATTGTGTTGTTGATCGTCAACTTCAACTGAGTCATCCTCGGAGGTGCCGCATTCGCATTCGCATTCGCAGTCGGATGTACCGACGCACTGTTGCCTTCCGTGTGTTGCTCCTCGTTTGCTTTACTCTACAGCACCGTACATTTAGCAGTCCTTGTGACGTTGGCTATCACCGCGGACAGCCCGATCCCGATAAAACGCTCAACAAAAAGCAATCGCGATCAGGTTAAAGTGACCGGCGAGCTTCAGGCACACGGCAGCACAGCGCACCGCACTTTGGAAAAACTCCGACGTCGTGGCTCAAAAAGCTTCGTCCGTCTTCGCCTTGCGGTGCAGCGCGGCCTCTCCTTGAATGCAGCCCAAGCAAGCTCCAACATTTTAACGAAGCGTAGACACACGGGCCTTCGTCTAGAGTTTGCTCCTTGTTCCTTTATTCGAGCGGTCTTTCCGAGATACGTTCTCGCTCTACTGTCAGAAGTTCCGATATGGCGTGGCTTCTTGGTTACGCCATCAATGAGCTGTACCGTCATAGCCTGGGGAATCGAATGCTCAAGTCGACTTCGGAACAGAAACTTACAAAAAATAAAGAAGAATAAAAGAATAGGGAACCACCACACCGGCGCTAAGCTTGGCTCCATGCATGTCTGCTACAGTATTCCACTGTCGGCTGACTTGACAATCAACCACTTTCGGGATCAGCTCCAGTCCCCATGAATTTACACTGTCAACGTGGAATTGACCGGAATGCCAAGTTCAACGGCACGTCACGACACGCACTGCATCTAGCTCAACTCACTGTAGCACCGCCCTTCCGTTGCCTCCTTTCCATGCAAGTGCATTGTCTACATTTGTCCTGTCGGCTGCCTCTCCTCGTGTGATAGACCGTTCCCAGAGGTGAGCAGGCGAGGCTGTCTCGCCAAAGGATTTAATCCGCGTTCTGGTGATGCCACACTCCTGCTGCTGCACCGGTGCCAAATTTCTCCGCTTCCCTCATTGTACCTGCTTGTCCGAACGCACATTGATTTGAAATTGAAGTCAAGATGAACCCATATGAATGTGTGTGGACCTGTCTGGCTGGCGATGAGCTTGATGCGCATCAGAGAAGGCTGACAGTATGCGCTCACAGCGACCCCATTCATTGGATCGAGCTGAGAGTGGATTTCTATTGTGCAGTCTTTTCGAGTCTTTTTGATTGGTGTTTGTCACCAAGTTTCTTTAGCCTCCGATGCGTCCACGCCCTCTGCGTTGAAGCAATTAATTAAACGAGCTCAGCTTGGCTCGCAGCAGCATGGAGGTCAAAACGCGCTCTTCTCACTGCATCTCGCTTCGGTTCTCAAGCTCTTTTCTTATTTTTATTCTTTATATATATATATATATATTTTCTTTCGCTTCTGCTTCTGCTTCTGCTTCGGCTCAGCCCAGCCTTTTCGAGTCCGTGCCCTGACGGTAGATCCGGTCTGTCTTCTCTTCAGGCGCAATTTCTGAAATTTGTCCAGAGTCCGCCGTCGGTCCTTCTGCCTGCCTGCCTGTCTTTCCGTCTGTCCGTCGTCTGTCATCTGTTTGTTCACCTGGTGCCCTCTCTGTCTTCCACGGACGCGGTACGTGAACGACTCAGCTAGCGCTCATTCCATCCGTCTCATCTTGGCTCTCTGCATCTTTGCACCATCCTTCATCTCCACCTTCACGTCCTGACCAACGTCGTCTTTCACCTCCATCCTACCTTCGCCTTTCTGGCTATATCCGTCAACCTCGCAATCTGTTGCAGATCGTGGTCAGACGTGCATCCGTCAACCGGCAGACTCTCTCTCTCGCACGCCCGTTTTTTTTTTCTCATCGACCACCGCATCAGGTCCTTCCGGTTCAAAATCCCAACAAGCCCTGACCAGCTTGACAAGACAACAGCACGGGCATCACTGCAACTCTCGCTGCTGATTGGATCTACTCATCGGAGGCCATCGGTACAGATTAAGGCGAGGAAGCATCTGACAGGATTAGCATCCCTCGGCTCTTCCGGATCTTTGCGCAGCAGACGAAAGCGCGATTCCCACAACTTCGGTTCATTTGCGACGGCTCTCTGTGCAGCTCTGCTATCCCATCAGCCGATCAGACCTGTGTCGGATGACCCGCTGTTACAAAGGGTCATCTCAGTTCAATTGACTTGTTCCTCTCGTTAAGCGGCACTCTTTCTAAAACAACTGATTCAACATAACCATGCCGCCCTCCTCGCGACACAGTGCTCATCCCTCCCATCATCCTCACGCCGGTGGGAGGGAGATGCACCATCCAGTTGGCGGCCCTCCTCCTCCTCCTCAAGGTGGTCCTGGCATGCCTCCTGGTCCCGGCAATGGTCCCATGCATCACCCACACTCATCCTACGCCCAGTCCATGCCGCCCCCGCCTGGCTTGCCTCCGCACGCGATGAATGGCGTCAACGGTCCCCCTTCCGGTCATGGCGCTCCACCGCCTCGCATGGTCATGGCTGATAGTCCAGGCGGCGCTGGTGGTCCACCTCCTCCGCCTCCGCCGCACATTCCAAGATCCTCGTCAGCTCAGAGCCGCATCATGGAAGCTGGCGGTCCTCCTGGCGCTCCGCCCTCTTCTTCATCTCCTGCCGTGCAGAAGTTGTCGCTCGCAAACGAGTCTGCTTGGGTCTCGGTAGGATCCGCTGCAGAAGCCATGGAGGACTACGATCGTGCACTTGCTGCCTACGATGCTGCCCTTCGACACAACCCATACTCAGTCCCCGCTTTGAATGCCATTGCCGGTGTTCATCGCACTTTGGACAACTTTGAAAAGGCAGTCGACTACTTCCAGCGCGTGCTGAATATTGTTCCCGAAAACGGAGACACTTGGGGATCGATGGGCCATTGCTACTTGATGATGGATGATCTACAGCGTGCCTACACCGCCTACCAGCAAGCGCTTTACTACCTTCCCAACCCCAAGGAGCCAAAACTTTGGTACGGCATCGGCATCCTCTACGATCGCTACGGCAGCCTCGAACACGCCGAAGAGGCGTTCGCCAGTGTCGTCCGCATGGACCCCAATTACGAAAAGGCCAACGAGATCTACTTCCGTCTTGGTATCATATACAAGCAGCAGAACAAGTTCCCCGCCAGTCTCGAATGCTTCCGCTACATCCTCGACAACCCGCCCCGTCCTCTCACCGAGATCGACATTTGGTTCCAGATCGGTCATGTCTACGAGCAGCAGAAGGAGTTCAATGCCGCCAAAGAGGCGTACGAGCGCGTCCTTGCCGAGAATCCCAATCACGCCAAAGTGCTGCAGCAGCTCGGTTGGCTCTACCACCTTTCCGACGCCGGCTTCAACAACCAGGAGCGAGCCATCCAGTTCCTCACCAAGAGTCTCGAGTCGGATCCCAACGACGCTCAGAGTTGGTACTTGCTTGGACGCGCCTACATGGCCGGTCAGAACTACAACAAGGCGTACGAGGCGTATCAACAGGCCGTCTACCGCGATGGAAAGAACCCCACTTTCTGGTGCTCGATCGGTGTTCTCTACTACCAGATCAACCAGTACCGCGATGCATTGGACGCCTACTCGCGCGCTATTCGCCTCAACCCCTACATCTCGGAAGTTTGGTTCGACCTCGGCAGCTTGTACGAGGCATGCAACAACCAAATCAGCGACGCCATCCATGCTTACGAGCGTGCCGCCGACCTTGACCCGGACAACCCGCAGATCCAGCAGCGCTTGCAGCTTCTCCGTGATGCCGAGGCCAAGGGAGGCGCACTGCCCGAGGCACCTGTTCCTCAGGATGTTCATCCCACCGCATACGCCAACAACAACGGCATGGCTCCTGGCCCTCCTACTCAGATCGGCGGTGGTCCCGGTCCATCATATCCTCCTCCTCTTGGTGGGCCTCAGCTTGCCAGTGCCGGAGGCGCTCGTGGCGACCTGCCGGACCGCGACCTGCCTGGTCCAGGTCACTTGCCTCAATCGCATTCGCCACCTCCTTTCCGCGGCGGTCCTGGCGGTCCCGACGAGCGCGGCCCACGCGGCGGCCCTCCTGGCGCGCTTGCACCCATGGTCGGAGGTCCAGGAGGACCCGAACCGCTCGGACGCGGTGGCTACCCCCACTCGCGGGGTCCTTCGCCGGGCCCGCCTCGCATGGACCCGTACGCTAGGAGACTTGGTTCGCCACCGCGTCGCTCGCCTCCTCCTCCTCTTCACTCGGACATGCATGACGGTCACGGTCCTCCACACGGTCACGGCCATGGCGACTTCCGCGGTCCTCCCCCACCTTCGATGTCCTCCGGTGGGCCTCCTCCGCCCGTAGACCAGTACGGTCGACCTATGGGTGGGCCCATGAGCGAGCGCGAACGAGAGATGGAATGGGAGCGTGAACGTGAACGCGAAAGGGAACAGGCCGCTCGCGGCTATGCCGCCAGCGGACGCATCACCCCTAAGGATGAGCCAGCCTACGCACGATCGCAACATGGAGGTAGCAACGCAGCCTCGCCTGCCTTTGGCCGACCTCCTGTCTACGGACGCGAAGAAGGTCGCGATTATTACAACAACGGTCACCCAAGCGCTGGCCCAGGTGGACCCCGTGGTGGATATGAGCGTGGACCGCCCCCGGGCATGCGTCATGATGAACGAGGCCCACCTCCTCCCCACTTCGAGAACGAGCGAGGCCACCTCCCTCCTCCTCCTGGCAGCGGTGAGGGTCGCTACGACGGCTACGGCGATGGCCCCGAGGGTCACATGGGCGGTCCCGCACGAGGGCCACCCCCTGGTCTTCGCGGGCCTACTCCTGATTGGGACCGCAGTCGCGCCAGCGAGCATGGTGGCCCCCCGTCGATGCACGACGGACAAGATGGTCGAGCCGGATCCACCGCCCCTGCCGGCAGCAAGGCGCGTCGAGGACCAAAGTCCAAGGATGAGGTTGAGCCTTCACCTGTCTCACCTGCTCCTTCGGCTGCGGCCAAGAAGGGCAAGGCGGCGGGATCGCGAGCCAGCTCTCCCTGGTCTGCTAAGAACGGCCCGGCGGCAAAGAACGGTAAGGCTGTTGCAGCTGCAGCAGGTGCAAAGAAGGGAGCGTCGACCCCACTTCGAGCGCGCGACGACCAGACGAACTCAAGGCCTGGTTCGCCAGCTGGCGGTGCTCGAGCGCAACGCGAAGCTTCTCCCGCCAGCTCTGACGGCAGCAACGAGCCTCTAGCAGCGCGTGCTCCTTCATCTCGTATGGTGGATGAGGATTACGACGAAGGTGCGGCTGATGCGCTCATGGGTCTAGCTGGCGCTGCATCGGCGTCTGCTTCTGCTCCTGCTCCTGCAGCTGGCCCACCTGCCCCTGCACCAGCGTCGGAACGAGGCGACAGCCCCGACAAGCGCGCAGAGAGCTCGCTGGGGAAGCGACCGTTCGCGGACGACGACAAGAATGCCAACGGGCAGGACGATTCGTACAAGCGTGTCAAGAGTGGTAGTGCAGGGCAGGAAGCGGAGAGCTCGGCCGCTGGTACCACTGGTGCGGCTGCCCCGGCCAAGACTGAGCCTGTAGCTGGACGTGAAGGTTCTGAAAGTGCCGGTCAGAAGGACAGCGCGCCAAAGACCAGTGGCGATACTCCTCCGCCTCCCAAGTCAGCCTCACCGAAGAACGACACAACTACGGAGAGCACAGCGCAGCCGATGGAGGAAGATTCGCACGAAGAGTCAAAGCCGGCAAAGAGCGATGCTGCTAAGGAAGGCAGCGCCGGTGCTGAAGCTGCTCCGTCAAGCGCTGCAGCGGCTGCCACCGAGAAAGCGCCCACAGCTGCGCGCGCTGCAACTGAGGAGGATGATAAGGGTGAAGAAGAAGAGGGACAGATTCACGAAGATGGTGCCGATGCGCCGAAAAGCGGCGACGAAGCAAAGAAGAACTGAAGGCTAGGATTGCAGAAGTAGGTCGGAGGTGTAGTTGGTGTAATTCACATTTGTCTTTGGTCAAGGTTATCATTGCTAAGTCAAGTCAAAAATCAATTGGTCTCTTTGTATCATCCTGTCTTGGTGTGAGTGAATAGCGAACATGGCCTGCTATTATCGACTCGGTATTTGCGGGCTAAGATACGGCACCCGTGCGGCCTTAACATACAGTATCACTCGTTCGAGCAGATGGTGGAGAATTGCGGAAGCGAGGTTAGCAGGCGACGTGTGGTGTGGAATGCATGTGAAGATTGCGGGGATTGTTGAGTGAAGTCATGGCTCTCAACAGTCATCAGGGAGAGATCTCATCTGTGCGGTGACTTTCTTTCGATGTGTTGGTCTCGCGAGATGAAACTAGGGTTACGCGTGGGCTTTTGCGGACTTGCCATTTTTGGTGTGCTTACGCTCACGTCAGAGTATCGAGAGTAATAGATACGGTTACCGTCGGTCAAGGAGGATGACTGGACAATAAGACTCGATTTGGAATGTTTGTGCCTGTGGCTCCTGACCGATGGCAAGCGGCGGAAGACTCGGTGGATGAAATCCAAGGCTGTGTCAGGGAAAAAGTTGGCATGTGAACGGAAAAAGGTGGAGAACCCTGGAAACTGTGGTTCGGCATCATTGTGCTTTTGCGCCGCCCCCTCCAGCCGCTCGATCCAATCAACGGCCGCGGGACTGTTCATCCGATCAACCAGGCAGGCACGGATGTACGCACGCAAGGTCAGGTACCGTGGGATTGCGGAAGAATGGGAAAGCAAGGTGAAACTGAGATCAACACAATACTTCTGAAACATTCCATGCTGTAACACATCCTTCTCATGTGCAACCCTATGGTGCCGAGCGACAAGACAGGTTGCCGGTGTTTCCTCTCTACCGACGCTCTTCCAAGGGGCGTCGTGGGACGTTTCATGCTGCGATCACCTTATCTGAGCCGATCTCGGATCGAGGCAAGTACTGTACCGGTAAGGTAGGCGGCGTGGAAGGAAGCATGAATGATTTCAAGGCGTAAGGAGAGACCCCAATTCGAGGGTTTCTCTTTCCTCCGTCACCTGTCAAAAGCGACCGGAAATTGAGCAGCCACCAGGGGAATCCGAGTGAAAGCCGCACAGCAACCCGCTGCGTTTCCACACGGCTACACTCGGCAAACCCCGTCGCTTGCGAGAAGGGACGCAAAACTCAATGTAACTTAGCCCAGTTCACGATGCAACTTAATGCAGCGTGAGAGGCAGGCAACACGCTGAACACCGACGCTCTAGTATACTGTAAGCCGGTAATTGTCGACGCTCGTGACAGGAGATGAAGGGAGCGAAGCCGCCAAGGTGTCGACGGAATCCCACCTTGGCGCCGACAAGCTAGGCACACAAGACCGACGTTGACGGCTCATCCAGCTGCAGGCTAGTCTTCGGTGCCGTGTGTCTCCTCTCACGTTGAAAGGAGCTGTGGGAAGATCGACAGCACTGTATGCAACACGATGATACATGAAAAGCTTATATCCTAAAAGAGCAGGAGTGGGAGTCTGTGCTAGCGTCGGCGGGGTTGTAAAGGCTGTTAGATGCAGTTCGCAGTCGCAGTCTGGTAAATAGGACGCAAGCAAGCGCTTGACGTACGCCCGCCTGCGTGCCCGCCCACATCATGTGTGAGTGCAGATGCTGTGTGTGGGCTGGTGTGCGCGGGCAAACCCGCGCCATCTGCACGGTGGCTTTGAGCTTGCATGCGAACGCGGACGACCCTAACAACACTTATACTCACCTTTACACTCGCTCCACAGTACCAATCGCAACCCAAATTAGCATTTGCTCTCTCATTCATTGATCGGCAGCAGAAGCCGAGTTGTGATTGTCGTGCGTGTGATGGTGTTTGGCTGATTGTATGACGATGACAGAGACGCCGGCACGACCCGAAGAGCTCAAAGTGGCTTGCAGTGCGCCGCGGGGGGGATGTTGAGCCAACCCAACGCCTGCTGACGCGGGATGAAATGAAAATATGGCGTTCAAACACTTGGTGTAAGTTAAGTTGCCGTACACATCATTCAACTTCATTCGGATCGTCTGAGCCGACAAGAAGATGGATGAGTGAGCCAGTAAGCCAGCATCAAACACGCTATTCGACGACTTTGGCGTAGCATAGCCTGCGCTACTGATGACAGTGGCGGACGCTATCAACCAAGCCAGCCAGTCCGCCACGCCTGTCAAACCACCACCAAGATTGGAAGCCATCCATGATCGATGGCGAGGATCGCTTGGGTGAAACCTAGTGCAGTGTGAATCTCCAAGCATCTGTGTGGCCGGAGCTGGATTTGTTGGCTTGGCAAGCCAGAATTAGATTTACGAGAAAAACTTGAGTCGTTTGGATGGATTGATTGACAGACAGTGTGTGGTGGCTTCGATTCTCGGATTCGGTGTTTCTATCTTTTTCTCGTCATCGTTCACAGCGGCAGGCAGGGCAAAGGGGGGGCGTGCGGGTCAGGAGCAATTTGCGTGAATTTCAGAGCTCCGTCAGCGTAGCGAATGGAAGCCGAGCGAGGGTTGGGTTGGACTGGGTTTGACTCGCCTAAGCCCATCGAAATCGCAAACCCTGCTTCGCTTTGGCCGTTGTGGCTGGCTGTCACGCTTGTCGCTGTACCGTACCGCATTGCGAACACTCTTTTTTTCGCGGCGCGGCACGGCTTTGCTGGAGCTCTTGTTTCTAAAAATTTCAATTAAACAAATAAACCCAAAAATAAATAAATAAAAGAAACTCGAAAAGTTCAACACAAGGCCGGAGCCTGACGCCCGTTTGCAGCTGGCGTAACTAACCTCTCCTTGTGGGCGAGCAAGCAGACAAGCAGCCGATCAATTGTGCACCCACCGCGTGTGAGCCCCTGTTGATCGCTTCAGCCTTAGCTGATTCTATCTTGGCACCCGTCGGAGGGCCATGGGGGCGTAGGCGTATGCTAGCTACAGTACACCTCGTCTTTCCTAAACAGGCCTCTTCAGGGTACATGCATGGTTAGGCTAAGGGAAAAGCAGATTTGGGTCAACGTTTGTGGTAAGCGTGGCTATCCATCTCATCTTTCAAAGTCAAATGTTACTTTAGCGCGGTGGCTTGTGTGTGTGTGTCTGTGTTACAATCGCAATCTGGCATACAATCTCGACGAGTTTGAGCGCGATTCGTGCAAGTAGTCGGCCGACGCAACCCATTTTTTCTTCTGGCTGTGCGCTGTGCGCTGTGCACACTGCGAATTGTTGATTGATTCGGTGCGATTTGGCGAGTGACTGTCAGAATCGAAACGAAACCCTTTCACTCGACTCCGCCGCCGCCGCCTCCTTCGCGTCGGTTTGGTTGGTTGATCTGCACTGCTGCCCTCTGCTCTGTTGCCCTTCTTTCGGTTTCTCAGCCCCTGCTGGCCCCACTCGCTTGCTTCGACTCGATGCTGCCTCGCACAACTCACTCAACCCACACACTTGCCTCAATCACTCTCTCCGCTGCGTGTTCCTTTCCCTGTCACGATCCTGTTCACTGTCTCAATCCTCGGTCCTCTGTTCTCCATATCCATCTCCTCCAACATCCTTACGACCGCTCCGTTTCGATACCTTACCTCTCACGTCTCGTTTCGTTTCGGCTCGCTTCGACACGAACCCCCATCACCTCTTCTTCTTCCCCGGCCTCGTTCCACCCGCATCTCGCGGCGCGCACGGCACCTTCTTGCTTTGTTCTCAAACTCCGCCTCCTCTTTTGCTCTTCCACCACCACCACCACCTCCTCACTTCTCACGCTGGGACACCCATCACAGGATTCAGTGCACCCTCGCCCTGAACGTCACCAAGTAGTCTGATCACGCTCGTCGCTGACAAGACTCCACATTCAGCCGCTGCTCATTACAACTGACAGCACGCTACGACAGACGGCCCTCGAACCATCCTCCCTCATTGGCACGTTAACCCGGATCAACAGGCATCCACCTACACTGCGAGGTCTCATCTTTGCTCTGCCTCCTGCATCTTGTGCCGCTGTACCAACTGAACAACACTCAGCGCGAAGCTTGATCATCTAGCAAGCAGGCACTCTCGGACTGCATTGCATCGATACGACCTCTTCCCCTCGCCTCATTGCCCGCATCTGCTACTATTGTCGACCTGCTTGGATGTCTTGAATGCCTCACGAGTAGCTCCCTGTCTCGTCCGCAAAAACAAGCGCCGCTCTCCTCTGCGCTCTTCCTAGTGCCAGGCCAGTGACAGCTCACGCATATTCTGCTTGCAGCTACTAGTACGACCAACCATCCTCCACCCCACCTGCACCTGGCATCACGTCTGCATCCGCACCCCCATCGGTGTCCATCCACCATAGTTCTGGCCCCCTGCTTCTCCTTTGCTCTTGAACTCGACGGCTCTGCTAGCAAAGCAGAATTGCATACAGTTACCTATGTTTGGCAGCCAATTTCAAACACAACCGTTCGGGCAGTCTACGCCGGGCTACTATCCTCACATGACGCCTCAGCAGCAGCAACAGCAGCAGCAGCAAAATCAGTTCGCATGGATGCAATACCAACAAATGCTGCAAGCCCAGCAATTCTACGGTCAGCAGCACGCCGCCGCAGCTGCAGCGGCTGCAGCACACCAGGCTTCGCAGTCTGCCTCCAGCGATATTGTTCCAGGTCCTGACAGCCGTCGACGCACATCCTCTACACCGCAGCGACCTCAGCCGATCACGTACAATGATACTTTGCGTCGCGAACAGCAGCAGCACGCCTCGCCTGTCACGGCACCCTTCCCCGGTGTCTCGTACAATGCTGGCGTTGCACAGCTGCAGCAGATGCGCAGCTTTGCAGGTCAGCCCATGGGAGCCAATCAATTCGGCCAGGTGACTTCACCTGGTCACTCGGCGTCTTCTTCTGTCTCCTCCCCTGGTGGCTTCCATCCCTACCGAAGGACCCAACGCAGCGCCTCCTCCGATGTCGGCGGTCCCAACAGCCAAAACTTCCCTTCTGGCATCACCGCCTCTCCCTCTTCGATCGTCTCTGGTCCAATGACCCCACGCATTCGCACGGGCAGTGCAGCATCGCAGTCGTCTTTGCGCGAGACTTCGCCCATGCTGGTTGCCGAGCGCAAGCGCGGCATGAGTGCTGTATCTCCCTCGGCCTCAGCGCCTGGCCTTGCTAACACCGCTGCACCTAAAAACCTTTCTGGCTCTGGCACTCCTCAGGGTGGCCTCGCACACTTGCGCGGTGCTCCACCACGCAACAACAGCCAGTCTTCGGTGACTTCCGATGGATCTTCACGGACGGCCACCGCCAATTCTTCTTCGGCTCAGCCTGCTCACCAACGCACGGATTCCGCTGCATCGCTCCACTCAATCAACACCTCTCAGCGCATTCAGCCCCCCAGTATTAATTCCGCCTCTTCCTCCAAAAAGCCCTCGCCCCTTTCGAGACAAGCTAGGGAAGACGACGAAGAAGCTGTGTACGGAGGCAGCGATGATGACCGCGTTGGCGGTGGACGTTCCACTCCCATGCCTGGCTATGCCCCCAAGGCCGCCAAAAAGACGGGTCTCTCGAGCAAGCTCAAGAAGGCACTTTCCTTCTCCAACCTCAACGAGATCCAGCAGCAGCAAAGCTCGTATGCTGGCAACTCGTCGCTTGCAGCTCGACGCCAGAACCCCGTGTTTGGTCGCGACGGTGGCCTGCCCAACTCTTCCGGCGACACCAACGCATCCACCGGGTCGACCCGATCCACTTCGCCTCCCCGCACTCCCGACAATGGATCGGCTCTCCCGGGCTCTTCGGCTGCCTCGATCACGTCGCGTCGGGGAACCCGACCGCCCCTCTCGAACAACAACGAGGGCAAGCGCAGCATTTTCAACCGCAAGTTCAACTCTTCCACCGACAACATCTCGATCTCGTCCACCGTGTCGAGTGCCTCGGTCATGCTACGCAAGGTGGGCAACCTCGGAAAATTGGCACGTCGTCACTCGCTCATGGGCCTCACCAACATGTTCAACAAGGACAAGGACCGTGAAGGTCGAGATGGCCTTCAGGGTGACTCGTTTGGCTCCGTGCCCAGCGCTTCTGACGACTCGGCGATCAACACCAAGTCCAAGAAGGCTACCAAAAGCAACAAGGGCATCCCGGCTTCGGCTTCGGTCAGCCATGCCACGGTCGAGTTGGAGAGGGCGCATATCAGTGATGCTGGTATGACACCAGCTGCTTCCTATGTGCGACAGCATCAACTCCAGATGCAGGCCCAAGCTGAGGCTGAAGCTCGCGCAGCTCGAGAACGTCAAGAGTCCGAGACCAAGGCTAGGGAGGCCAGCGAAAACCGTCAGAAGATGATCGAGAAGGAAAAGGAGAGGCTCAAGTCCAAGCGTGGTTGGCGGAAAAGGTTTGGCAGCGGCAGCAGCAGCAATGGCGGCAGCATCAGCTCGATCGCTTCGGACATTCCCAATGGCCTCGAGACTGGCGCGACCGATTCCGAACAATTCAGCGATGCTGTCTCTGCCCAGCCGCGCGAAGCCGAGCCGATCGTCTCTGCGGTCGCGCCGCGGCTCAGCATCGTCTACCCTGACGAGGAAGGGTTCGACGCTTCGTTCGACAGCGCGTTGCTGGAACCACCTCAGATGCCGGCCGCAGGCGGACTCACCGGCGAGGATTCTTCGGACGAGTTTGAGACCGACAGCTTGCGTCACTGGGGCGAGGGCATCGAAAGGTCTCGCGCTAGTGCGGCCCAATTCAAGAACCCCAAGGGCATCTTGAAGAAGACGGCTTCAACTCCTGATCTGTCGTTGAGCGGCGGATTCGAGAAGCCTTTTGCAGGCCGCATCCGTGCCAACTCGTACGATGCTCCTCAGGCCGCGTCGGCCTCTTCCACGTTGCACAGCTCTAGCACCATGACGCACATTTCGAGCAGTGCTGCCGGTGTCGAGCGTCTGGATGGTCTGGCTAAGACAGATTCGCCAGTCTCGTCTCGACCTGGATCCCGTTCGGGAGACTATCCTTCGCGATCGGCTTCGCCGGGTCTTGTCCAGCACGCTGGCGGCGTGTTGGGACACCACTCAAACTCGTCGATGCCGACCTTGTCGTTGATGATGGATCCTGGTGCGGACTTCCTGACGCAGCGATCGGTCACGGCACCGATGCAGACCAAGAAGAAGCTGTCGTTTGCTGACGATCTCATCTTCCATTCGACGTGGCCTGCCACGGTGTACGATCGACGAGGTGAACAGGCGACGTGCAACCGTCTCACGCCACTGCTGGCGCAGCGCATCAAGGAAGAGCTCAACACGTACAAGATGGAAGAGATGGCCGTTGCCCCCTCGAGTCGCATCTACACGCATTTCTTCGTCTAGGTTGGCGATGCCCTGCTTGTTTCTATCCATTCATCATCCGATCTACTGCTTGCTCTGTTCTACACCATGGCTCAACCACTCATTTGCGCCCTCACCCTTTTTACCTGGGCATCATTCGATCACGAACAAATCTCTCACACTCGAATCATCATCGGCACACTTGTTGCTTTCGTTGCCATACTGCATCCAACAATTGACTCGGTCCCCCTCAAGCACATTCTGTCTCGCTCATATATAAGTCTCTCTCCAACGTTTTCCCATTGTCACTCATCATCATTCTCACTTGCCTGCTCTCCATCATCATCAACATCATTCTCGTCATGACCATTGGTTTCGGTTCTCCACTTGCTACGTTGCATCTTCCCCCTCTCATTAGTCGTCAGCTTTGCCTCTTGTCCTTCACACTTACGAAAAATTGCTATGACAGCTGCCTCGATGGTATGCTCGCGATCCTTACATTTTTGCGTGTCGAGTGTGACTTTATTTGCGCGACCCATGTAGCGAATGAGCAAGGATCACGGGTTGATCGAGAGAGAGGTCAATGGGAGTGTCAGCGGCATTTGCTCTGGATTGCCTCAAGAAAGATGCACAGGGGGACTGATCTGTGCGCGAAGAACACGAGGAATTGCGATTGACAGCTTGGCTTGCCTTGGCTTGGAGCGGAAAGTGGAGTCCGAGCCTCGTGTGGGCAACAAAGGGTCCCGTGGAGAGCCGCTTAAGAAGCGTGAAAGTTGGCCTCGGATCAAAACCTAACATAATTCAAAGTATCAAAAATTAATAGGAGGCCATCCATGGCTCTGAAAATGAGCGGGGAACCGTGCGAGCCTCAGCGGGCAGGCGGTGTCGATCGCAAGCTGAAGTCGGAATTGAAGACGAGAGGATGTTGTTGATTTTGATTTTTTGATGCGGATGCTTTGACCCGCACACTAACGTTACGCAGAGGCCGCTCTCTCAATCATTGCCCCCTAACACAGACGCACACAGCTCCACGCTCTGCTGCCCCAACTCGCCTGTCTTGTCTGAAAGCACAAGCAATCAATCGACAGTCAGTCATTTCAATAATCTGTGCGTGCGTCTATCACACGGCACACACTCACCGTCACTCTCACATTTTCCTTTTGGTGTGTCCTCGTCCGCTCTGCCGCCTCTCCTCCACTATTCACGTCACCACCATCTCCAGCAATCCAAATCAAATCGCCCTGCCCACCCACTGTTCAATTTCGACACTGACGCCGACTCGTCACGGCTTCATCTGATCGCTGCCACATCCGCATCTCTTGGCCCGGTCCATCGTCGTCTGCTAGGGTACTCCACTTCAGAGCGAAACGGTCGTCTCCGCTTTTGTCGTCGCATCGCATAGAAGGCATTGATTCACACAGCTACAGCTAGGCAGACCAGCTCGCTTTCTCCATACCACGGCAGCTAACACGCGCCCATAACTTTCAACCGTTGCTACCATGGGTCTTCTCGATCACGTCTCGGGCGCCGTCTCGGGCGCCAAATCGCAGCTCAAGCCATCCAAGGAGGACCGTCCTCCTGAGGGCGCCAACGCAGATGACACTGAAGAGCTCGACGAAGAATCTGGAAACATCCTCATGTCTCTGATCGGCCAGCTCCGCATAGGCATGGACCTGTCCAAAGTGACTCTGCCTACATTTGTGCTCGAACCACGTTCAATGCTCGAGAGGATCACCGACTTTATGTCTCACCCAGACTTGATCTTTGGAGCGGGCAAGATCGACAGCCCTGAACAGAGGTTCTTGCAGGTGACTCGCTACTACTTGTCTGGATGGCACATCAAGCCCAAGGGTGTCAAGAAGCCTTACAACCCCATCCTTGGTGAATTCTTCAGGTGCAGCTACACCTACTCCGATGGCACCCGAGGATTCTACATTGCCGAGCAAGTCAGCCACCACCCTCCCATCAGCGCCTACTACTACGTTTCGCCAGAGAACAACCTGCTGTTCTACGGAGAGCTCAAGCCCAAAAGCAAGTTCCTTGGCAACTCGGCAGCAACCATCATGGGTGGTGAGAACCGAGTAGTGTTGCTCGACAAGCAGGACGATGGCGAATACCAGATCGGCATGCCCAACATGTATGCGAGAGGAATCTTGTTCGGCAAGATGGTGTTGGAGCTCGGCGACACTAGTCGGATCCGCAACGAGAAGAACGACTTGAGTTGCGACGTCGAGTTCAAGACCAAAGGCTACTTTACAGGCACGTACAATGCGATTGGCGGCAAAGTCACCAAAGGCTCCAAGACGGTAGGCGAGATTACAGGCAAGTGGAGTGACTCGATGGACTACAAGGACTCGTCTACGGGCAAGCACGAAGAGTTGTTTGACGCACACAAGGCCACCATCGTCCAGAAGGAGGTCATCCCCGAAGACCAGCAGGAGGAGAACGAATCCAGGCGTCTGTGGAGCAAGGTCACCGAGGGGATCAAGGAGAAGGATCTCGACAAGGCCACCGAGAGCAAGAGTGCGATCGAGGAGAAACAGCGTGCGCTTGCAAAGGAGAGGGAGGAGAGTGGAACAACTTGGGAGCCCAGGTTCTTTGTCCAGAAGGGCGACAAGTACTACCCAAAGATGGACGCCATGCCCAGCGACGACTATAGGCCAGCGGTGGTGGTCGAGTACTTTGCAAAGTCGGCGTAGTCATCACTGCTGCATTGGTGCGGCACAGAATATGCGCTGTATTGTAGACTTGCGATGCACTGCCAGACTCGAGCATTTGGCGCTCTCTAAGCTTTAACGGCGAGCTCGCCTTTAGAGCATCTCGAGCGAGAGAGTCACGCTTTGCTCCCATCTCAAGCGATCCCCGTCCTCGTCTAGAGGTAGAGAGCTTGTAGATCTTTCAGTGCTTTCTCCCCAACACACACGCACACACGCGCTTTCCTCTTATCCTTCTCGTTACTCTTCTGTCCCACCCAAGGTCTTTACTAACCGTCTATGAACCATTTTGAACGCAATCCACACTGTTCTGATTACTGGATTCAATCCATGCACATGCACTGTTGGCTGTCGGTTGGTATTGCTCAGTATCTCGTCCTCGGGCGTTTTTGACGGGGCGAGTGGAGTCAGCTCATAGCCGCCTTGCCGCTTCGCTGGACACGCAATGTGAGGTCACAGCGGTGCATGTGATTTTAGAGAGACGGGGATTGCTGTCGCGTAAATTGCTCTGCCCCGGTCTTGACGCGTGTAGAGGCGCGTAGACGCGACTTGGGAAATTCGCATCGGATCGATTTCACTTGGTTTGCTACAATCACATGAGGTCCTCTCCACCAACAACGACGCAGTCATCCATCGTCTCATCCGATCCACCTCACCTCCCCTCCCTCTACACCATGGACATCACGAAATCGCGGAGGATGAGCTCGTCGAACCACCCCATCACATCAGGGCTCGAGGGGGAGACGGAGTACGCAAGAGCGTATAAGAAGCACTTTGCCCAACGACCCACCGCATTCGCGCTGTCGGAGCGATCCCCTACACCCTCCTCTTCCTTTGCTCCACCGGTGGAGAGAGGGGGAGTGGATAGCGAGACGCACAACCAGCTTGCGAACTTGGGCTGGAAGATCAGGTCCAGGGTCAACCACGGTTACTCGCGGACAACCACTTCGCTCGACCCGTTCGGCGAAAAGGCGACAGCAGGGTTTGTGAGCGAGAGAGACGTCCTCGCGAATGTGACGAATAGCAGGCGGAAATGGGGCCGTGTACGGACAGCTCCAACATTGGGGACGGGGGCGATGGGGACGTTCGACGAGATGAGAGCAGCCCAGCACGCTGTCGACACCAACACTCTCCTGCGCCCAGCAGCAGGGAAGGTGGCGAAGAGAAGGAGAACCGACGACGAGTCCAGCGACGAAGAGGATGGAATGGAGCAAACGAGGGAGGAAAGAGCGCCTCCGCTCCCGAATCTGTCGTCCTCATCGTCGACATCGACAGCGTCGGTCTTCTCCGACCCCCCAAACCCCTCGGCATCAGTGGCGGACGATTCCGAAATGCAACTCGACCCGCTCGATCTCCACCCCTTCCGCAAGCTCCACGACGAGCAGGTCCAGTACGACTTCTCCTCACACTTCAACCGCACCGACTTCTAGCCTCTCTCCTTCTCTTCCCCCTTTGCACTCGCACACACATCTTCGTACTCTTTTGCAAAATATACCCATATCATTTCTTGTCTAATCATCCGACAAACCGGAAGCTATCCGCCTGCACCACGTATTTCGCTTTGAGAATGACACTGCCATCTTTGCCCGTGGCGTTACTCACTGCCACACCCCCTTCTCCTACTGGTACGCCGAGGGATTGTGCGGCGGAATCGGCGTCGACGAGGACAAAGTTCTGCGAGAATGCGCGTGGGTGCGAACTGAGCGGCGCATCCGGGTCAAAGTTACCGCGATTGCGATTCGCGCCGTGCGTTGAAGATGTCGCAGACTTCGGTGCGTTGGAGGTGGGATTAGAGGGGGTGAGGGCGGAGGACGATTCGGGCGTGTGGTGCGACACGGTCCCCGAGACTGTGAGCATGATCGAGGGCGGGTTGAAGTTGGCTAAAAGGGAGGAGAGAAGGCGGTCAGTATGGTACGGACAAAGGCAAGGTAGGGAAAGAGAAAGAAGAAGAGGAAAGTGGCGGAGGGAATGGAAGGGAAGGAGGATGTTCGCTTCATATACTACTCGATACGACCAATGGACCTTGACGCTTTTGTATCGAACCCTTATGAAAAGCGTCCGCTGGTGCTCACTCCTCCTACACTGAAGCAAGGAGGTAGCGTGCTCGGAGAACTGGAGTCGCTATTGCCTCTTCACTTCACCACCTCGACGAGAGCCGGGGTAGCTTATGACTCCGATGACTGCACGAGAAAGTAGGAAGGATACGCATTCGCAGCGTGCTTTCTTCGCCAGTACAATCCTTTTAGGCTTTTCACCCCTTCCTTTTCCCTTCCTTTCCCTCCTCGTGGGGCTTTGGTACTTACCTCCATCAACAGTGCCACCTAGCGCATGGCAATCAAAGCTCTGTACTTCATGTTTGCTCCCTGGCATGCTGTTGAGCATCGCGGTCAGCTCCTGCTGGCCGCTCACCGGTGTTCCGTTCCAGACGATCGACGAGTTGGGCAAGTACAGCGTGGGCACGAGGTTTGTGCGTTGGGGTGAATCCGAGGCGGCGTAGTAGGCGGAGACGAAGGTCTCGGCAGCTTTGGCCGCAAAGTCCGCAAGACGGTGACTGTCTGGCCGCTTGTCGGTAGGGGGTAGTGTGGTCATGATGGTTGCGGGAGCTGATGTGGAGTATCAGAAGGTGGTAAGAAGAAGCGGTCCAAAAATGTCCAACCAAAGGCGTGGGAGGGACCCGAGTTCCGATATGGAGACGATGAGAGAAGTGTCCCGATTTGGAAGATCGGGTTGGAGATGTAGGAAATAACGGGCAAAAAACAAAGCACGCCATCAGTGAATTGCACTCAACTGAACGCTGCGAAAAAGTGACTCGCAGCTGCACTGACTGACTGTCTGGAGAAGAAGGTTTCGGTGCTTCGCCGTGCGCTGAATTGTGCTGTTCCGTTGCAGACCTTAATCCATTGAATCCCACACGCACAGCATCTCTCTCGCTCTCAATATCCACACACACTCACACAAAGTGACAATTGGTTTCTCACCATCATCTATATCAACGCACCACCCTCATCAACAACAGGCAGCGCATATCTCTCGATACCCACCCATCCCTGAAGAGCGGCGATATCCCAACTCGCCCTCTTTCGGTACTCTTGCACAACTCTACTCCACCATATATTAGCGGCTTAGATCTTGAACTCATCGCAACCATCTAAGCATATCTCCAACACAAACCAAACATTTCTTCAAACAACATGTCGGCTCCTCGTGGCGCTTACAGCGTCTCTTCCTCCCAGGCATCCACCGTGACGCCCTTCAGCACCGATGTCGCTTCCTCGGTCGCTTCGCTCGACTCTTCCATCCCTACCTCTCCCGAGCCTTACGATCTCGGCGACGATGCTGATCTCAAGCTTCCCTTCGTCTCGCACAAGGACCGTCGTGGTCCCAACGGCTACCGCTTCGCCACCCAGTGCGCCACCGTAGACGACCCCAACCACAAGGACCAGTATGGCTCGTCTTCCGCACCCATCTACATGTCCGCCACCTTCAAAGGTCTCCCCGGTGCCGAGTTCGACTACTCTCGCTCGGGCAATCCCACCCGTTCGATGCTGCAGCATCATCTGTGCCAGCTCCAAAACTGCAAGTACAGCTTCGCCGTCTCCTCCGGTATGGCCTGTCTCGATGTCATCACCCGCATCGTCAAGGCTGGCGAGCGTATCATCGCTGGTGACGATCTTTACGGCGGTACTAACCGTCTGCTCGGCTACTTGGCTTCACACCAGAACATCCACACTGACCATGTCGACACTACCGATGCTAGCAAGGTCGAGGAGATGCTCCAGAAGCGCGCTCGGGACGCTGCTGCCGGCCTCTGCGGTAAGGTCAGCATGGTCCTGCTCGAGACTCCCACCAACCCTTGTCTCAAGATTTGCGATCTCCAGCGCTGCGCCGCTGCGGCCAAGAAGTGGGCTCCCGATGCGGTGGTGGTTGTCGACAACACCATGATGTCTCCCTACCTCATGCGTCCACTCGAGCTCGGTGTCGATGTCGTCTACGATTCGGGCACCAAGTATCTGTCGGGCCACCACGATCTCATGGCTGGTGTCATCGCTTGTGACCGCGACGACCTTGGCAAGAAGATTGCTTTCACCATCAACTCGATCGGTAACGCTCTCACTCCCATGGACTCGTTCCTCCTCCTCCGTGGTATCAAGACTCTCGCTGTTCGCATGGACCGTCAGCAAGCTTCCGCCATCACTGTAGCACACTACCTCGACTCGCTCGGATTCAAGGTCAACTACCCTGGTCTGGCTTCGCACCCGTCCAAGGCGATCCACGACAAGCAGGCCGCCGGTCCCGGCTCGGTGCTCAGCTTCACTACGGGCGACAAGGCTCTTTCCGAACGCATCGTAGGCGCTACACGTCTGTGGGGCATTTCAGTCTCGTTCGGATGTGTCAACTCTCTCATTTCCATGCCTTGTCTCATGTCACACGCCTCGATCGACCCCAAGGTGCGCGCCGCCCGAGGCATGCCCGAAGACTTGATCCGTCTCTGTGTCGGTATCGAAGACGAGCGTGATCTGCTCGAGGATCTCGAGAACGCTCTCCTCCAAGCAGGCGCCATCCGTCGCAAGCCTTCCAACCGCGCTAGTGGTACTCTCGGTGGCACTACTGAGAGCTCGCGTGCCGCGTCGCCAGATCTCATCGCTTACGAACGCACCCCTTTGCATCCTGAGCAGCTCGAGCAGGGTGACAAGGTGGCCGGATTGGTCGACGACATGAACCGCGCGAAACTCGAGACCCGCGGCGGTGAGGGGGAAGCAGGTAGCGCAAAGGGACACCCGCCGCCGCCGACCAGTGTGGTGGTGAGCGCTCCGGGCAAGGTGATTTTGTTCGGAGAGCACGCGGTGGTGCACGGTGTCACGGCGATCGCGGGCAGTGTGGCTCTGAGGTGCTACGCAAGTGTCTCGCCCAGGGAGGATGGCAAGATCTCGCTCGACATGCCGGATTTGGGTGTGGTGCACACTTGGAGCATCAACGAGCTCCCCTGGGCCGCTGTGCCTGCAAGCATCCAGGGCGGCGGGCCGGTCCCGGACTCGCTTGATCAGGGACTCGTCACTGCCATCGAGAAAGTGGTCGGCGATACCGTCAACGAGAGCGAAAGGAGCCATGCGGCCAGCATCGCGTTCTTGGTGCTGTACATGTGCATTGCCAGACAGACCGATGCTAAAGCTCAGGCGTTTGTTCTGCGTTCGGCTCTCCCCATCGGCGCTGGCCTCGGCTCGTCCGCTGCGCTCAGCTCGTGTCTCTCGGCCGCGCTCAACATTCTCTACTCCCGCATCCTCGCTCCGGTCAACGAGGTGGATGCCGAGCACTCGGCGTACGTCAACCAGTGGGCGTTCCTCTCGGAGAAAGTCATCCACGGCACGCCGTCCGGCGTCGACAACTCGGTCGCAGTCCACGGCGGCGCCATCGCGTTCACGCGCGCTCACCCGCTCAACGGCCTCGCCGACAACAGGACGGAGAAGCTCAAAGGCTTTGCATCGTTCCGCTTCCTCCTCGTCGACTCGTGTGTCGGCCGAGAGGGCAAGAAGCTCATCGCCCACGTCGCTGCTCAAAAGGAAGCCGAGCCGGAGCGAGTCAACGCTACACTCAACCGAATCCAATCTATTTCCGATGCTGCTAAGAGCCTGCTCAGCGGCGCCTCGGGCCTCTCGCGCTCCGCCCAGATCGAACAGCTGAAGGGACTTATCAAGCAGAACCACGCCGAACTCGTCGCGCTCGAAGTCACCCACCCGGCGCTCGAGCTTATTAAGAACAAAACAGAGAGCTTTGGAAACGGTACTGAACTGGCGACTAAGCTGACCGGTGCGGGAGGGGGCGGGTGCGCAGTGACGCTGCTCCCGGACGAGTTTAGCGAGGCGCAGGTGGACGAGTTGGTGAACGAGCTCAGCAACGCAGGGTTCAAGTGCTACGAGACTAGGGTCGGCGGTGACGGGTTTGGAGTCAAACTGCCAAGCACGGAGGAAGAGGCAGAGAGGAGGGTTAGGTTCCAACAGGCCAACACGAGCAGCGAGCTCGCCGAGTGGGTCGATGGGCAGAACGGATGGGTGTTCGCTTAACAAACCTGTTGTCTGTAGTATGCATGTTTCAGTGATCAATCATAGATTCCCCCGTCCAAGTCCGAGAAAGCTTTGCTCAATGTGATCAGGAAGAAGAATGACTGAGATGGCCCCACCGATTGAGAGAGGGAGATTTCCCACGCTCAGTTACAGCCCACTCAACCGCAACCCACCGCGTGTGAGCTTAAAGCGGAACAAGTCAAAGGGCCAATTTTTCAGGGTTGTCACCCATAGCGACTCACTTTTCATTGCCAAACCGACTCTCACTTTGTACAGTCACACTCTCGGAAAGATATATAACAAGGGTGCGCACACCGGTCGGAATGCGAATTGGGGACTGTCCCCTCAACCTTGTTGATCAAGCTCAACGTTCCCCTCCTTCCGCATTCCTTCCGCCCTCCTTTCTTTTCTTCTGTTCCGCTTTGCGCAGTAAGTAAGAGTGAGAAAGAGGATTCCGAAGCGTCGATCCCGAAGACAAGGCGCTTCTGACACATTGACCGAGACTCGACCATAACTCTGTTGCCCTCTCTGTTGCCCTCTGTTTCCCCTTTCTTCTTCGGAAAGCGCAGGACCCTCGTTTTTTGCCCGCCCACCCCGCTCTTGTGCGCAATCAGCAAGCTGTACCCTTATCGGATCGATCGACCAGACTCGCCCCTCTTTGGTACATTTAGAAGATTAGGTGAGTGGCGTATAGCAGCAAGGCAAGAATTGAGGGTGTCAACTTTGTCGACGCGCGCACGCACGCACGCCCTAGATGCACCCCAGAACGCCCTATGGTGCGGCAAGAGGGGTGCACAACAGGTCTGGCGTCGTCTTCTCCGCACTCGCACCCCATGCCGTGAATGTCAGCGCTTCTGAGACATATATAGACCCCCCTCCAACCCCACCCTTACTCACTTGCCGTTTCTCACCATCCGCACAACCCCCAACCACCAGCATTCCAAGACGATATACTCACATCCTTCCTCTCATCCCTTTCGCTTCCTCGACTGCTCAACAGATTCCCAATCATGAAGCTCTCCACTCTACTCGTCTCCTCCCTCTTCGCCCTCCTCTTCTGTTCCCTCGGCGTGGCCTCTCTCCCTTTGGGCTACGCTCCCCGTCGCCACCACGCCCGTCGTCACCACAGTCGCCAAGTCTCGGCGCACGACGACTATGAAGCGCAGCTGGGCAAGCTCGAGGCGGCTCTGGCGCATTACGACGAGTATGGCGATGCAGAGAGCTTGAAGACGTATCTCACAGGTTTCACGGACGCCAATGGTGGTGCTGATGCCATGAGCGGCGGTTCTGGTGCCCATGTTTCTCAGGGTCAGAATGACAGCGAGTCCAAGGCGAGTCAGGATGGCCAGAAGAAGGAGGCCAAGCACGAGTCCAAGCCGCAACCTGCTAAGGCTCCTGAGCAGGCTCCTCAACAGACTTCTCAGCAAGACGGTAACTCGAAGCAGCAGCAGGATGGGGATCACCATGAGGACTGCGAAGACAACTCGTCCCAGAATCATGACCAGCCCGAGGCTCAGCAGCCTCAGCCTTCGCAGCGCAAGAAGAGTCACAAAGCTGCCGTTTCTCACCCTTCGCAGCCGAAGGTGGACCAACACTCTGAGCCTGCTGGCTATGCCCCCACTCCCGGCTTCTCTTCTTCGAACACGATCGACGGCTATACTCCGCCCTCCTTCCACACCTCGTCTTCGCCCTCCACCACGTCGCTCTACACCTCTGCTCCGTTCTCCGGCAAAGCCACCTTCTACAACCCTAGCGTTGGGCTGGGTGCCTGCGGTATCCAAAATTTCGACGAACAGCCCGTCGTTGCCGTCTCAAAAGACCTGTTCGAACAGTACAACCCCTCGTCGGGCAACTCGAACCACAACTCGATGTGTGGGCGCAAAATCGAAATCAACTGGGCAGGAAAGACCGTCCAGGCCTTCGCGATGGACGAATGCCCGAGCTGCGATCCTACGAGTCTCGACCTCAGCCCCACGGTGTTCCAGATGCTCGACAGGAAGAGCAAGGGCGTACTCGATGGCATTAGCTGGAAGTTCGTCTGAGCTCAGATAACAAAAAGAAAAAATAAAGAAAAAGAGAAGAGCTGGACTCTTCCTCCGACACGATGTGTGGGGGTCCTGTCTCTGCGAGATGGAGTCCCTGATTTCATAGGTTTTGTTGATTGTTTCTCTGTCTTGATTGACATGTTGCTGTTGAGCCTGGCGCTCGCTTCCTCTTCTTGATGATCATTTGTAACGTTAACCAACCAATTGATGCTTCATTTTCCTTCTTCAAGTCTGTCTTCAGTCTGGTTCGGCTCATCCGACACACACACTGAGACACACTCTGATCTCTACGCCTTCGCTTTGATTGCTCTCCTTGCTCTCGCTCTTCACTGGCGTCTATACCCAGCCGAGTTGAGCACCCTCACCAACGCCTCTCTCTCCCTCTGTCTCTTCCCCATGGCCTCTTGCTCTCCCATGCCGCTATGCCACTTGATAAGCTTGTCGAGCAGCATGGCGATGTTCCTCGGTTCGACTGTGCTGTACTTCCACTCTCCCACTCTGGGCTGCTTTCCCGTTTGCAATAGCGTTACGTACTCCTGTACTTTATCCGCGAGCACGATCGCGAGGGTTTGCATGACCCTACTGAACCCGGTTTCGGGTACGCCGTCTTGCCTTGCTTTGCTCGCGAGGAAGTCGACGTCGGCCCGGAACGCCTGCAGGCCCGCGGCGTTCACTGGCGCACTCGCGGTTTCGGGCGCTAGCAGCTGTTTATCCAGCAAGCTATTCGCGAGATGCGCATACGCTGCGGCGTACACTTTCGCCTTAACCTCCTCGGGCAGCAGTATCAGCACCGACTCTACCATCGTCCGCAGCCAGTCGACTGTATCTTGCAACCATGCACTCCCTCCCGCGCCTGCACTCGGCGCGTTCCTAGAGGGAGTCAAGTCGTACTCTGCAATCCCCAAGAACTGGTCCAACTTTGCCGCGAACGCCGAGTTGATCTTATCCTCCGCCAACCGCAGCGTCTCGACAAAGTGCCGGCTCGCGTCGAGCTGCAACTTGGCCCCCCTCCCATGTGGACCGCGTAACGCCGCCAGCAGCCGCTCCAACTCGGTACATGCTAGGTTAAAGTGCTGCGCATTCACTACGATCTGCGCGATTTGCGAAAGATTGATCGCCTTGCACCCGAGACTCGTGCGGATGCCGTTGGAGACCTGGTCGATGAGGAGCGTGTCGAGCGACTTTTTCAGGATCTCGTCGATCTCGCGGTGGTTCTGAGAGAAGCTGAAGCCGTCCGAGAAGACGTAGTACTGGTCGACGAGGTTGCGGATATCCATACAACACAGCGGGTAGGTCTGCGAGAACGGAAGGCTGAGCGGGAAGCCAGACGCCCTCAACTGCTCAGCATCGCCAGGTTGCAACCAGCATACGGAGAGCACTTTGGCGAGCTCGTCGGCATTGGCAACCACCATCGGCTGGTGCTGCGTTTCGCGCATGGCTTGTTGGAAATCGGACGCGAACCGGTCGCGCAGGAGCTGGGCGTAGCGTTCAAAGAGCGTGAGGAGGAGAGCGTTGAGTTTAGCGACGGGGAACGAGTAGCCTTCGAGTGTCTGGATGAAAGTCTGGATCGCAGTTTTGGCCGAGACGTAGATCTTGATGTCTTTGCAATCGCGCAGCGCCAGAGAGGCAATATCGATGACTCGTGTGCACATGGTGTCCCAAAGGTCGTCGACCTCCGCTTCGCTCCGGAAGCCGGCAGGGGTGGTCTGGATCACGTGGTGCTCGACGAGGAAGAAGCCCACCATCTCCTCGAGCAGAGCCGGGAACGACGTTGAAGTCGCATTTGTCGAGGCGGTGAAGGTAAGCCCTTGGTTGAGCAGAAGGTTGGCCTGCGCGCGGCGGTCTTCGTGGTACGACGCCTGGAGTTCCTCTCTTAGCTCGAGCGCATCGTAGATATGGATGCACTGGTACAGTGGGCGGAAGTCGATACTGACCTTATCGTTATCGACAAAGTTATGTTCGGCTCTTTCATTCACCACGAGTTCTATCGCCGAATTCACCTTGGCCAACCTCAACAATGGATCCCTTTGCGCCTTGATTCTCCACCTCTTCTGCCTATTCTCCATCGCCTCCAACGCCAACTGCCCTACGGTCCGGGACTTTTCCCTCACCTCGAACAGCCACTCCTTCATCTCCCTCGTCACCGCCGCCTTCACCTGTCCTCTCATCTGTGGGATACTCTCCATCATCACCTTTGCGAACTCGTGATGCAGCACCCCTCTCAAATGCACCGACTCGAGCTCCTTCAAACTCCTTAACGCGCCATAGTACTTTTTCTCCTGGATCAATCCGTCTACGCGATTCGCCAAATCCAGCACCCTTAGACTCGCTTTCAACCCATCGATCGCCTCGCCGACGTTGGCCACGGTGCGCTGCGTCTCGAGCAGCTGTCGCTTTTTATTCCCCAACGAACTTCCCCCTGCTTGAACATCTTCGTTCAGCTCCCCAATGCGGTGTTTTAGGGTGACGGTGCCCGAGCGGACTTTGAGGAGCTTATCGACGGCCGCGACGAATTCGGAGTGGTTCGCGTTGCAGACCGCTTCGATCTCGCGGTCCTTCTCAGCGACGAAGGTCTTGAGGTGGCGCAGGAAGGCGTCTTGCTGCCGCGCTTCGTCGAGCGATTTGATGATGGGGCCCAGCTGCTCGAGGTTCTCGGACTCGGCGTCAAGGTCAGAGAAGAGCGTGAGCTGTTGCAGCTGCGCTTCCAAAGAGACGAGCGGGCGGCGCGCTCGCGCGACCATGGTGGGTTGGGGTCAGTGGAGTCGTGCGGTTCGGAAGTGGCTGTAAAAGGCGAAGGGGAGTTTGAGCTGTCGATGAGTTGGGGTATATGCTGAGCAGCTCGATGCAGAGCCAGGGATAATGTGGAGAGCTGTCAGGATGTCGAGGTGGAGAGAGGACGGCAATTTCTCAAGTTTGCGTGGTCCCTGCACGCCAAAAAAAAGCTCCAATTGTTAGAGCGCTCCTCTAACACGACATTTCCTCGGCCACTGATGTCGAGCTTGCCATCTCCTCTTCCCTTCTCTTCATCAAGAGTAACCGGCCCGCTGATGAAGGTTGCAGCCAACCTGTTTCCGGATCGGCAAGCCCAGCTGGGGCGCACGAAAGAACACGCACTCGTGGCAACGCAACGCGCGCTTGAAGCGAGGGCGTAGAACCCCCATCTATACCTGTCCCCTGGAACGCGCTATATCCATTTTCCGCATCTTTGCAACTCGGTGCGGCGAGTTTTGAAGCGATGCACCACGCCGATCCTTGCCAATCATCCAACGGATAGCAAAAAAAGCAGGTCGTGAGAGCCCGGAGAGAGAGCAACACCAACGTGGGAACATGGACGGGACGCAAGGAGAACCCCTTACCGAGGGCGTGGGGACCCACGCTAGATGTGCACATGCACTCCCACCTATTTTATTCGCAATTCATGCACGTCGGCGTACATACATCCTTTTTTGACAAATGACAGGTCAACAAGAGCCGGTCCAATTCACCGCAACTAGAGAGGAGAACAACACTGAGACACAATGACCCAACACTTGCCGGTACAGTGACTACATCCGGCCGCCTATTCCTTCGGAGCAAGGTATAACGCACGACACAGAGAGGCTTGCAGAGGCAGAATGTGACAACCGGGGATTCGGTCTTTTAGAGGTGCCCACAAGAGGGTTGAACAACACCCGCCTCCCCTAGCTTCAATGCCGGTGTCAATCAATGGCTCAAGAGCCAAGCGGTCGAGATCCAAGATGGCCGGTCGAGGAGGACAAAGCGTGCTGCCGTCCCGCAGCAAAAAGGTGCAATAGAGGCCGTTCCTGAGACTGAGCAGCAGATAAAGCAGGAGTACCTGTCCCGAAGGCGACCAAAGCGGGTGTTGCACTTGTGCTCGTGCCGGTGTTCCAAGAAGCTCGATGCTAGCTCAACTCACACTCTGGTCGCTCTGACAGATACATAACCGACCCAACCCATGGCATGAGATATATCATCTTCCACTCTGCCCTGCCACACCCAGTCATTCTTGATCCCCACCCTTGGTCCCCTTCAACCTTCGCATACGAGCCACGCAAGGAACCGCTTGCCTAACCGACGCTGGCGCCATTGCGCCGACGACCCTTACCCGAGGTTGCCGCCGTCGCTACTGCGATCTTAGACGAAACGTCAACGCCCACGCCCACGCCTTTCTGCCAACTTTGACAGCTGGATCTACATGCTCGTACTGGTACCATGATCGACGCTGTGCATGCATCGCTGTGCCACTCTCAACGGAGCATATATTAAGCGCCCGACCCGACGGCTGCCTTCATCACTCCCTAACCATATCAGCATGAACAGCTTTCGCCCATCTTCCGTTTCACCGTCGAGCTCAAGCACGGGGCATTCGTCCCCAGCACCCGCAGAACTCAGCCTGGATGCGTCGCTGGAAAGGCTACACAGCCAGGAGGACGCAGGCGCCGCATCGCAGTCGTCGTTCTCGTCGTGGTTGCATAGCTCTCAAGCTCGCAGCTCGCAGCCGACAGAGAAGGAGTATGGCGAGGAGTTTCGCTTCACGCCACCTGCGGATATGAGTGGGGATGCAAGGCCGAAGACGAGTAGGGGGCTAGGTGGGCCAAAACCATTTTTGTCGAGCTCGTCGAGGGCGACTAGCATCGCATCCATTGCAGAAAACGAAGCGCAGCAGAACGAGGAGGAGACGAGAGAGTTCGGCACACCCTTTGCAGATGACCCTTTCAGTCGACGGCTAGATGACTTCGACGAGTATTACTCGGACACACAGGAGCACATCAGGATCGCACCTGGTTCTCCAACCTCCCAACCGAGATTCACTCAGCAGTCGTCGTCGCTTTCCGAGCCGCCTTCTAGCTGGACAGTCCTCCTCTCGCCGATGGAGAACAACAACGATGCAGCATTGCAGACGTACCTCCTCCCACTCTTCCCATCACTCGAGGACCAGACCAAGCACCTTCGAGAACAGCTAACCTTGCCCACATCCACACAGATCGACTTCTATCTCGACTTGAGCTTCGTCTCTGCACTTCCCACCAACACACTCGCCCGCCTCACTCCGGACAGCTGGTCAATCGCGTTCAGCCCTTTCTTCCCTTCCTCCGAGCGCAAAAGTCCAATTCCGACGCCCTTATTGAGCACTCAGACTGGACTACGTATCGCCGCTTCAGTACGGTACTCCCTCGTTGCACCGTCGCGAGTCCTGTTGCAGCCGATCGGGGGAAAGGGAAGAGTGACTACGTCTCCGTCAAAGCGGACGCCAGTCGTTCGGGAGAAAGATGGCACGCAGATGGGGAGGAGGGAGGCAGAGATGACCATTTCACCGAGGACGTCGACGAAGCTGCGAACGGAAGAAATGACCGCAAGCCGCAGCTTCCCCGGTTCCTCGCGCACGCCCGCCCGCAACACCCTTTTGCAACACCCATCGCCGTGGACCAGCCAGACGGGAAACAAGTTGCGCCCGCTCTCGCTCGCCACCTCCTACCCTCTCGCTTCACCCGAGCCTCCGCACCTCGACTCGCCGAAAATGTTCTACGACCAAGCAGTGCGGACTCGGGGCTCGAGCCACGCCTCACACCCGTCCAACACCACAAGCATCTCGACCCATTCGACGCGATCTACGAGCCTTTACAGCACGCTCAGCCGCATTCAGACCCGCACTTCGGAGGGTGCGGATCTTGATGACGGGAGCGTCGGGCAGAGGTTTTGGACCAACTTCTCGCGGCTTGGGGCGCAGGTCTCTCGCCAGTCCACCACCACCACCACCACCACTCCTGCTTCGAAGAACAAGGAGAGGAAAGAGTCTGTCTCGTCCGAAGCGAGTGTGTTCGATCTCAGCCCGCTCGGGATCCTCGTCCCTATCCCGAACGAAGCCGCGAAGCCGACATTGCTGGGGAGGAGAAGAGCCTTGTCCTCGATGGTGCCGCTCACTGGATGGAGCGCTGGCGAGGAGACAAAGTTGAAGCTCCCACACGTTCAGGTGCAGCTCGGCGACGAGGCTGGCGAGTCGATCACGCCCAATACTACGACTTTTTCCTCAAGTAATGCTAGGGCGAGAGCGCTGTCGTTCCAGCCGAGCCAGCCAGTGGGGGTGTGGCAGGAGGCGGTGATCCAGCTCACCCAAACGCCGGCAAGAGGGCTGTTCTACGACGATTGGGTCGAGCATGTCGATGGCGGCATTGATGGCGATCTGGGTAGAAGAGGGTCGACTGTCCATGCAATGGGGAACGAGGAGGACGAGGACGAGGAGGTCCAAGGTGTGGAGGAAGTATCGGTCGACTCGTCCGCGCTGTCGGTCTTGCACGAGTCGCAGTGGCCGCTGCCGCAGCAACGCCCGGACACTACGAATGCGGAAAAAGCAGGGCTGCCGAAGATCCTCGAGCCACCACCGCCATCTACCAGCGCTGCTACGGTTCAGCCACAAGCCGATTTGGCGCAAAAACTCCAAAGCCCAGGCAGCTTGCGGTTGCTGTGCCTGGCTGCATCAAGGTTGAATCCTCAACAATCAGGAAGTTTTGAAGAGGGCCACGCTATGGCACGGCCGAGATCTTTTACTACAACAAGGAGCTTGAGCAGGAAAAAGGCGGAGCTGCTCACACCGATCGTCGTTCCCGGTGCTTCAGGCAAGCCGTCAACGAGGATCAAGAGGTCACTTAGCGGGTTCTTCGACTTGGCTTCTCCCGTTCGACCTGACATTATCACACAGCCGAGATCAGGGTGACTTAGAGAGAGTACAATGCACCTGTTTGCGTCTATAAAGTGTGGACATTTGTGTACGTGTGAGTCCGTGTCAGATGTTGCACAACTGAACGTAGCCTTCGTTCGGAACTCGGGGTCTAATTTTGCTGTCGTGTGTTGCTCCACTTCGCGCACAAACCTCTCCCTCCCTCTTCTTCCATCTCTCACTTTCACCTCTGCCTCCCTTCACGTACTCGTACACAATGCCAGTAAGTCCTCCTTTCCCCTATCTTGCTACCTTGGCATCAATCTCACTCACCTTGAGTTGCATTTCTGTTCCAACAGCGACTCGCACTGCAGCTGAAAGCGCAGTTCAACAACGTCACCTCTCTCCTCCCCGCTGACCCGGATCATACGCTAATGGTCAAACTCAAATGCACCGCCTGCCACGAAGGACACCCTAAACTCGTAGGCATCACCCCATCAGACGAACATGACATGACGAAGGGCGCCCGCGGGTCTGCGAACCTCGTCATCAGCTGCAACGTAAGTCCTCCAACCCCCACGCCCACTCAACCCTTTGCTCTTCTTACTAACTTCTCTCGCCCCTCTCACAGTTTTGCAAGAAAGAATCAAGCGCAAAGTTCGACGAGCCCACGTCGAAGGAGCCTCTGTACCGCCCGATCGAAGCCGAGACCGACGCAGCGCCGCAGTGGCAAACGCTCTGCGTGCTCGACTTCCGCGGCATCGAACCTGTCTCGTTCGACCCGCAGGGGACTTGGACCTGCAAGGGCACGGAAAGCGGAACAAAATTCGACGAAGTAGAATTCGAAGACGGCGAGTGGATGGACTACGACGAAAAGGCCGCCCAGGAGGTCGGCATTGCAGAGCTCACTAGTCAGTGGAAACGAGTTTAAGAAGGGGAAAGTGGAATTCAATTGAACTTAGACTGAGCTAGATGTGTCGAGCGGAGTGGTGAAACTTGTAGGGAAGCGCATTGATGAGGGAGATGAGGATCGTGACCAGCACACGGATCTCAAGGTCTACGCCATGAGTTTCCCGAGCATAGTGTGGACCACGAGCACTGAAAGCGCTGCCCGCTAGATATGATCAACGCTTCAGACCCGCCTCGCGTACCAACCCAACGACAGCGAGGGACAGCGAACATCACGGGCCTCCCTCGGACGTCAACACGCTCCGAAACAGCATGAGCATGTGTGGGTGGGTGCCGGGGAATCCAAAGCCGAACCACGCTTCTATTCGAGAACAGCATCGTCATACGCGTCAAAATCGAGCCCAGGCCCAGCAGTGCCACGTCTGGGCTCCGAGCGACGCTCAATATTGGCACCGTACGTATCGGTAGCAGAAGGCTGACCAGCACGGCGCCGGGCTTCCTGGCAGCTGGGTGGGCAGTTAGGATCGTTGCGACTTTGCCAGTCTGAATGATGCGGGCCTCCAGGCTCCGGTCGGATCAAGTCACTCTCGTCGACTCCACGGGCCTCAAGGGCATGAGGACGACCGGGCTTGATAATGGGAGGAAAATCGGGCTCGAGCCTGACGTGACCCTGTCTGCGGTCAGAAGAACGCTCGTGTTCGTCAACGCTGCGCGTCTCAAGAGCAGGAGGCTTGCCGCCCTTGCCGTGGTGTCCAGGACTCTTTTCGTAACACGCAGGCGCAATACAAGAGTCCCAAGGGTCCCAACTGGGACCGAAACCGCTCTGTGGGTGGACGACCTGACTTTCGTAAGCTCCGCCTAAGAAGAACAAGAAAATATGAATAAAGGTCGAAGATTCGTTATGGCATCTCGGATCGTCAGTATGACCTTTCTACTTGTAAGGATTCGTCGGGAATGAGGCGGATGAACTTACCAGTGGGAGCAGCCACGACAATGTGAGCGCAGGGCAGCGCAATAGCGATGAGAACGGAGAACTGGTTGAGTTTCACCATCTTGCAGTTGAGATACAAGAGAGAAGGAGCTCTGAGGAAACCAGAGAGGAAAGGCGGTGAGAGGAGGAGTATTTCTTTCTTTTGTTCGCCTCGGCCAGGCCGTACTCGTCGCCCGAGGCGATCCCTCTACAGATCTCATTACAGTGACTGCCAAGAAGTGTGCGAGACAAGGTGCCGCAGAGGCATAATGACGGCGAGAAACAGGGGCGTTTCCCAACACTCAACGATCCGGGTAGCACGGGTAGCATGCCGAGGAGCCGGATGTGTGGGAAACCAGCGATGAAACTTGTTAGTACGCTCAGGTCAATCTGATGCGGCTTGCGACTGGTTCCGTAGGAGATGTACCTTGCCATATCAGACAATTCGAGCCGAATCGCATTGCGTTAGGTAAGAACTTCGATATGTGAGAAGAGTGGCTGGTCTTCGTATGAAGGCAGTGACGATGGTGGCTGGGAGACTGATTGAACCCGATCCCGAAGTTGCTCTCTGTCTGATCGAGGTCTGGCAAGAGCGTTGTGGTGTAGAATCAGTACAGCCGAGTTGCATCCGAGATATTGTGATGGCTACATGGCGATGATGTGACAAGCTGCAGTAAGAAGGGATGCGTGACAGCAACGCATGTCGATGCTCCCAAAATCTCGACCAAAGCACGGTTCACGTGGCCAACGCTTTGCAGCTTTTGAGCCGCGGAACAGACTGACTCCGATCGCGTGGTCCCTAGCTAGGCGATTCCGCCTTCGATATCATATGGTGTTACACCTCTTCTGCGGAATTTAAAGGAGACGATGAGGTTAGCAAAGTTGCTTTCCTCACTGAATCCCTCAAACAAAGCCGATGGACGGCCCACGTAGCCAGATTAGGACAACAAACCCTTAACAGCGCAGCTTGCGGTGATTTCCTTCGGCAAGCGTGAATACGATGGTGGGATGTGGGGCAAGACGCCATACAAGCTGCAGGTCCGAGGGGTGCGAGAGCTACAGTGACGAAAGGCTCCCACCATTTCGCTTCATCTGGACACGACTGCTCGGGCCCCTGCATCATCAACACAACCAGCGTTGTCGTCGCCACCAAGTCCCAGCCACGACTTCATCTAGCCCACAACATTTATCAGGGAGACCATGCCTTCGCTCTCACATCCACGCCTCCTTTCTCTCACGGTGATTGAGTAGGGTCGTCACGCTTTCTGCTAATCACTCGCAACCTTACTGAGCCCCGTCTTTCCCTTCCCGCCCATCACCATCACCACTTTCCAGTCCCTCATTACACAGTACCTTTTCCCCTCCGTCGCCTGCCAGCATGAAGGGATCTTTCGCTTCCCTCCTCCTCTTCTCTCTCCTCCTCTTTTCTCCATCCTCGCTCGCCCTCTCATCCGAAGCCAAAACCGCACATCTACTCCACTGTCTCGGCCACTCGGCATCGAGTCGCGGTGACCGCACCAAAATTCAAGCCTTCTTCGACTCCAATCCGGATCCTCACGATGAAAACGCCTGGCTCTCGCTGTCGCCCAACACCTGGGGATTCAAGTCACACACGCTCCCCGGCAGCGACACTTGGATTCCTGCTGATGGCTGGGCTCAGACTGCCAAGGATCGCCTCGATAGGCAGCACAAGAAGCTCATGATGTGTGCCGACAAGGTTATGAAAGAGGCTGATCAGCCGACGACTCCTGCTCCCGCTCCTGACAAAGGTGTTGTCGCTAGGCCGTTCGGTCAGCCTCAGACCGCGCCTAGGCAGCCTGGGTCGGACAACACCAAAGTGATGCCCGGTATTATGGATGTTAACGATGCACAGGATATCAGGCCTGGCTCGGATGACGACGGCAAGAATCAACAGAAACCTGCCGATGCCACTGCTGGGTCAACTCCTGGAACTGATAACTTGAAGCTGGCGGCTGCTGCTGCTGATTCTCAGACTCCTCCTGCCGGGCAGGGCACCCCTCCTCCCGGCTCTCCCCCAGCTTCGAACCCTCCAGGCTCGGGCCAGAACCAGCCACCTGGTACTCCTCCGGTTACTGATCCTCCCAGCACTGGTCAGAAGACTAGTCCCGCTGCTCCTGACCCTGCTACTTCTAGTAAGAAGACTGCTCCTGGTCTCGGACCGGACGTCCAATCCGTTGCGCCAAGTCTCGAGAATGATCCCAATGGAAAGTTTTTGCCCAAGACCCAGGATTTGAGTATCAACGCCGATCACAGCAGTGGTGCTACCGACCTTAGCGCTCTCAAGATTGGAGGGTTTAGCCAGGACGCCACCAAGGACGCGCTCGCTGTCGCGTTTGAAGCTCAGAACAAGACTTACCCTGCGAGCAACAAAGGTGCGAGCCCGCTGTTTGGACAGTCGAAGCTTGCCACATCGTCAAACGGCTTCAACCAGTTCCCTGACTCCGAGACTACCAACCCTGGCTGTGAAGAGATTCGCATCCGAAAAGAGTACTCGTCGATGACCAAGGAAGAAAAGAAAGCCTTCGCCGATGCTATGAAGTGCGTACGTCAGAAGCCTTCTCGCTTCAGGACGGATCCTGGGTGGAACCAAGCCGACGATTGGACGCTCCTGCACATTCGCATGGTCAAGTACGTGCACTTCACTGCCTACTTCACCGTATTCCATCGAGGCTTTACTGCGCTGGTGGAGCGCGACTTGAACGATTGCGGGTTCCCGCTTGGCTTGCCGTGGGTAGACTGGACCAAGACTTCGGATGATCCTTCGACCAATGCGCTCTTCGATGCAGACCCCGAGTACGGCTTGGGCACCGACGGAAAGGGCGGCAAAGAGGACTGTCCGTGGGCTACCGGTCTAGCCGTCACCGACGGTGCACTTGCTGACCACTTCTTCAACGCACCCTTCCGTCACCGCCTCTGTCGCCAGTTCAACAACATGAACATCAAGGATCCCAACCCGCACTTTGGCCCTAATTGCACCACCTTCATCAACTCGAACTTCATCCGTGGTCTCGGTGCGACGCACAACAGAGGCAGGTTCTTTGACTTTTCATCCGCGCTCGAGATCTCATCGCATCTCGCAATGCACACTTGCATCGGTGGCAACTTGGCATGGTTGACCAGCAGTCCAAATGACTCCGCTTTCCACTTACACCATGGGCTTATCGACAATATCTATGACACCTGGCAGAAGAAGGATGAGAAGAACAAGTACGCATTCCACGGTCCCAAGCAGCAGGAGAACTACGGTCAGCATCCCCCCTGGACTGCCCGAAGAGAGGATGTGATCAACTTCCAACCAATGGCCGATAATGTCAGGGTGCAGGATTTGCTGGATCCTGAGAGCGGCGCGTGGGGCGGAAGGATGTGCTACAGGTACGATTACAATGTCGAGATGTAATCGCAATGGTGCTGATGAGGCTGGTCACAACACCTTGCCCAAAGTTGTTGCCATGATTCTTTCTCTCTTCTTTTTACAAGTTTTTCTTTATCATATCGTTCCTTTGAGCCTTCAATGATTCCAACTAGTGACGCTCGTTTATCCCGCTCAGCCCTGTGATGTGGTCTGTAATAAGGTGAACCGAATGCCGTCAGTCAAGGTCAGGGAGGGTGCGCAAATGAACGTGTCCAGGGCCGAGATTTCGCCGAAATTATAAATGTGAGATCCTACTCATCCGACAGTTTCTGAAATCGAGATCTAAAAATTGATCTCAAAGATAAGAAAAGTGCCGACGTTCCGAAATCGATCGAGCTGGAGCCAACGTGGACATGGCGTTGCCTGTATCCGTGAAGATCGCATTGAATCATGGCGCTCTTGCGTTCCAACACGCCACAAGGTCTAAATGAGCTGTCCCGCGAGATCGAAGCCAAGCCAAGCGCATCCTGGGTGCAGATACGAGCCCGAAGCATTGATGCAATTGTCCAGTCCCGGAAAGATGGCTAGACGATGAACTGACGATCGCGAACAAAAAAAAGGAGGTCCACCAGAATGATGAAGAAACAGCAACGCTTGGCAACGTGGCAACGGGAGTCCGAGTCAAAAGCAAGGTCGAAAGCATTCACCGCACAGCAGAATCTGCCTAACAGCTTAGCCTATGAGAAAGGGACAGACCCATTTGTGTGGAACAGCGGCGATTTGTTTTAGAGATCTCGATGACAGCTCCGATCTGAAGGGCAACCTTGTTGCACTGATGTTTACTGGTAACGCAATGCAGAGTGTAGTAAGGAAGGAGCCATCGAGATCGTTCCGGCTGCTTGGGCCAGCTTGAAATTTTTTCGACGTCATTCAGCAGTTCACAGAGCAGAGGCCGCCGCTAGTAGTTTCGGGTAAGAGACCAAAACAAAAGAAGACCCAAGACCACGTTGAGAATTCGCTGCCAGCAGTCTCGCGTAATCGGCTTATAGTCTGACGTTCCATCCGGTAAGACTCAGAGTGTTCGCACTCCTTGGCCAAAGCGGTTGACCAGGAACAACAATGGTTCGCCGTTCGCCCCCATCTAAAGATTGTTGTAACAATGACGGTCCTTGTCTGTTTATGGCACCTATATACGATATCGCGGCGGTGCATTCCTCATGATCGGTTGCGGTGTTAACTGGTTCATATGCTGTCGATATGCTGTAAGCCACCCCCGGCTGAACCCGGGTCGACAAGCCAAGTCGGTGAGGACGCAGGGTTCCGTGCAAACTGTGGAACCAATGAAAATAAAATGAAAATTAAAGAGGACAAAGAGGCGTCAATGTCAAAGTCAAAGTCAACTCAGAGACGGGATTTCGAAATGCACGTCGTGCGTTTCACAAGCCGGATATCGCTCTTGACTCGTTCTGTGAAACCCAACTCCGCCTGTCGTTGAGATGCTACGGAAGGGGAAACACAGCTCCGACGCATACCCTAATGTGTTGCTTTCCGCAGCGCAACGTGGTCGGGTAAGTGAAATAACAGCTCACATACAATACAGTATGTTCGGGAGGATGACTGGATGCTGTAGCTCGTCTGCTTTTGAGTCCGGTTTGCATTGTTGCCGAAGAAAGCTCTTATCAACAGGCTCCCGCTCGGTCGTGGCTAGCTTCGGAGAATTAATCAACCTTTGTTGCAGTCAAACAACACAGTGATTCTGTAGGTGTGGAATGTCCGGTTTAGGCGAAAGGGGTTCTCTCATCCTTTTCTCAAAATGGCTTGAGACTGACGAGCTAAGACGCCTCTCTGACGATTCTTGCGCCGAGTCGCATTGAAGAGGCTCAATCTCGGGCTTCATTTCTTGTCGTCGAGGTAGCTCATTCTTGACTGTGGTTCTACGATAACCCGATAAGCAGTGAGATCAGTGAGTCACTTCATACGGTATGCTGATCCTCCCGATGTATCACCACTACCGTGATTCTTAGATTCGTCACACTGTCCAGCCCGGTCACAGGAAATCCCGACGGATTGCTTTCAGAGGTGACTATAAGTTGAGAGATGGTTAAGCTCGCAATGCGGTGGCTTTTGTTCTTCACGTCAAAAATCAGGACCGGTACCTCGCGTGTCGAATTTCAAAGCGCTATCGGAAACTTTGGCTCGGTGCGGTTTTAGCCTGTGATAGCGTTCCTGTGCAGATGGCATGAAAGCGGCTGTGGGAAGAAGTGCTTATTTTATCTTTTCCCTTCAAAATTCCCATGGCTTATGCAGGTTTGCAATTTCTTTCGCTCAGCGAAATTTAGCGCCAGACAACACACGGTCCCTGTTGAAAGAAAGGAGAAGGCGCTCGGATTGCCACCGGCAGAAGGACCGTGCTCCTTTGTTCAGCAAGTTTGACATCCAGAACCCTGAAATGCAGGTGAGCGGCAAATCCGCACGTTTTGCAGCATACGGCTGCACATCCCCCGTTCTACTCAATCCTTGGAGCCCTTGTTGTGCCAAGATGGGCGGGGACGAGTTTGACTTGGCTCAAGGGCTCAAGAAGCTTGGCGGGCCTTGAGCCAGAGCTAGAAATAACGAGTGAGCATGGCAAATCATGGCAGGAGTGCCGGAAGCAACAACACTGAAGCCGGCTGTTGCGGCTTGAAACGAAATGTTCTGTATGCTGGCTGCTTGTGAATCCAGCCTCTTGAGAACGAACGCCTTGTTCCGGTTTCTTCGACGCATTCCTAGCTAAACTGACTGACTGTCCCGAGTTGACACGCAACAGATCCCATCCCTGACCCTGGACAGTCCGAGGCAGACAGCAGCAACGTCGACCACAGCCCGGCATTGCCAACGCTTGTTGCTCCGTTTCACACTCCTGCCCTCTCCACCCATGGTCACATCAGCGGAGCCCCTGTTTGGCTAATCGCCTCCAACCCTTCCCGAATCACCTCAGCGTCGCATACATTGCAAACAATCGGACAGGGCTGAGCCTGACTCACTCGCACTGGCACCGAACACGACTACAGCTGCACCACAACCTTGTCTCAACCTCTCCAGCCAACTCCGAAACCTTGTCGGCTCAGACGCTCTCCGCTCTCTCCCGACCATCTCTCAATCCCACTTCATTACGACAGTATTGTCTGCACCGTCCCTCACGTCTTCATTGAGCTCAGGCCGCCTTTCATAACGGATAGTCTTCTTCGCCAATCAAGACGTCCTTGTCCCGGCACCACAGTTACCACAGTTGATCGACAGGTGTACGCCACGGCGAAGCCGAGACTCATCTTCGCTCTCAGTCACACTTCGGAACCTTTCGGCATACAGTCACCAGCTTAGCCGTTCCCAGTTTCGCTTTCGGCTCAGCCAACCTTCAGTCCCGACCCTAGTCACTGCGAGGCATCGCTCCCTCCTTATTCTTTGTCAACTCCTCCTCTTCATGGCATCCGTGCTTCTCACGACCCGTCACGCCGCTTCCAATCTTTACTGCATCACCAACTAAGTCGGCAGCTCTTTTGCCCCTTCGCAGCCACCAGACAACCTGACCATATCATTGTATTCGGCCTCTCCGACGTTGCCACCTGCGCTTGCCTCGGCTTTGTCCGCTTGTGAATCAGCTTTCTCATCTCTGGCCGCCTCTCGTTCATTGGAGCGCGGTGGCGGTGAGTGGGATCCTTGTCGAAGAGAAATCCCCATCCATTCAGCACAAAGCTAGATTGTAAGCGTCACCGTCATTCGTCAACACTACATCACCATGGCCGCCTCGACAGTGGTACCACCGCATTCAACCAGCAGCTCCGGCTCTTCGACACCCTGGCTCTCGCCCGAGGCTTCCGACAACCCGTGGTCGCGATCATATTCGACATCAGCAGATCTCAGTCGGCGGTCCAGCTCGGGCTCCACCAGCGCCAACGCTTTGAACTCAGGATCGCCGTCTTCATCGCGCGATCCTCACTCTCAAGAGTGGTGGGAGCATGTTCTGCCTCCAGGTCAGCTTGCCGAACGTCTTCGCAAGGCACAGCGCTCGTCTTCAGCTTCTCGTCGACGCAACAATCCAGCCCTCGCCAAGGCTACTCCATCCGAGCGCAGCGCTTGGAAGAGATTGTCGGGCTTGCCCAAGGATTACAGTCACGACCGATCTGAGCCTTCTACGACCGCCTCTAGCCGTAGGTCTTCTTTCCAAGCAAGTGCATCCACTCTGCCTCGCTCAGCGCAGAAATCCAGCCACCGCGCATATGACGATGCGGGATATCATGCTAGCAACCTGAGTCAGTCGGAGTCGAGCACCGAGGTATCGGCTGACGAGCACGGTGGTGCCTCGAATGGCCAACCCAGTCCCAAAAGTCGACCGCAGTATGCTTTTCCTAGCGGCTCCTCTGGCAACACCGAGTACGGCTCATCCAGGAAAGCGGGCATTCGTACCACTAGCAACAGTCCCGAGTTTAATTCATCGACGTGGTCTGCCTCATCAACCACATCACCATCTCTGGCTTCAATCAACGTCGCCCGCAGTTCGGGTGGACGAAGGATGCGCGTCATGAGCGAAGACGGCATGGCGTCGTCGGTCTTTTCTTCGACGCAAACTTTGTCCTCGTATCACCTTCCGACTTCATACTCGTCAGGACACTTGCATCCTTCTGCCTCTCGCGGCGATAATAACAGCTGGAGCGGCAGTGCAACCGATCGAGTCAGAGCACGATTCATTCCCCATTCCCTTCCTGATACCCCAGAGATCAGCTCTGATGAAGCTGCCGATACCACCAGCTTCACCACCACCACTACGACGCAGCGCATCCGCAAGACCAGCACAACAAAGACAACCGTGCGATCATCCTCCAGGGCACCTTCACCCCCCACCATCCTTCGATCTCACTTTGATCGTCCCGACCAGCCGCCTTGTCCGCTTCGACCCGCAGAGCTAGACGAGTACACTAGTCCGTCGCACCGAGAGCGGCATGTCAGCTTTGACACGGCGACCGAGATTCCGAGGCAAGCCACAGTTGAAGATTGGCCTGAGCATTCGATCCCGTCAAGCTACTCCGCCTTCAATTTTGGCACATTGCCTCGCGATCACGCAAGCCCATTCGACACACTGCCGCCGCGCTCAAACAGCACCAGACGTCCTCGACAGGGCATTCGCACCAGTGGTCGCAGAGCCAGTAGCTTCTCGCTCCCCGGAAGTCGTCGTGGCTCTTATGCCGAGGGCTCGACATCACAGTTTGCTGCTTCAGGCATGGCCACTTCCAGTCTCGGTCACCGTCGTTCAAGTTCAATCTCAGATCTCATGATGCTTGACAGCCTTAACGTAGCGCACAAGCAGCTCGCTTCGGCAGGCCATCTTGCGCTGACGTTGACTCGTCAGCTGTCGGCACCGCTGCGACCAGTCCTGCACATGACCTTGTTCCTGGGCATTTCGAGCATCACGGTTTTGTCGCTTGCCTGCTTCTTGTGCGCAAGCTACTTGCTCACGGCTTGGGACGACGTTGACAAGCGTACACAAAAGGTGGGGCGGGCTGCTGGTACGGCCCGCTACAAATTTGAAAGGACATTGAAGTGGGGCATCCGGGTGATTGCCCCAGGCGAAGGCGGCATGTCCAACAAGTCTACTTCTGCCGAGTCTCATACTTCTCGTTCATCGACTGCATCTGCTGGCTCTGCTTCGAAGGATGCTGCTACCGCATCGCGCGGTCCAGTCTCTACTGCCGGCCACGCATTCCTCTGGCCCGCACGAATGGCTCTGTCAGGTGCTGCCGTAGTCGCACACCGAGTGACGCCACCGACCATCTCCAAGATGTTCAAACAGGACACCAAGGCTAAAGCCAAGACGAGCTCGCTCCCTCCGCGACCTCCTCTCTCGACGCTGCTGCCTTCGATCCTGTTCACGCTGCTGTTGGCGCTCGGTGCGGGTCTGAACAGCTTCTTGGTCTCCCGTCGAGCCGCTGCTGAAGCCGCGACCCCGGGCATGCACAAGACACACGATGCGGCGCCACAGCCTTACACGGTCCCATCGGGCACGTCGTCGCCGGCCATGGGATACGCTGACCTCGCATCTTCCCCGTCAGCCTCGCCATTCCTCGCCAAGCCATTGAGGCGAGGCTCCACTCCGAGCTCTGCTACTGCCTTTGTCCGTTGATCGATTCCGATCGCATAGTCTCAGCATTTACAAATACCCAATTCACCTCTCAAGTCGGGGCTCTCATGTTCATACTCACACATTGTCTTGTACCATACCCCCATCACTCATCTAGCATCAACTAGTTCATGAACAACTTGACCGCATTGCATTGTCTGGAAGTGCGCGCTTCTCACGTATGGGTACGTGGAGAGAAGCGGTTTTCCTTGTGGCTCTGCGCCTCTTTCACTGTTCTTCTTGTATCAATCCTTGTTGAGCCATGCATCGTCACCTATCATCTGACCTGACGAGACCATGATTGACAATTCGAAGTGGATTGCATTGGATTGCATTGCATGCGTTTCCCATATGTGACGAAGAAGAATGATTCTGTCTGTGTCGCCCCGAAGCGTGGCTTTTAGCGCCTTCTCTGGCGGAGCGGCTTGATCTGACGTCCGCCGGGGCTATTCGTCGCGCCGGGGGTGGCGGCGGTAGGTGCGCCCATACTGAACAAGCCGGGCTGCTGCGGCGTTGGCATCTGCGGCATCTGCGCCCCCGCACCAAACGTAAATCCCCCTCCTCCGGGAGTAGTTGGGGCTGAGGGAGTGCTACCGAACCCACCAAACCCGGGCGCGGCATTGGTGGTAGAAGCGCCGAACGTAAACCCTCCCGCTCCCGTTGCACCCGGTGTCGTAGGTGGAGCAGCACCGAATGTAAACCCTCCCGCAGATGTAGGCGCTGCGGCGGCGGGTGCGCCGAACTGGAACGGACTTCCTCCCGGCGTTGTCGGCACTCCCGCTGGAGCCAGGAACGGCGATGCCGGCGTCGAGCCAACTCCGGGCGTCGTCGAGCCCCCACCAGCCGCAGTCGGGTTGGTGTTGGCGCCAAATGTAAACCCACCAGAAGCGGGAGCGGCGGCAGGAGCGGGGGAGCCAAATCGGAACCCTCCCGCACCTCCTCCCGCAGCCGGAGCAGCACCGAACGTAAACGTCGATGGCGATGCCGGCCCCGCACCAGCAGCAGAGGAGGAGGTGGGGGTGGAAGTGCCGAACGTGAACGACGTGCTCGGCGGCTTTGCGCCCGCCGCGGCGGGTGTCGCTGAGCCAAATGTGAAGGTCGGCGTCGAGGCAGCAGGCGCGGACTTTTGCGGTGAATCATCCATCATCTCACCCGCACCTGCACCGCTTGCAGTGACAGCGGGAGTAGATGGTTGGCCGAAGCCTCCGAATCCACCCGTTCCACTCGTTGCTGTTGAAGTGGAGCCAAACCCAGTGCCAGTGCTCGACGCAGGTGCACCGAAAGTAAACCCAGCCGTGCTTGGCGTCGGCTTATCAGCTGCGCTGCTGGATCCGAAAGTAAACCCGCCCGTCGCTGTTGGCGTCATCGTGCCCGAGCCGGGAGCCGAAGTTGAGGCAGTATCCGCCGGCTTAGGTGCGCCAAACGTGAACGGCGCTGGAGCAGGTTTTGTCTCCGATGTAGGTGCGGGCGAGCTACCGCTGCTGCCGAATGTGAATCCGGTCGACGATGCCGCTGCGGGCTTAGCTGCGTCCGTGGCTGGCTTGGGAGCTGCGCCGAACGAGAAGCCCGACGGAGCACCGCCGCTGCTGCCACTGGTGCTGTCGGACGCAGAGGGAGGCTTGCCGAACGTGAACCCACCCGAGGCTGGCTTTGCCGCACCGGTGGTTGAAGAGCTAGAGGCAGCAGCCGTGCAAGTGTCCCCTTTGGCACCGAAGAAGTTCGGCACGCCCCCCGCTGTCGCCGCCGCAGCCTTGGGTGCTTCATCCTTCTTCTCCGCCGTGGCAGATCCAAACGTGAAGCCACCAGAAGCAGGCTTGGCAGGCGCACCGAACGAGAAGCTGGGCATGCTCTTTTTCGCCGCGGGCTCCGCGTCGTCATCCGCACCGCGCTTGGAGCCCGTGGTCGAGGCAGCAGCGGGCGCGCCGAAGCTGAACCCACCAGTACCAGCAGAACTCGACGAAGCGGCACCGCCGAAGAACGAAGGCATGCTGGCAGCCGCCGCAGCGTCGTCCTTCTTCTCGGCTGGCTTGGCGCCGAATCCGCCGAACGGGCTGCTGCTGTTGGTGGGAGCTGGAGAGGCATCGGTCTTCCTGTCCGCAGTCTCGGCGGGTTTGGGAGCGCCGAAGCTGAAAGTAGGCTTGGTGTTAGGAGCGTCCTTGCTCGGTGCTGAGAAGGAGAACGACGGAGCCGACGTCGCCGGCTTGGGCGCTTCTGCCTTGTCAGCTTCCTTTGCCGGCGCAGAGGAGTCGAAACCTCCCAGTCGTCCCAACAGCGAACCGCCAGCCGTCGAAGACGTCGAGCTCGCCTCGGTGGGCTTGTCATCCCCCTTCTCGTTCGAGCTAGCAGCGGCGGAAGCACCGAACGAGAAGCCAGTGGGGAACATATTGGTGGGCAACTTGATCTTGGCCAGATCGCTCGCATCGGGCAAGTCTTCCTCCTCGTCATGCTCATCCCAAGCGCTGAACTTGCCGGAGCTCTGATGAGTGCGAGACGTCTTGGCAGCGCCCTGGCGGAGCGAGCTTCGCTCTCGAGGCGCAGTAGGGTCGGTGCTGGACTTGACGCTGAAGTTGTCCTTCTTGACCGTGCTAGCGGGTGGCTTGCTGGCAGCGGAGAGAGGGATGCGGTGAGAGGCGGATTTCGGAGTCTCAACAGGGGCGGAGGGCGTGGCGGTAGGGCGAAGAGGCGTGGCTTTGAGAGCCGACTTGAGCTTGGAAGTGCGCGGAGCTTTGTCGGTCTGCTTGGCTGGAGTCTCGGGAACTTTTTCGGCTGCAGGAGCCTGATTTTGCAGTCGTCGGGATCGGCGGACGGGTTCTGGCTGGGGTGCTGGTTCCTCTTCCGATTCCTCTTCTTCCTCCATCTCTTCCTGAGCAGCCTCGTTCTCTAAGGCAGCCGACTCCTCGGTGGCAGCATCGTCCGTCTCCATAGCGTTCGATGGCTGCGGCTGCTTCTTCTTCAACCTTGCCCTCATACCGCCTTGTTCATCGACATTGGACTGAGCTGCCTTGGCCTTGCGCATGTATCTGGTGTACGGTGCGACGCTGACTGTAGGCTTTCCTTCCTGCAACTTGGTGTTCCTTGCGGCTGATGCTGGGAGATCCGAGATGGGAGCAGGAACATTGATGGTGGTTGGTGGGCCCTTTGCCAGAGGAACGCCACGGGATGTGTTAGTTGGTTTGCGCAGCGTCTCGAGAACGTTGAGCAAGCGCTCGGCCTCGTTCTTAGGGGAAGGCAGTTTGGGTTCACGGGCCTTGAGCTCTTCGTGGCTGATGAAACCGAGCTCGGGATGCCAAACCATGCGACGCTTAGTAGGCGTGCCGAACCTCTCGGAATCGCCATCGACACTCATGTCGATATCGCGCTTGCCCAAACGGCTAGGCGTAAGCGATTCGGTCTCGTCCATAACGCTACCGCCCGCTACCGAGGAAGTGGCCATGGGCTCATCGACAGGAAGGCCCAGGTTGCGTCGTACGACAGGGCTGATACCGGGGAGCGTGCGCGTGGCGAGGTACTCGCGCATCATGTCATCGCCAACCGAGGGTCCAGAAGGAGCGGCGAGGTTGATACCGTTCCAGTTGCGTCGGCCGGGGGTTCCTTCACGTGCACGCGCAGGGGAATGTCCGGCAGAAAGAGCCGGGGAAGCACCGCGGAGGCCAACACTGCCGGCTTGCGAGTTGCGTCCAGGGGTTCCAGTCTCGGTGAAGAGGCCCGAGTTGAAAGGAGCACGGTTCGAGCGGCGTGAGGAAAGCTGGAAAGGAGAACTGGAAGGTGGCAGACCAAACGCACTGTCAGCATAGCGAACTTCGTTGCCATAGCCAAAGGCGCTGAAGGAGTTGGAGTGGCTGAGGGAGGTGGAACCGGATTCGGACATGGCATCGTCGGGACGAAGGGAAGAGCCGCGAAGCAGTTGGGAGCGCGGGCTTCGAAGGGTGTGAAGGCTGCGAGAGTTGTATGGGCGTGCGGATGGAGGTGAAACGGGCCCGGCGTCGCTCAAGACCTCGACCGAGTCGTCGAAATCACCGAAGCTGCTGGATCCAATATTCAAGGTGCGCTTGTTGCTGCGATTGGTCCATGTCATAGCCTTGTCGTTCGAAGCTGCTGATCTGGGCAAGGACGAAGGGCCAGCAAGCGGACTAGCTTGGCTGGTAGCGGACTGGCGACGAGTCACACGGCCAGGCACGGGCGCAGGGGCAGGGGCAGGGAGTGAAGGTGGAGCAAGACGAGACATGGATTTGGATGAAGAGAGGTTGGAAGTTGGTGGACGGAGCTGACTTTCCTCGTCGTCGTGCATGGTGGATCGGGATAGGAGACCGGCAGCCAGACGCTCACCGACAGCCCTGGCGGCACGAGTGGGTGCATCTCGTTCGTATTCAGTGTCTCGTGAGTCGAGCTTTGAAGAGGCCTGCATGGCAGCACGCTTGCGAGCAATGGAGGAGAGCGAGTTTGTGCTGGAGGAGGTGGGGATTCCAAGATCGGGTTCAACTGCGGATGCTGCGCTGGTGAGCCATGACAAGGGCTTTGAGACCATCTTACGCACGCTTCCGAGCAGTGCAATAGGGGAAGCGGCGACGCGCAATGGCGAGAAAGCGGAACGAGTCGGTTGAATGGCGGATGGTGGTGCAAGTGATTTGGTAGCGGGTGTGGTCGGATTGCGCGCTGGTGAATCCGTGTCTGTGTGATAGGATGCGTTGGAGTTGGTTCGAGCGTATGGTTTGGATGCTGAACTGCGAGTCTGACGTGCCAACACCCGAGCACGCGCCGGCCCAACGAGCGGCTTGGCGGGAGAGTCGGGATATTGCGAAGGGAAGTCCATCTTATGCGCCGGACAGATTTGTGCGTAGGGTTTTGGTTCCAAAGATGGGTGAAACACAGTCGCCAACTACTTTTGCTGCTTCGTGCGCAGGTTGCCGGTCGCAAAAGCGTTGGCTGCACACAGATGAAGTTTTTGAAGTCGGCAGATCCGCAGGGGATGATCGGTGGGCGCTCAAGGGTGATCCGACGTAGGTTTGGATCCGCGTGGTGTTGCAGGGAATTGAGGTGATTCGGTTCGGCTTACACCCGACTTGCAGGTCGATGGATGATCCAGGGTGAAGCTACGATGCTTGACGGAGAGAAAGGAGAAGATGGTGATGGAAAGCAAGACCAGAAGAAGAGCAAGAAGATCACACATTTGGCATTCGTCAACTCGCTTCGACCTCGACCGATCCACAAGCTCGCCTGAGTTTCACAAATCAAACAAATTCTGTCCAGTCTCCACTTGTGCCATCATCCTGAGACACGACCCTTGCTTTTACCTGGCACCCGATCCTGTTTTCTGCACAAATTTTGTTCTGTTGCTTCTGGCTCGTGTGGGCGTGTGTGTGCATGTTTGACGTGCTTTTTTTTCTTCTTATGGTTGGCGGACGAGTCTGACGATTAATTCCTCTCAGGCAGCCTGGGCTTGCGAGGCGCGACATTTCGACACTTCTTCCAACTTCACAGCTCCAAATCGTATCGGGCGTAATCCAGCTTCGATCTGAGCATGGCAACAAAGCACAAGCCCCTCTTCCGCGGCAAACTCGAAAGCGCGGCCTAAGCGTCTTCTGATTGTTCCGAAAATGAACTAACCGCCTCCACAGGACCTATGAGCTTCCGTGCTCTGCTAGGCGTGGCCTCGTTCAATAAGATCTCCTTGTTTGCCTCATACATATCGCTCACCAACCATTCACAATAGGCTCGATCCGATCTGGACATAGAAACTCTCACGATGGTTTACAACATGCTCAGCGCTTTTGCCGGTGTTTCCGGAGCCATGGGTGTCGGTCTCGGTGCCATCGGTGCACACGCCATGAAGGGCAAGCTCAACGCTCAACGTACGTAGACACCTGCTTCCCATCTCTGACGACCAAGTCTGTTCTGCTAACCTGACTTTTCCTCATTCATTGTATGTTTCGGACGATACTATAGAGATGGGTGCTTGGAACACTGCCACTCAGTACCAGCTCCTGCACAGTTTGGCGCTTCTGTACACACTCGGCCAACCTGCCACGGGCCCTATCGTCGCTGCTGGCTACGCTTTTGCGACTGGTATCACTTTCTTCAGTGGGTCCATCTACGGTCTCTGCCTCACCAAGCCCGACAACCCGATTCGCAAGCTGCTTGGTCCCATCACTCCCATCGGTGGTCTCTCGATGATGGCTGGCTGGTTGCTGCTGGCTTATGCCAAGCGTCCTCGCTCGATTCGTTGAGCTCAAATAGCCTGTTACGTTTCCAGTCTTCTATTCACTTCTATTACCAGCTAATCAACACCACTTATCGGATCCGAAGTTTGTATCTTGATGCGATACTGACTCTTTGAGTTGTGATATGGGCGGAACCCGAACAAAATTGAGGGTTCTGTTACGTCGTCACATGTGACAAAACACCCCAAAATTCCAAAATTCTCGTGCGGATTGCAATCTGCCCCGAAGAGGTCCGCTTTAGTCGAGTGCAAAGTAACGATCGCTTCCGAACTGTGCAGATTCGACCAAAGCACCGCCGCGAAGTAGTCTCGAATGGCGCCCGTCAACACTTTTGGCGCTGCAATCCACTCGACAGTTGATATTCACTCGACCCTTTCTTCTTGATCTCCGTCATCGTACAATCCCCATCTCGAACGTTCATCCATCTATCTCGAAAATGTCGGCCGCTTCCTGGAGAGCTCATTTCACGTACGTTCCCCGCCAAGCCAACCCATCGTCCAGCGCCTTGCACCAAGCTCGAACGAGGCAGATGATGCAATCACCAGCATTGCCGATAAATGCATTCATAGATATGACCTTACTGACCGTTCCTACCTTCTCTTTTTCTTCTTCCGATCATTGGCTTCCGACTCGATCCTGGTCCGACTCAATCCTGCAACGTTCGCCTCGCACAAACATCCGACCTTCTCGATTGCACCGTGGATCGTAAAACCCTGCAACGAAAACAGCTTCAACAAGTACACCGCCATCTGCGCGCGTGCTACCCGCCAGGCCCTCAAGGAGGAGGAGCGCGCTGCTGCTGAGCGTCGTGGCTTCATGGCCCTCCGTTACCAGGAGTGGAAGGATGGCAAGGCCAGCGAAAACGTAAGTTTCAACTAGAATGCAAAAACAGCAGCCAAGCAAAACAGCAAACAGCAGTCACAGTAAGAGGGATCGGAGAAGCAAGGCGGAGCACGGACTTCAGCATCGGATAGCGTTATAGAAGTGCAGTCTGTAGTTGCGTCCAGTGACAAAACTGTGGAGGAGAACATCGGTGTCTCTGATGCTCATGGGCAAGCACAGACCACAGCAGAAGTTGTGTTGCTAGCTTGGCTTGATGGAACAAGGAACCGGATCGCAGTGGAGGAAGGACCATTCCCAAGGCGAAGAATCCTCATGCGAATGGAATTGTGCTGGCTGTTGCATTGCAAGGGTCCCCTGAAGACACGAATTTACCGAACGAAGTCACTGACTCTTCTTATTTTACATGCAACCTTCCCGTTTTCTATCTCGATTCACCCATCACAGCTTAACCTTGCTGAGGAGAAGAAGCAGCAATAAGCAGATCGTCTGGTCGCCAAAGGATACGTGCTCGATACCATCACTAGTCTTGCTGACAATTGCAGCGACCAGGCAGCCACGTACTTCATCTGACTGCCTGGTTGGATCGACTCGATCTTAAAATGCTACCAGCGATACTTGAAATACAATCTTAGAATCGTCCAAATATCTTGCATAGCGCTTCTGCAGGTGGTCCTGACTCTGCCTAATGGCGATGCCATGTCAGAGTGTTTCTTCGGTGGTGATATGCTGAGCCAACCTGGAGCGATCTGAGGCGAATCGTGTCCTCGTACTTGAGCTGCGACAGTCCTGAGAAGCTGTCCCAGAACGTACGCCAATTCGCTGTTGAGGGATTTACAACTAGCGGCACCGCACTGTTGAGTACCGGATCAAGTTGCAACGGTAAGAGCGCCTCACGGTATCGGAGCTCACCCGAGTCCTGCATTGAGCGGAAGAAAACACGGCATCGGATATATGCCGTTGGATCGGGCTGCTTTCCGATCGATTCGAGCCCTATCATCTCGACAGCTGCAATCCGGGTCTCAGGCAGGCGTATAGTCAGGCTTGCTTCTGCTGCTGATATCAGCCGTCCTTCAAGCCGTAAGAGCAATCAATAGTCGCCGAACGGTCAAAAGCAAACACAAGCGCGAAGGAGGTGTGCGTCTGGCAAATTTAGGCTTTGTATTGCAATAATTCCAGCCAATTACAAAACACTGTGAATTGCCGATACTACGCATCTGTCCACGTTCGCAAAAATGTGAAAGGGTCCTTAGTGCGGAGCTGATGCGGCATCAAGCACCAGCTCTCCACGATGGCGAACGTGGACACGATCGTGCGACCATACACACTCATTAACGATCCCTTACAGTGCTTTCCACCCCCCATGGGTAAGTGCTCGTGTGCGACCTTCCGCACGCTCAGATCAAGAACCGTGTGTGCAGCAGAAAGCTCAGCATGTAGGCTATGCGAACTCTACGCCAAAATGTCTGCGATAGTGAAGCGCTGTCGGATGTCGCGAACCATGACATGTGACACTTGCAATCCGCCTTGCTCCAGTGAACAGTGCGTTCCGTGTCTGTGTGTTTGCACGGTAGCAGTAAACTGAGCCCCGCAGGCTCATCCGGTTGCTGATCAATTCATACCCAAGACTCCAGGCCCCGCTTCCTTGGCGTAGTGATGTGACCATTCACGTTCCACTGCCCTCCTCCTCGAATCTTCGGACCATATCCCAAACATTGCCTCATGACTTTGACTCTAATCAACCTACTTCTCTTCCATCACATCATCCCTGACCAGAATTGAGCAGCGATCTGATCCCACCTTCGGCCGTACTCATCTCTTCCGCTGCCCCAACCACATCCATCACGTCCCCTGCCGTTTGGCTAGCTCGCGAAGCTCCCGATCGACCTCTTCTTGCCCAGTCGGATCAAAGCTGACCGAGGCCGACGAGACCACCAGAAGCCTCTCTCAGTGGCCGGCGACCAGCGACTCAGCTAAAATGATCCACCCAACATATAGACCCGCCCTGGCACCTGCACCACAACCAGGTGTAGACAGCTATCGTCATTCGCATACGGGCACCCCATCTTACCCACATCCAAGTCAGACCGGGTCTGGCGCATCCAGCTCGCTATCTTCCAACTATGACCGCTTCGAGTACGGCGGCCAGACCCTCATCGCCAACTTCCTTGAAAGTCGGTTCGCAGCCAATACCCTCGTCCGCGACTGTGCTGTCATTGGTGTGCCGCAAGCCGGCGGTGCAGTGATCACTTCTGCGCCGGGACAACTGTCGATGACTGGCACCATACCCCACGCGTTCGTCGCACTCAGCGCTCCTGGGAGGGAACGCTCCATGCAGGGAGGAGACAAGGAGTCCAAACGCATGAAGACAGAGCTCATCAAATGGATTGCCGATTACGCACCTGCATTCAAGCACATGAAAGGCAAGCTTGTCTTTGTCGAATCCATTCCCAGAGGACACAAAGGTGAGGTACTTCGACACTTGCTTGTGGAGAAAGCAATCTCGCCTCCAGCGCCAGGTCCAGACAAAGGCTTCTTCAACACAGTCCTGTCCGAATCCTCTGCCCCTTCTTCGCCAAGCAAGGCCCGTTCGGACCAAGTAGATGACGCAGCAGCGAGCAAACCAAAGAAAGCGGTGCGAGACTCAAAACGCCGCGCAACACACAGCCAGATCGAACGTCGGAGGCGAGAAAAGATCAACGACCGTCTCGTCACTCTCCGCTCCATCGTGCCTGCTTGTGCCAAGGAGCTGGAGGATCGTCGTCGTCAGAAGCAGGAAGAGCAGGATGAAGCTGCACGTATCGCAGCTGGAGGTGCGCCAAAGACCTACATAGATGCAGCGACGGGGAAGCCAAAGAGGAAGAGGAATCGTAAAAAGCCCAACACCAAGAAGACAGCCGAAGGCGGAGAGAAGGAGGAAGAACTAGGGCTCCACAAGCTGGAAGTGCTCACACATGCCATCAACTATATCTTTGAGCTCAAGGCGTACATTCAGAAGCTGAAGACGGGAAGAGGCCCCGAACATGTGCCGACGGCGGACAATCCGTTTGGTGTCAAGAACAGGGATGGTTCATATAGACAGGATGCCAAGGTGGAAGACGAGCCAGGGTGTGGACTGAGTGCGAAACCACTCGGAGAAGATGTGCAAGTCGAGGTGACGCGGCTGAAATCCGTCAGACCCAAGGTAGAGGAAGATGAGGAAGAAGAAGAGGACCAGATCGAAGACGACCCGGAGGAGGGAGACGATGAAGACGAAGCCTCGGACGACGACGACGACGACGAACCTCTCCAGCGTCGATACAAGAAGCACATGGCTAGCCTACCTCGACCCACCCATACCACACATTCGTCCTCTTCGTCGTACTCTTCAACTGAGCCGTCGCCTGCATTCTCGACGTTCTCGCCTGCTACTACCATCACGTCGCCCATGATGAGTCTCTCTGCCGAATCGCCCATCATGCTTCCGTCGCCATCCTCGAAATCGACGAAACTGCGCGTATCCCAGTCCCCCACATTCCCAGCACTACCAGCTTCTGCTCTACCTCTCCCACAGCCCCGGCGCGAGTCGAGCACGGGCACATTGTTGCTCAAGAACCTCTCGCTGGCCTCGCCCAACTTCGGCCCGTTCCCAGCGGCGCGGGCTAGAGCGGGGACACTCAGCTTCCCCACCTACGGCGAGGAGTCGGAGCTGCGAAGCGCCGCCGTCGCGCCGTCTCGGACACCCGGGCTATCCGACCAACCTGACGCGAATGCTGCTGCGGAGCTGCTGCTCAACTTCTCCACCAGTCCCGAAGTGCTCCGTCCGATCGCCACGCGGCCCAAGAGCAACTTTGCAAGCCCGCACTACCGACCCGTCCACTCGCTCCGAAGGGCATCCGCGCACAAGGCGCTGGAGAAACGAGAACAAGCCAACGACGAGGAAGAGGAAGTAGAGGGCCTAGCGTCGCCGCCCCACCTCGCACTCGACAGCTCCCCGCATGAGCATGAGGACGTGCCAGATACAATGTCGGACAAGACGGTCGAGGAGCCACTGCCGCCCATCGCGATGGTCAAGACGGAGTCCCGCACAGAGTAGGCCATGGACATTACCATCTACAGTTAGATTATACTTGCTAGTTCTACGGACAAGACTTTCACACGTACACAAAGCCATATCAACCGAAGAAGTCCCAATCGCGCTCGACGAACGCGAGCATATAATCGTCGATCGTACCCCCCTCATCCTCCTCTTCGTCGTCTCCGTCTCCAACCACCCCCACTTCTGCCTCCTCTTGTACCGGTGCGGGGGTATCCGACTGCTCTCTCGACGCCTTCGCATGCTGCTGCTGCTGCTGGTTTGCCTCTTCGAAATCCGTATCATCCACAAACATTTCCTCTCTCGCCTTAACCGCTGCCTGTCTATCCTCCTCATCCTCTGCCTCCAAAAACGCCCTTTCCACCTCCCGCCCACTCACCGCCTCCGCACCCGTTACTTCGACTTCGACATCGCCCAACTTGCCATTTTCGTCGAGCATATCCCGCCAATCAATGCGCTTGGCTAAGGTATCCGTGTTAAACTCGCCCTGTTGGATGACGACGCTATCGAGCAGACGCTTCTGGTTCGCCTTGCGCAGCATGTTCTCCTCGATCGTATGTTCCGTGACGAAGCGGTAGATGTGGACGTCGCGAGTTTGGCCAATGCGATGCGCACGGTCCATACACTGCGCCTCGATCGCCGCGTTCCAATCCAGGTCGTAGAACAACACCGTATCCGCGCCCGTCAGATTAATGCCCAACCCTCCAGACCGCGTGGACAGGATGAAGGCGGAAATGCGCAAATCCCGGTTGAACTTTTCAGTGAGTGCTTGTCGCTGTTCAACCTTGGTCGCGCCGTCGAGGCGAAGGTAGCGATAGCCGTGATAGTTGAGGAAGCTCTCGAGGATGTCGAGCACGCGTGTCATTTGCGTGAAGATGAGAATACGGTGCCCACCTTCTTTGAGCCGGCGCATGAGGATGTCGAGCTGCTGCAGCTTCCCGCAGTCGTACTGCAGGAGGGATGCGTCTGGGAAGGCAATGTGAAGCTTTACCGCAACGGGGTGCACCGTGTCGAACTCCGGCTTGACAATGTCAGAGCACATGTAGGGTTCGAATCCGGGAAGCGCCCAGCGCGGCATGTCGGTGGCGACCGCGCGCGGAGTGACGAAAGCGAAACGGTCGATGAGCGGTTGCATGTTCTCCCGTCGAGTCGATCGCGACGAAACGATGCGGAGGAGGTTGTCGCAGCGATCCAGATAGCCTTTGCGATCGTGCTCGTGCTGCTCGAGCGGCTCCAGGCGCGCACCTTCCCCTGCTTCGCGCAACATCTTGATCAGCCCACTGCCGTAGATGGGACGCTTCGTGCACCGGTACTGATTGATGTAGGCAGCATGCTTCCAGCTCTCCATCTTGTCGACTCTGCTCCTCTCTGCACGAGACTTGGCAAAGCCCTCGACCGTCCACGTGTCGAGCTCGGGCCTTTCGGGGATCTCATCTCGGAAGTATGGTAGCTTCTTGGCGGCGTTAAGCCTGCGAAGATCGCGCGACTCGATTGCCGTCAAATGCTCCTCCTGCCCCGTGATGCGGAAATTCGTTACATCGAGGTCGACTTTATCCCAAACATCCTCGTGCAGAAGCCTGCGGCGGACGAGAAGATCCTTGATCTCGTAATCAGCAACGACAGAACGGGACATGGCGAAACTCGTCACGATCGGTCGCACCTCGAACAGATCCGGATGGTTGCACACCTTGCGGAGCTGCATGAGACAGTTGATGATACTGAGGTAGTTGCCACTCGCAAGACTCTCCCTCGTCTTGGCTCGAGACATAAAGTCGTTATAAAGAAAACGTTGACGCTTGGACAGACGACACGTGATGACGTGCTCGTACTTGCTCGGCAGCTCTTTCTCGACTTCGCTCTTGAGTCGTCGCAATAGATATGGTCGTAGTACTGCATGCAGCTTTTGCACCATAGCTCGTGTCTCCTCGTTCATGCTCGTGCCGCCCTCGATGGCCTTGTCAAGCGGGTTCGAGAACCAATCCTGGAAGTCCTTCATATTGGCGAACGCGCCGCCGCCAGGAAGCTCCGTCACACCATGAGGCATGAGGAAGTACATCAATGACCACAGATCCATCAGGTTGTTCTGCAGCGGAGTGCCCGTGAGCAACAGTCGGCGCTGCGAGTTGAACCCTAGCAGCGTTTGCCATCGTTGCGAGCGGAAGTTCTTGATGTGATGTGCTTCGTCCAGAACCAAGTAGACCCACGGTTTGCGCCGGAAGATGTGCTGGTCGGCAAGGACGAGCTGGTAACTGGTGATGCAGACGTTGAAACTGTTCTCTGTGTTCCAGCCGATTCGCTTCTCCTTTCGCTCCTTCTGATTACCGTAGTACGACAGGATCTTGAACCCGGGGAGGAACTTCTTGAACTCCACTTCCCAGTTAAGCATGACACTGGTGGGCGCGACGACGAGATGTGGTCCCCAAACTCCCTTGTCGCACGCAAGATGTGCGAGCAGCGAAATCGTCTGAATGGTCTTACCCAAACCCATCTCGTCTGCAAGGATACCGTTGACGCCGTTTGCGTACAGGCTGGCTAGCCACTCGAAGCCGATCTGCTGGTAAGGACGCAACTGTCCTCTGAGTAGGAAGGGCTGACGAGAGCGTGCTCCTTGACGATCGGAAGAGACAATCGATGAAGCCCTTGTCATAGAGCGACGACTGCTGCGACGGCCGCTTGTGGCTGCAGACTCGGTGTCGCTGTGGTCCTCAATCAGATCGTCGTCACGTCGGATGAGAGCGACTGACTCCGAAGCCTCTTCCGTGGCCATCTCCTCGTCCTCAGCGTCAAATGACTTTGACTGATCTGCCGCGTCCTCTTCGACCTTCTCCTGCTTGATCTGCATCTCAGCGTCCTTGTCCATAGCTTCGTCCTTCGTCTGTGGAGTTTCCGCCTGATCTTCGTGGCCTGCTTCGTCTCCGCTCACTTCAGCCTCAGCATCCTGACCGTAGCCATATCGCTTCAGGAGCTCTTCAATGGGTATATCGGCGTCCGCTGCGAGCCCGGCGTCTTCGCTGTCATCTTCCTCATCCTCCTCCCACATTTGGCGTTCAAGCTCGGCGTCCTCCTGCTCGTCGGCATCAGGGCCGCCGTCGAAGTCAACATCATCGGGATCGAGTTTGGAGTCCTTGGCTTTTTTGATCTTGTCCACGACTCCGCGAGCACTTCGCCTCGACTTTCGCGTGCTTCTCGGCACCGGAGTCTGTTGAGCAGACGATTCCTGATCTAAGTCGACGGCAGGCGTCGAGACGTCAGGGCTACCGGGTAAGCGATCGCCTACGTCCTCGGCAGCAGGTGTTGAGCTGGGTGACTGATCGCGCGTGATTGAGGCAGAAGTCGGTTGTAGGGACTCAACGTCGTGGCTGTTGTCATTGTCTGGTTCGGAAGACGCTTCTCTGGTCTCGTCTTCGACATCCAATTCTTCGACCTCTGCGACCTCCTCGGTTCCGTATCTCGTTCTATCGCTTTCGCTTCCAATGTCACTGTCGCTGTCGTATTCGTCCGCTCGTGTCATGACCTCATGTTGCTTCTTGAGCATGGCTGTGCTCTGTTCGAGAATGGCGTTGAGCTGCTCTTTGTCCATCTTTTCCTTTTCAGCCTTCTCCGCGGCAGCTTTCCTCGCTCTGACAACATTAACTGCCAAACGCCACTGCTTGAGCACTTCACGTAGCGTCCATTTGGCCAAAGCACGCAAGCGCCTCTCTTCGGCCTTCTTCTCTCGCTCCGACGTTCCAAGTTGGCGCTCCCAATGTTGCGCCACTATGCGAGCGACTTTACGGGAATTTTGCTGCTTTAGCCTAGCAAATTGCCGCATCTGAGAGTAGCTGGCACCTACGGCCTCCATGAGATGGTCATGATGAGACTTGGTGCGCGGTGCCTTGTGTGCGACATGGCGTGTCGTCGCGCCAGCTTCGGGATGCATTGGCAAACCCGACCGCCATCTCTCGTCGAGCTTGATGTAAGCTTGTAGATCTGCCTCCTCGATACTGGCGGGATCTTGACCTGATTCGCCATCCTGTAGAAGGTTGAAGGACCTCCACAAAGCGTCGAGATCGCCGCCGAAGCGTCGAGGCACTGGGATTTGATGGGGAGCGAGAAAATGCAATGGAGGAGGATGATCTGGCAGAGGTCGTGGTTGATGCCGTAAGATGAAGTCGTCGAGCTCGTCCAGAGCTTTGCTTTTGCGAGGGCCTGAGCGTTTGGCAGGAGTGTCAGACGAGATCTCGTCGGTGACCGAGCGGCCTCGCTTCTGCGAACGCTGGCCAAGGCTCTTCCTTCGAGACTCGTTGCTTGGCGCCTTGCCTTTTCCTTTCCCCTTCTTAGCTCCTTCATCGCTACTATCCGACAGATCGCCTCTTTCATCGGTATCCTGATCACTGTCATCGTTGCTCTCACTTCCTGGCGACTTTGCTCCGGCAACGCTGGAAGATCTTCTGCCCCTGTTGCTGTCGGCAGCACGTTGCTTAGCGTTGGCTTTGGCAGCAGAAGCTGTGGGTGTAGACGGCTTGCTGGGAGGCTGTGGACGCTTGAGAGCAAGGCCCTCCATCAATGCATTGACTCGTCTGCGGGTCACCCGGCCTGATGTGGATGTGCTAGCACCGCTGCCAGACTCGTCGAGGCTGAAAGTGAGGTCATGGGCGTTCTTGAAGGTGGTGAAGACGACACTTTGGTCGTTCCGGGCTACTTCTGGATCATAGCCGACCATGGTAACGAATTTGGTGAGGTGAAAGAGTTCCCGGACGAGCATGTCGTGATTGTCGTGGACGTCTTCGAGATCGGACTGCGCGCGCGCGACCTTCTCCTTTCTGCGTCGTTCAAGGATGGCGGGCAAAGGTGTTTGTGGGTCCAATGCAGCCACGGGTGTAATCTGTGGCTTTGGGCGGAACACAGGAACGACGACCTCGTCTGCCAGAGCTAAGTCCTGATCTGGTTTTGGTTCGCTCTTAACAACCGATTTGCTCCTCGATCTCGATCTGTCTGACGGTCTCGAGCCTGTCAGCCCATTGATTTCGCGTTGCGCAATTTCCTCTTGGTCTTGGTGTTCGATTTTCGAATAAGCTTCGCCGGATGAAGTCGGCGCAGTCACCGAATGCACATCACCAGATAGGCTCTTCCGTGAAGAAAGAGAGTTCCGTGGCCTGCCACCTCCTTGCTCGCTGCCACCGTTCACCTTGGCGCCATTAGTCAAGACGGCGCTACGACGTGGCCGACGAGCCCGCCCGGACGTACCGTTGCTCTCTTCCTGTGCTTCGTTGTCGCCTTGCTGAAGTTGAAATGCAGGGCCTGGACTGGAGAATGCTAATTCGGCATCCAACCGTCTTCGTTTGAGGGGTGCTTTCGGCGTATCCTCGCGCTGAGGTGATGAAGGCCTTCCGCCTACGGCCGAACGCGGTTGTGAAGGGCCCGCTTCAGCGAAAACCTCGTTGGTCGACGGGCCGTGAGCCCCATTTGCTCGATGCTCGCCGTGGCTTCGAGACGAAGCATCTGAGCTCACATTGCTGGTTTGTCTTTCTGCATGCTGTGGTTCCGTCTCGCCAGAGGACATGTATGTTGAGCAGCTGTGTCCTTCTCTTTGTCTTTCCTCCCAAAACCCGACTGTGCCTGTGCACGCCTTCCTTCGCTGGGACGTTGATTGGTCACGGTGCTCTTGCAGCAACGGATTTCCGAATCAGTGATTGCGCCGTGGGATTATTTGTATCAAGCTTTGAGCTATGGATACATGGGCAAGGCGAGGCTATTCTGCTGATCCGCCGGAACGCCCCTTAGTTCAGGCAGCGTGAGAATGCAAGGTTTGTGACTGAACAGAATCCGAACCTTAACTTTCTAGATAGGCTGCAGTCGACACGAGAATGCAGTTCGGAGCTTTTCCGACCGGACAGATTTGACAGAGCTCAGCTGTAGATCGTGTGATAGTATGCTGGGGTTCCTAAGAAGCTGAAAGGACTGATTCCGAAAGCGAAGGTAGAAACGACTGTGGTATGTTTGAAGCTGTGGCTGAAGCGAAGATCTTCTACCGTAATTGGTGAAACTTAAAGTCAATGTCTTGGGAATGCCTCCTTATTGGGTATTGGTCGTATGCAGACGGCAAGTGGATGTTGTGGTATGTATGCTGGAGGAAAGGCCAGGGAAAGTGAAAGTGAAAGTGGATGATGTCGCGAGCGAGTTCCTGCGAGTCGAAGCACAGCGTCGTTGTGCATTTCGTCGCTCCGTCGTCCGCCTTGCTGCGCTCAATTGAGTTCAATCTGAGTCGGGAAGCAGTCTTCTAAGCGCGTCGTTGTTCTCGCCAAAAATTAGTCCCAGCTGACAATTCGCAACAATTCCCACCTCATCTCCCAAATTGAGGATCCGTAAAGAGCTCAAAAATGCGATCGACTTGACGAGGTCGCCTCAAAGCTCACAAATTAAACAAATAAAAAAAAAGATAAAATCTTAGCCAGGGTCCAACGGCGAAGCCGGCGAGCCAAGTGAATTGCCGTCAGAGTCTGAGAAGGCTTGGATTGGTGTGGAGTAAGAGTAAGGAACGAAGCGTGCCCGGACCAAGCTCCAGCTGTCGTTCAGTGCACCGAAGCTCATCGCCTTGCTACCGTCCTTCTTCCTCTCAAGACCGCCCTGTAGAGTTCTGTACTTCACTTCAGCAAGGAACAAGATGCCCGTCATTCACATCGTTCTCGTCAAGGTCAAGCAGTCCGTTCTTAGCAACGGATTCGACGAGCTCAAGCAGAAATGCGAGACGCTCAAGGACCTTCCCATCGCCAAGTCTAAGGCTACCGAGATCAAGTGGGGTCCTCCTGCATACCCCGGCCGCAACGAAGGTTACAACTGGGGTGAGTACGACTGTGTAGTGTGGCTGGACCTGTGTCTGTGCCTGCATCGGAATGTCTTCGGCGGATCCTATCATGTGAAAAACGGGCGCCTCGCTGACTGTATTGTTCGCTTTATCCGAATGATCGTGCGCACCGACGATCTCGTCAACAAACAGGTCTGTATAGTGTCTTTGCCAGCCGCGAAGACTACGAGGCGTATCGTGACGATGAGGAGCACCGCAAGTGAGTTTAGACTTTGACTTATCGCCGCTTTCGGATACCTTCCGAAAGCAACTGAATCTTCCTACGACATTTCCGAGAGCTGACATACTCTTTCGGAACCCGCGCCTTGACATTCTCTTCACTACCAGCTTCTCCAAGACCGTCATGCTGCCCAACACGGATGGCCTTCTTGCATACGACTTTGATATCTGAAAGGTTCCGCCCTTGGACTGTCGCACAGCATAGCAAATACAATCAACACTTTGTTTCGCACTATCGCAACTTCCCCGACGGGGTTTGGCGTGAAGGAATGGCCCCCCTGTGCTCACACTTTCCGACGGTCACGGAAAATCATGCAGTCCGCCACTGCTATTGGCTTGAGACTTGCTGCTTCGATACCGGGGGAAGGACAAATCTGCCTGCGTCCGACTACAGTTCGAGCGCCACCGCCGTTCTGCGTGATCTTTCACAATTGTGGACCTTCCCACGCCAAGCATGTACGTGCTGAGAATACTCTCAACGATGACTTGGAAGGGCAGCTCGGGTCAAGCAAGTACTTGGAGATAACCTCAGCATCCCTTGGCACCATCTCCCCAGCCAGCATCGATAACGTATCAGGGTGTCTCTGTGCCAGCTGCCCTCACCAAGGAGCAACGTCCAAGGAGTTTGACACATGTGCGACACCAGGTATTCGATCATTGATGCCAGCAGAAGAAAGCATATAAGCCGGGCTAGCCGTTGTGGTCAACTGAATGTGTCATCTCAACCTCTCCCCGTCCAACTTTTTCATCACCGGCGCGAACCGACCCTAGTGTTTATCCACCGAATGTGACTATGCCGAAAGCACAGCGTAGCACACAACAGGCGAAAGCGGCCGATTCAGCCAAATCAGCCGGGGGGAGTAAGCAGAAGAGAGAGCCGAACGAGAATCCTGAAGAGAGGCGAGAAAGGTCGCTTCGTGCATGTACCCGCTGTCGCCAACGTAAGCAGCGATGCGACAACAAGTTACCCAACTGCACCAACTGTATCAAGGGCGGCGTCACCTGCGAGGCTTTCCCGCTCAATGTCGTGTCTCGAGAGAATTTGTTGCAGTAAGTCCACCGTCTTCTCTTGCTGCTATCATTCTCATCGTCGTGCTGATAGGTCTCGTTCGATGTGGCAACATGCACTGTTCCATCAGGTTGTATGATCAGCTTCAGGAGAGGACGCGACGCAACAATGCCATTCAGGAAGAACTTGCCATGGCTCGCCTTATGGTCCCCGATCCTCTCGCCCTCTTCAGTGCCTTGGTCGCGCAGCAGGTAAGCTAGATGCAATGCATTGATAGGTCTGGAGGAAAGGAATCGCGACTAACAACGCAACGGGCAACTCTCTCTCTCATGCACGAGTCAAAAGGTTGCATGCACTGTCCCATCGCGCAGTTCTCAGGGTGGGGCCAGCAATGCCTTTGCTTTGCCCGTATATCTCAACAAATCAACTCACGACACGGAGCAGCAGTCTCCTATGACTCCAACTAATGCTAGACAGAGTCAAACACCTATGAAGCGAGCTTGCGAGAGCCTGGATCTCGTTTGTCTGGTCGAACTGCTCGAGAGTAGCTTCCCGGCTGTTGCCCCTGCCATCCAGTTCGCAGTCGAGCATCTTGAGCAAAAGGCAAGCTCCTCTCCATTGAGCAACCTCGTCGAGCTCGCATCTTGGTAAGAAACTTTGACGCCTTAATCTTTCGAATCTCGCTTCATCGCAATTTTGTTTTTTGAGTCTAGGCGGCTGACCAAGTGAGCGTTGCTTTCGAGGATCTCTAGGCCGATTGAGGAAATGGTCAGGTGTCTCAGTACCAAGGACTCGAACGGTATAGATGAAGAGGAATCTGAAATAGATTCGCGGGTGAAGGAGACAGCATGCAAGCTGTTCGCCGCTACCGATGTCACTCGTGTTTCGGCGACCTTACTTTGGACTCTGTTGACCATCGTCAAACATCGCTTGGAGGATCTCGAGCGACTGGACGGTCCGCTCACGTACTTCATGCAGACGTGGCAGGAAAGAGACTCTCCGGACGCTTTCGTTGGGCTCAGCGTTGTTCCCGTGAGTCCTTGTAGTCGAAGCATGGCGACACGAGAAGCAGAACGTAAACGGCTGACACTATGCTTCCTGAACTGCATGGCGTATGACGAGCAGATCTCGTTCCGCCGTGCACTCGACTTTGTGCTGCTGCGTAAGTGACACCATTCGCGAATGGTCATTCCAAAAACTGATGCTGATCGTAGACGCTTTTCATTCATATCAGAAACGGCAATCTTGCTGAAGAAAATATGCCACCCGCTCTCAAGCGGCTGCCAACTCGATGCACTCGATGCTCTCGGCTGCAAGAACAGTTTTGCTACTTTCTTGGCGAACTGCCAAATTGAACAGAAGCGCCTCGAGTACATGGCGATGCACACCTTCAGCATTCCGTCAGCCTCGCTTTCCGAAGCACATCACAGTGAAGCCGTGTGGTCGCTCCTCAGCAACATCAGGCAGCTATCGGAACGGTTCGAGCAAGGTTTCGAGACGCTAGGCGCTTCTAGCACGGGGGTCTCGGCAACGCAGCAAGCGCTGCTGAAGAACAAGCTCGGCGCACAGATCTACGGCATGTTTGCTCGCCTCTTGTACATTTTTGGCGCAAGCGAGAGGAGGCATGCTCGATGGATCGGCAATGCTACGCATCTGGCGAGCAACGCACTGTCGTTCTACGCATCGGCTTGGACTCAGGCAGAGTGGCTGGGCGATCATGCAGTGGATGCTCTGACGTTTGGTGATTTACTGGCAGCGTAAGTACAGAGAAAAGCAGAGAGCTGTAATGGTTCGCATCAAGGGGTTGACGACCGACAGCTAATACTGAATCGCTTCCAACATGGGCGCAGATTCGTGTGGGCCTATGGGCAATTTGACGTTCAACAACATCGTGGACACGATTGGCAAGGCACCATTCAAGCAGCTACTGAACTGGGCGAGCGATACGTAAGCATAACGATGGCTGTACTGAGAAGTCTATTCAGAACAACAAGACTAACGAACTCGTAACTCGATCCACAACAGGCTAACAAATGGCCCCTCAGCAGCCACACCATTCGTGCAGCCCTCGACCATCTGCGAAGCTTCAAAGACGAACCACAAATTTGCGTGCTCTCCACCACCTCTTGGCCACCAGTCACATCGCACACGTCCTCGTCGAGCCCAGCGCAGGCTAGCGAAGTGCGCACGCCGTACCCGACCGAACCCCTCGCGCCGTACTCATCCTCGCTCGTCCCCTGTGAGCTGCAATCCCACTGGCAAGACTCGCAGTCTCGAAGCTGGACTGCTCAAGCTTGCTCCCCTGTGCTCCTCCCAACGAGTGCCAGCCTGTATGCTCAAGCCGCAACGCACACTACCCCATGGCTGGCCAACGGTGCCCCTGATAGTCAGCAAGCGGCTTCGTATTCGCCTTTGCCAACGCCCCCGCCCGCACATGCACAGACAGCGCGAATTAGCGAAGCGGCTACGCTCTTATGCTACATGCCCGAGTAGCACATACTCGTCACGAACATAGGCACGGACATTTACGTAATTCATACAAGGCAAGACGATCACAACAAAGAGAGAAAGAGAAAAGAGTGCCATTGCCATAGCTACAAGGTCGAACGAATTCAGGAAAGTAAAAACATAGCCCGCGTGCGGGGTACATAAGCGTGTGTCTCTATAAACCGGGCGCAATCACTCGACCGACCCGGTTTCGGAACAACGTGAATTCATATGAGTTCGGTACCGACTGGTGCCAGCCGATACCTGGGGAATTTGGGTGTCCAAGACAGCTTGCTCCAAAGGGGAGGCCAACTGTCATACAAACTTTTGCAGCGTCTCGCATGCAAATGCAGCTTTGGGAGGCGCTTAGATGAGGTCGGCGACGTTGAGGGGCATCTCGTCGATCTGGGTCGAGTAGAACTGCTCAATGTCACGGAGCATGCGGACGTCGTCCGAGGTGACAAAGTTGATGGCAACACCCTTACGACCGAAACGACCACCACGGCCGATACGGTGGATGTAGTTCTCACGGTTCGAGGGCAAGTCGTAGTTGATAACGAGCGAAACCTGCTGGACGTCGATACCACGGGCGAGCAAGTCGGTGGTGATAAGGACACGCGACGAACCGGAACGGAACTCACGCATGATCACCTCACGCTGAGCCTGCTCCATGTCACCGTGCATGGCGGAAACCGTGAACTCACGCGAGGTGAGCTTGTCGGTGAGCCAGTCGACCTTTCTGCGGGTGTTGCAGAAGATGACGGCCTGGGTGATGGTGACGGTCTCGTAGAGATCGCAGAGGGTGTCGAGCTTCCACTCCTCCTTCTCGACGGCGACGTAGAACTGCTTGATACCCTCAAGGGTAAGCTCGTCACGCTTGACGAGAATGCGGACGGGGTCACGCATGAACTTCTTGGTAACCTCGAGAACCTCCTGGGGCATGGTGGCCGAGAGGAGAACACACTGGGTGTCCTGGGGGAGGAGCTGGAAGACCTCGTACATCTGGTCCTTGAAACCACGCGAGAGCATCTCGTCGGCCTCGTCAAGGCAGAACATCTTGAGCTGGTCGGTCTTGAAAGCACGACGGTTGATCATGTCGTAGACACGGCCTGGGGTACCGACGACGACCTGGGCGCCCTCGTTGAGCTTGGCCATGTCCTCACGGACGTTGGTACCACCAATGCAGGCGTGGCAGTCGATCTTCATGTAGTCGCCGAGAGCAATAACGACCTTCTGAATCTGCTGGGCGAGCTCACGGGTGGGAGCAAGGATAAGGGCCTGGACGGCCTTGATGCTGGGGTCGATGCGCTGGAGAATGGCGATGGAGAAGGTAGCGGTCTTACCGGTACCGGACTGAGCCTGGGCGATGACATCGTGGCCCTTGATGACGGGGACGATGGCACGAGCCTGGATAGCCGAGGGACGCTCGAAACCGTAGGCGTAGACACCACGGAGGAGCTCGTCCTTGAGCTCCATGTTGTCGAAGTTGTCAATGACGGTCTCCCAGTTGGACTCGATCTCGCCGTCGGCGATCTGGAGGTTGTTGCCGGCATCGGGGGCAGCGGCGGGAGTCTCCTCGGGCCTGTTTGGGGTAGGGGCAGTGGTGACGCAAAAAGAGAGCGGAGGTCAGTCCTGTGGATCTAGATATCGGAGCATCCGAGTCGCACATGATTGCGTTTGCGGCGTGTACAGCAATATGGCTCAGCCGAATTGCGACTGCGTACGATCATAGTGACCTTTGCGCAGATCGGACAAGATTGGGGCTTGGCGATACGTGTGCTATCTTCGGTCTTTCCGCTAGAGTGTGCGTTAGGTGATTGACTGGAATGCAAGCACAATGCAAGATTGCTGCCAAGCTTATAAGCATGCCGCATGGGAGCCACATTCTAGAGACTACCAGTGCGCGGACGCTTTCCCACAATGCGATTGGTGCGACCGAAGAAAGCCACGCCGTTGCCGATTCTACCGCTTGCTACGATGTGCCGGATTGACTGCAGAAGCTGAAAGTAGCTTCTTGCGCCACTGCTGAAGAGTGATGACATACTTAGACATGTTGGGCGAACAAGGAAGAAAAGATCAAGGAGTCGGACTGAAGCAAGTCGACGCCTTGAGGTGGTTGGTTTTGGTGAGCGCTGAAGAAAAAAAGTTGAAAGGATCAGAGATCGCCTTTCAACCGGTATGCGTTTTGTAAGATGGTGTTGGTTGTAGCTGTGGGTTGCTATAAAAGCAGGTGATGGCGAAGGGGGAAGATTGGCGTTGCAGGACGGCGATATCGACCAAGCGACGGACATCACAGCGCACACCACACTGTTGGCTCATACCAAGAAAAAGACTGGGCGGCAAGCGCAAAAAATTCTAGATTCAAAAATCAAGGCAGCAGACCGCGATGTCGATTCTGACTAGGAGAAGCAGAATGGCGCCACGATAAAGAAGATCCAGGGAAGTTGAATTGACTAGACAGCCACAGATTTTGAGAGAGTCAGTCGCACGCAGTCGCACAACCGAAAAAGAGATTTCAGAAGAACTGACGACACACGAAACAAATTTCGAACTCTGAGACCGACTCAGCCGATGCCACTGACGCAGGAAGAAGCAAAGAATCGATTCGCCAACAGAAAAAAAAGTTTTCGCTTCGCTGAGCCCTTTGCGCGAAATTCTGAATACAAGTTGTAGCGACCCTTCCTCAATATTGTAGTCAGAGCTTCGAATTTGTATGCATGTCTTGTGGTGGAAATGTAGCCTCTGTGCGGATCAATTGAAACCAAGACTTCAAGAGTCGAAGCAATTTCAATTCGCAGAGAAACGTGGGATGAAATCACGTCGCGCTTGTTCAGTTACAGTCGTTGCTGCAGCTGTTACCGCTGCCACTTTGCTGCTTGCAACGATCGTCAGGAATTCAATCTTCTCGGACTGATACCCGATTTGTTTGTCAAAAATCGGGGTCGGCTCCAAACGCAATCGCGATTGATCTGCGGCTCTCCGCCAATGCGTTGAAGGATTGTGCTGAGTAAAAATGGAGAAATGAAGCGCTGCGCAGTTTTGCAACAAAGCCGCAACAAAGTCAAAGTGTCAGACAGAGACGGCCCTTTCGTCATAGGCGCACGCTCTGCTTGCCTGCCTCGCCTCGCCTCGCCCGCTCCACACTCGGCTGGCCAGTTGAATTCTTCTTACTTGTCCTGGTTGCTTCCTACAACGCTTCTTGCTCATATCGCAAGCAATCTTTAGAGCACATCTGGAGATGAGCACAGCTCCAGAATCAAACCCGCCCAACGGCTCCGGGGCACGGTCGAGTAACCGTTCGCGAGGAGGTCCTTCGAATCGCAGAGGCGGCGGACCAAGCTCGTCGAGAGGTGGAGGACGAAGGGCTAACTTTGGCGGCTCACTCACTTCCAACAACCACAACGGCAACAACAACAACAACAGGAATCGAGGAGCCAACCATTCAAGAGCCAATCGGTCCAATCTCCACGCCACCGCACCAGCTCAGGACTCAGCTCAAGATGATCAAGCCAGCGGAACATCCGACGCTGCCTCAACTGAGCCAGTAGCGGCCGATGCCACGGCTGCGGGTCAAGCCGAAGATGACGATGAACTGCCACCCGAAGCTGACGTGTGCTTCATCTGCGCCGACCCTATCAAGCTCACGTCCATAGCTCCTTGTGATCACCGCACCTGTCACATTTGCGCGCTCCGTCTCCGTGTGCTGTACAAAAAGGACGAATGTACCTTTTGCAAGTCCAAGATCGACCGTCTCATCTTTACATCCTCCTCGACCAAGAACTTTGCCGACTTCAAACCGCAGGACATTCCATACACGGACAAGAAGCTGCCCATCAGTTTCGAGACCAAGGAGGCACTAGAAGAGACGGTGCTGCTGTTGCGCTTCAACTGTCCCGACCCCAACTGCGAAGTCGCCTGTACCGGCTGGAAGGACTACAAAGCGCATGTGCGACGCGAGCACAACCGCCTCGTCTGCCCCCTCTGCATCACCCACAAGAAGATCTTTGCACACGAACACACGCTGCACACCGAACAGTCGCTCGCCGCGCACGAAAAGGCCGAACACCGACTATGCGAGTACGATCGTCTGCTCTTCTACTCGGACGACGAGCTGTTTGCTCACATGCGAGACCGTCACGAGCAGTGCCACATTTGCAAGGCACGAGGCGGCGAGGAGGAGAGGTGGAAGTATTACCGCGACTACGACATGTTGGAGAAGCATTTCCGACGCGATCACTGGCTGTGCGAGAATAAAGAGTGTCTCGAGGAGAAATTCATCGTCTTTGACAGCGAAATGGACTTCAAGGCACACCAGCTCGACAGGCATAGCAACGAGCTCAGCTCGAGGGAACGCAGGGAGGCGGTTCGTATCGAAGCCAACTTTTCTTACGACGACGGCGGAGAGTCTTCCCGGTCTGGCGCTAATCGAGGCGGCGGAGGGGGAGGGGTAGGAGGGAAGAAAGGCGGCGCCAAATCGAACCGCTCAGGCAACAACAATGGCGAATCCTCCTCCTCATCCACACAGCCACGCGACATCCTTGGCGTCTCCTCACTCGCCTCCCGCTCGCACGTCCCCGGCGCAGGCCCGGCCTCCGCCGCCTCTCGCCGCGCCATGTTCGACTCTAACCTCACCTCTCCAACCCCTCAAGGCATCTCCGCCGACCGCACCCGCACAGTCTCTGACACACACAGCACTGAAGAAAAACACCAAGCATACATGGACAAAGTCAGCAGCACGCTCAGTGGCTCTGACGCACGAATTGCCGCATTCCGCTCTTCCGTGCGGGCGTTCAAGAACGGCGAGAGCTCGGCACGCGATCTCATCTCAACTATGCACTCACTCGTGGGCGAGATGGACGACTGTGCGCCGCTCGTTAATGGATTGCTCGATCTGCTAGATGACAAGGATAAAGCCAAAGCGTTGGGCGACGCGTGGAATGTGTACCGCGTAGAAACGAGTCAGTTCCCCTCGCTCACTCCTGGCGGCGGTGCGGCTGGTAGCAGTGTGGTGTTCGCAGGTGGTAGTGGATATGCGGGTGCGGGGAGCAGGGGCGGCCAGGTGAGGAGTATCAAGAAATCCTCCGCGGCCAGCTCGAGCCAGGTGTGGGCTAACGTCGAACGCGCCGCATCCGCCTCCTCGGGGCATGGAGCCGGTCGACCAGTCGCACTTCGAGAGCACTTCCCGAGCTTGGGCACACTGGGCACGTCGTCGGGCACTCCTTCGATCCCCGGCTCGCTCGCGCACGCCGTTGCGCACTCGGCTGCCTCGCGCTCTGCCGCCGCCGCTCGCGGCAAATGGGGCGCCGCCGTCGTGTCTACCCCCTCTGCGACTACGAGTGCGCCGAAGCCGTTCGTCGCCTCCGTGCACTCCTCGGGAGGGGGGAGAAGTGTGAATACGGCCAGCAGTGCGGCGTTCCCGAGCCTGCCGAGCAATGCGGCCAAGGCGAGCCTGAATGCGCATAAGAAGGCGCTGTTCGAGAAAAGCTCCGGCCCGGGGAGTGCAGAGGCAAGCGGGGCGAGCACGCCGTGGAGCGCAGCTGCGCCGGGAAGGATCGATGAGGGTCTGAACGGTGGTGGGCTCGAGGGGTTGAGAGAGGCGCTCGTGGCCGAGGCGGAGGGTGAGGGGAGGAGGAAGGGCAAAGGGAAGGGAAAGGGGAAGGGCGTCCAGGTGCTGGCGTTTGGTGGTGTGCATCGTGGATAGAGGAGGCTATCCTTTCCATACTTTGAAATCAGAGGGGTTGCAATAGAAATGCCTCGCTCGCCGATCCGTTCGTCTGACGTTCTTTGTGCAAGTTGAGGTTGGTGTGTAGACGCTTGCACCTCGTCCTGATTCATCCATCAATTGATCCATGCTGCATGCGCTCGTGCATCATGGCCGTTTCTTTCCTCCTCACTCATCCCATTCTAACCTGACCTGACTCAATCTGTTCTCTTCTTTCGTGCTAGCCTACTGTGTGTATTGTTAAGCGTAGATCCGTCCGCCACCGGGCGCGACCCCCTTGGGCAACTTTACTGCTGGTTCTGTTTCAAACCTGACCTCTTCCTTTTCTCCCTGAGCCTCCTCACTTTTTGCCCCCTCTCCTCCCTGAGCTCCTTCTGTTGTTTCAATGGGGTTGTGGAGGTTAGGGATGCCGGCGGCGTGCATGATACGTTCGAATTTGGACCACAATTCGGCGATTGGATGGAACTCTTTCCCCACCGAAATCGATTCTTCTAAAGCTCGGTTCACATCGTTACTTGCCCCCAGGATGGATTCAATTCCCTAGCGAGCGCGAACGGCAGTGAGCGCCAGCGAGAGAGCGAGAGCAGTGAGCGAGAGAGAGAGTGCGAGTGGAAAGCGTGGGACAGTGAAATAGTGGGAAAGTCAGAACGTCTGCGTGAGTCAACAAGTCGCAAGGTGGGGAGGGGGAAACATACCTTTGAAATGTCGGCGATGAGCTTGGTTCTTTCCGCTTCGAAGAACGTCGCCCCAGCACCTGCACCTGCGCCTGTGTCATTCGCTGTTTGTGTGATGGTGTCCATGATCGTCTTAAAGTGCAAAGGAAAAGTCAAGTGGCGTTGGAGCAAAGAGTTGAGATGGTGTGTCTAAACCAACACACCCAATGATGCGGGCATGGAGAACAACACTTACACTTGGCTGTGCGGTCCCAAAAACACACAAAAAAAAAAAACGCGCCGCTACCCTCAACGCGCGCCGCCACCCCCTTTCGCGCAAATAACGTTGAAACAATCCCCTCTCGCACGATATATAAAATATCCAACCACCGACACCAACACCAACACGTATCACGAACAACACCACCACCAAAGACTCAGCCTCTCATCCACGCAGTCAGAGCAAAACATTCGAACCAAGCAAAGCGAAGCAACATATTGCAAAAAAGGAAAAAAGAGAGAGTGTGTATGTGCCGAAAACAAAACTAAAGCGGGACCATTGTCTAATAGAGTGAGCGAGCGCAATTGATATGATGAATCAGAACACTACGAAATCCCTTTCCAAACCTCTTCAACCGAATCGATCGTGGTAACTCCTACCCGGAGGACCCTGTGGGGGAAGATTGCCGCTCCCGTTCGGCCCGGCTCCTCTCGGTGGCGGAGGGCCTCTGCTGCCGAACGTTGGCGGGTATGAAGGTGCATTCGACGGCGGCGGGGGTTGGTTCTGTGCATTTCCTCCCGACCTTTGCCTGGCGTGCGAAGGACCCTGCGGGCCACTGCTCACCGCCGATGACTGGCCATACGGCTGCTGCATGGGGACAAACCCAGGAGACGACGGCGAAGGCGTGCCGGCACCACGGATCAAGCTCGCATACTCGCCAGGACTAGGCGTGCGTTCCATCTCGTAGCTGCCCGGCTGGTAGTTGTTCCTACCATTCGGCTTGCCGCCTCCCTTTCCAAACGTGCCCTTGCCCGCGCCGTTGGGCGGATCATAGCGAGACGGGATCTCCGGCACAGCAGGCGCATTCCTGTTCAGTGGGAACATGTCCACCTGAGGTGGAAGACGATTGCGGTTGACAGCCGAGGGATACTGCGGTTGCGCGCCTGGCTTGCCCTCGTTCTTTGCGCGGAAGTCGCGGTCATCCCATCCGGTCTGCAGCATCTTCTCCATATCCTGCGTGTCGATCATCACCTCTTGGTCTCCCACCCACAGCGAGTGCGTCACAATCTGCACAGGAGGAGGCACGCTCTCGTCGTATCCACCAATCTGCTCACCCCACCTATCATCGTCAAAGTCTGAAGCTTCGCTGAATACACTTTCGGGTCTCCCTGGAGGCATGCCAGCTTCCTTGCGATCCTGATCTCCGTCCGATTGGTCGTTGTGGAAGCCAGAACCGAACTGTCTCTCCAGCTCGCGACGGCGCTTCTCCTCGCGTCTCTTCTTTCGCAGCCTCGACCTCTCCCAATCCTCCCATCTTCGCAGCGGCACTGCACCACCAGTAGCAGCTCCGCCGCTATGACCATGAGCTTGCTGCTTGAGTTCTCCCTCGACCTTTCGCGTTTCTCCCCACGAGAAATCGTCAAAGTGCCAGAACGAATAGATGGGCAGCACAAAGTTCCAGATCGGAAGAGCCACCAGGTAGATCAACATCCACAGCACGTAGATCAACTTGCGCGTGGCCAGCAGGATGAGTAGGGCTGGCATACCGATAACGGCAACCAGCAGCATAAGCGGGATGGCTTCGGTGAACGAATGCGGCGGATTGAGGCAGTAGGTTACGACCAGCGTGTAGGTCAGCGCAATCGAGACAGGAAGTACCAGGGTACCGAGCAAGTCCATGAACACGACGAACTGCATCGAAAAGCAGAATGTACCACATAGATCTCGCACCAGCACCAGCTCCATGAGATTATGAATCGTCGAGTTGATCCATCGTCGCCTCTGCGAGAGCAGCATGCTGAAAGTGTGCGGCACCTCGGTCTTGCAACGAGCCTTGGGGCAGAAGACCATCTTGCGGTTCGGGAAGGTACGCAGCAAAGTGGTAGTCAGGAAACGATCCTCTCCGAGCAAGAGCAAGTTCTTCTGATGCAAGGTCGCGACCGTACTCTGACTGTACTCGCGAGTGACCTCGGGCTTGACAATGATGGGCACCCAGTCGTCATCCGTCTGCTTTCTGGCCTTGATGCGGTACATAGAGAAACAGCCTGGCAAACAGGTGACACCACCGAACACCGACTCGAAAGCCTTGGCCTGGTGATGCGAGATAAAGTACTCGTACACCTGAATCGCCGTGACCCAGCTCTGCGTCTTGTTAGCGATACGCGTTTCTCCACAAGCCCCCATGATAAGCGGGTCGCCCATCATGCAGTTGGACAAGGTCTTCATCGACTTGGGGTAGACCTTTGTATCGGCATCGACCATGAGGCAGAGCTCAAAGAAGTCGGGCGTGACACCCATCAGAGTATGCACCTTTCGGAAGAGATCGTAGTCGAGCGGTGTCATGCGGTCATTGTAGGTGACGCGCTGGAAGAAGTTCATGAGGATCATCTGCGAGTCACGTTTACCTCGATTACCTGGCTTGGGATCTTTGGCCTCGGCTGGAGTACCACACTTAACCACGACAATCATGGGAGTGCGACGCCCCTTGCCTCGTGTGTAGTGACCCGCGTAAACCATGGCCATGTTGTGCTCCTTCCTACCTGACGCAATCGAGATGAAACTCATGGGCGTGGGAGTTCCGAATCGCGGGTCTGCTTCGAGAAGCGAGACACAAATGTCTGGCGTGCTCATCGACTCTCCGGAACCTGTGACCATACCATCGGCAACGACAAAGAGCAATTTACGCTGGTCCGAGTACTCGGTCTCGGCGAGTGAAGTGAGCGTTGTCGAGATGCCCTGCTCGCCTTCCGAGTATGCTGTAACGAGACAGACCACGTACGGCTCGTTGCCGATGTGCTGGATCGAAAGGCTGTCAGGGATCGAAGGAGCGGCGGAAGCTGTCGACGCCCGTCTGCGGCGCGTGGGTTGCGAGGGCGGTGGACGCGCCTTGTTAGCCCAAGGCGCCGCGCCGGACGAGTTGACGTTCTTGATTGCACCATCCGGCAAGACGTTGGGTGCAATCTTGCGCTGTCGAGAGGGGGACGGCGTCGAGGACATCCTTCCAGCCATAAACCAAGAGAACCATACCGCCATGAAGAATCGAATGAGCACGATGGCCAAAATGACGACCAAAGAACAGTAGAGCACCAGGTTGGTGATGAAGCAACCCGGGGTGATTTTGTCAATGTGACCGGCCTCGTACTTTTGCACAAGACATGGAATGGCTTTGCGCGCGGCTGGGTTGGTGTAGAACATCATGGTCGAGTCTCGTCCACCGAGGGGAGTGCTAGTGAGCTGCTGGCGAATGGCTGTATCGACGACATCTCCTGGAATGGGTGTTGGGTTGGCTTTGATGTAAGGGTCCATATTGAGCACAACGCCGTCGAGAATCATGAAATTGGCATAGTTGCCGCTCTCGATGTCTTCCCAACCGTAACCGACCCTCCTTGAGCTGTTCTTCATGCCGTAGGTGTCAAAAGTGGCTTGGTTCAAGGGACCAAGCGGGCAAGTGGCGAGGACAGTGCCATTGACCGCCATGCAAATGGGTTCGGCGGCGTAGGCAGCCTTGATGCCTTGGCAGGCCGGGAAGTTGGCGGCATCAGATCTAGTCCAGAGCGAAGAGATGTCGGTGCCAGCCTTGGTGGAGGTGAGGGCGAACAAGGTCTTGACTTGTGTATCGGGAATGTGTTGCGCTGTGGTGATGTCGATAGCCCAGCCTTGGACGCCCAGAACGGCACCTCCGGTCCCAATTCTTACAAAGGTCCTGTAGGTGGTGCTTTCATCCTGTGGACAAAGCGAGGCATTCAGACCCATGGTGATGAAACCGATGAAAGCTCCCAATAGAATGGCAAGGAAAACGAGCGATACCTTCTCACGCCATGCCTGACGACTGGACTTGTCCTTGAGACCACCGCAACAACGGAGCAAGGGGCTTGGTGCCCAGAAAGTAACGATCAATGAGATTACTTTCCATCCAGAGAACTTGGACTTGGATTTGGCCGCAGTCGAAAAGCCTGGCCCACCGCTGCTGGGGTTGATGAGCGGCACTTGGGGCTGACTTCTTTCTGGACGAGTCAAGGTCTTTGCGCGAGCAATGCGAGTGGGCTGCCGGAGCGGTGGTGGCGCCTCTGTGTGGAGTGGTATCGATGCATCATTGTTGCGTTGGCCCGGTTTGCGAATGAAGGTCTTTGTGAATGTTGCGTTGCGCTGAATGGGCGCCATGTTGACAGAAAGTGCGAAGCTACACTGCGCTTCTCTAAGTGCAAGTCGCAGGTTACCAAAAAGATCGTTGAAGCGTGTCCGCGTCTATGGCTAGTCGGGCTGAGAGTGTTGCCAGCGACCACTGTCTCTCCGAGTTTGAGACACGCAGCAGCTATCGTGAATCAAGCGGATGCAGGCAATGTATTCCACGGTCCAGCGCCCAATCCTAGTGAAAGTGTCGAAGCTGAATCTGGTTCGATTGAAAGCCGGCTCTGGTACGCGACCGAGAGACGCGATGAGCAGTGGGGTTGTGGAAAGAGATGCTGGTGCAGAGTAAGGAATGTGATGCAGCAAGATCGAGCCAATGGGAGAAGAAAGCAAACGAAAGAAGCAAAGGCTTGGGCTGAGGCTTCAAGTCAACGTCGAGTCGACTTTGGGCGCGCCGAGGAGTATGCAAGTGCGTGAGAGCGTTCCGGATACCAAGTTGGATGGTTTAGTTGAAGACAAGGGATGCGATGGAGCCGGCCTCGACGATAGGGAAGTAGCGCGGGAATGCGAGGACGGAACGCGTGGACCGTAAAGTGGGCGGGACGGTTAAAAGGCGGTCGCCGGCGAACCTGGCCCTGATTATCGAAGGGAGCAGTGAAGAGACTGCGAGTTGATGAACCCGAAGCGTCGAGAAGGGGAATATCAAAGGATGATGGAGAGGAACGGGACGAGGCTGAGGATGAGGATGAGGATGAGGATGATGGAGCTGAGCAAGGGCAGCGAGCAAGGATGGATCCGATAAAGCGAGCGAGCGAGACAGAGAGAGAATCCGCTTGGTTGGTGACTTTGGCGTTTGCAGAGCGTGACAGCAGCAAGTCGGCGGCAGCAAGCAGCAAAGAAGCAGCTCAGCTCGAGAATGTATCAAGCGGTGCAGCCGAAGCCGAAGCCAAAGCCAAAGTCAAAGAACGAGGAGCCGCACATGCAAGGCCGAAGAGCCATTTGGCTGCTACAGCTGCGTTCAGAGGGAGGAAATTTGGAAATTGCACGCAGAGAGAGAGAGAGCAGATTTAGCTGCCAGCAAAGAGTGGTTTGATGTGCATTGCGGTGAAACAAAAGGACAACCGAGGCGTGCAAAACCCTGAATTTAACGTTAACTTAGCTCTTAGCTTCAAAACTTGAGTTCTTCTCTGAGTTGACACGCGGGGGGCCTGCAGTCGTGTACCGACTTGAGTCCAATGCGTGTGTGCTTGAGTGTGTGTCTCACCTGGACTGCCACTTTCTTCTTGCTGCTGCCCGCTGCACCCCTTCGCTGCCCCCCTGAAAACGCACACCACTGACTTACAGGAATACGCATCTTCGAGCAACCTGCACATGGCCTCCTGACTGTGTGAATTGTTCTACTGTACCCATAATTTGATCTGATCAACGTCGGCAGTGATTGCTCAGTCACTCTACCGGCTCTTCCTATCAGCAGGCAAGAAGCACGATCGTGAATAGTTCACACGTCTTCGGAAGCATGCGGCCAACTTGGTGGAAAGAGTATACAGCGTCAATGATTGGTACAGTGGTCGGCTGGTGAGCAACAAGCTACTGTATTGCCCCATCCTCGTTCTACGACTTGACGCACACGCAGGTCTGTGTCGAGAGATCGACCTGATTTGAATCGCCGGAACGGAATCTAGGCTTGGGTAGGAGCTCGCCAGTCTAACGGTTGGTATGCACGGTCCTCGGGGGCGGTTGAATTTTTGAAGGCCAGCCGAAAGTGTGATGGCAGCAGACAATGCAGAGTGCAGAAGCGATTTTGCAAAGTTGCCTTCGGCTGACGACGATCGTGCGGAAAGGCCGAAAGCTGACGATACACTACTGACCGACTCTGAATGAGGCTTGGTTGAGAAAGGAGAGACGCATGCTTCTCTGCAGTGTACACAGCTATCTCCTGCAGCTCAAGTGATACCAAGGATTTTGAATTGCTCTCAAACAAAAGTCGCCGAGGCATGACTTGAAATTTTTCCAATCGAGTGGTTTGCTTGTGGAGCGGCGGTATGTTGGCGTTGGTGTGCTGCTTGGTCGGTTCACACAGTTTTGCATGCTGCGTTGACTTTGTGCAATCACATCTGCCTCGGACATTGCTTACTCGCATCACCAAGTGCACACTGCAGCTTGGTCGTGTGTTTCTAAAATCATCTCGACGATGCCCGAAGTCTCCAGGAAATTGCTTTGGAGAGGACAAAGAGTGTGAGCACGCTTCTTGCATGGCTTCTTTGTCTGCTTCTCGGTTGCGCAAAGTTGACAGGTCGATCTTTTTCTTGGCCTCTGCCAGCGCACAACTCATGCAAACCACACGCGAGCGACGAATTTTGCGGTGATTTGTTAGGTTCGGTGTCATCGCCGATGTATACGATTGACAAATACATCGGGATGCTCCGAGGGCTACAAGAGGTTCTTCCCCCGAAATCAAGCAGTGACTAGACTCAGAGTTGCGACTACTGCCGGCTATACGATCGACTACAAGCTTGATTCGATGCTTCACTCTCACTGGCAAAGTGCGAAGAATTAGCACAGAAGCAGGTCTCTTGCAAAACGAACCAGCGGCAAGCCTGGAATTGGCTGATCTTCCCTTGATTTGCTCACAGCTGATCCCTGAGCGTGTTGGTCGTACGAGACAGCTTCATTCTCGTGTAGCAGTGATGGTAACGCTCGAATGCCGATTTGCCACCGAGCAGAAGCAAAGGGGTGCAACGTCAGAGCAGAGCGGCTCTCCAACCGTGGTTGTCTCAAATCCGTCCTCGAAGTGTCATGGTACAAACCCGTATGTCCGCTTTGGCAATTCGCGCCCGTCAAGATCGAAATGCACGCCTAATCCAGTGAGCCAGTGGCGGCAGCGGCTGTTGGCTTCGATTTCCACCGACACGCCTCGCCTAATATGCTGTAGTGCTTGACAGCCCGATTTACCGCTGAGGGCAAAGTGCACATTTTGTATTCGAGATCGATTTGCTAAAAGGGCTGAATTACGTCTGAGGCGGTACCGGTACAGTGACTTGCAGGATTCAATCGAAAAAGGCACCGATGGACCCTGAACGGGCCCAATCGAAGCTGCAATTTCCATAGCAGTGCAACCCAGTCTAGTTGCACTCCGCTATTTCGCGGGCACAAGAGCCATGTGCCAAACGCGCCTGCTTGACTGGAGCGAAACCCTTTCTGGCTACCTGTATGACGGCCTGGCTGTCTCTCGATCTTGGCCGACCAAAATTGCTTGTCTTTCTTCGCAAATCGACCGCCATCCTCAGTGGAGGACAAGAAACTTCATGACGCTCTCCTGCGTTACAGCTAATACAGTACCACAGCACCGATGAAAGCAATCTCCTCCATTCCCTCCGTTTTGTGCCAAGGCAGTGAGTGTTGTTCAAGACGGGCACACGGAATCTGCCTTTGTCTGACCTTCACACTGTCCGACCGTTTATGTGCGTGCGATGCGTGGGACGGGAACAAGCGAGCGCTCAAGCGTGTTGGATTTTTCAGGGTCGTGCTGCATTTTCACCGTTCACATTCCCACTTCCGAACACCAAACTTTTCTTTCTTTCGTGGCTTGAGCCGATGAATTTCCGACATGACTACTTTGCAAGGCTCATCCGACAGATGGCAATGGAAAAGCCGATGGTGATAAGGTGCGAAAGAGGCGCTCAAATGCTGCTTGTGATGTTGAGAAGATGGCAAAGGACACAGAAGCGACAAAGCAGAAACCAAGCAGTCATTTTCAAGGCCCGACCGATTCGCGGTATTTGTGACAGATCGTGTGCCTGTGTGTGACTTTCTCTTGACTTTTCTGCGAAAGCTGTACCCCGGTCAAGCTCTGTCTGTGATGTGATGCATATGAGATCAGTCCAACCCGCTTCGGTGTCTCCGTTCCACTGCCGCTTGTGACCCTGTATGGAATCCTGTGATCCTGTGATGCGTTGAGTGATATGTTGGTGACAATGTGTTGCATTGGCCGTCAATGTGCCATTTGACCCTTGAAGCTCCTCCTCCTCCTCGCCACCTGTCCGTCCCGCTTCTCCTCCTCGCCACCATCCCGGTCAACCAGCCTTCTTGACCACCACCATCATCAAACATTCCAACTTGTCCATCCACAAGTACTTGGAACAGTGTCCACATCGACACCACTTCATTCTCTGGCTCGGCGTCTGCATTGGTCTGTAACCCCTCCCTGGAACAGCATCTCAGGTCTTGCTCACGGTATCACCTTCACCACAACCATCTCACATCTTCGAATCATCGCGCTTCACGACCACATCCCTCTGGCTCACTTGGCTCTCCCCGGATCTTGATTCATTCGCTCTTTTTCGGCTCCCGCTACGACTTCCGCATCTTGACACGAACTTGACAATCTTCTCACGGATTCTTCCCTTTCGGTCACGCACTCCCGACGTGTCTTCCGTACCCGCCCTCGGTTGCTGTTGCTATCAGGCCTTATTTGAATTCTGAACAGGTTGCATCGCAGCACTCTCTCTCCCGCACACGGTTTCATAAGGCAAGTCACTTACAATAGATCCGCAACTAGCCACAAAAGCACGCAGCTTGGCAGTCAATTGCATCCAGCATCTCACCAGCATACACCGGTGTAGCATCATCGATCCGCTCGAATACTCAACCTCTCAGCTGTCAGCCTCGGTTTCCAGGTACAACTCACCGGCGTCGAAGCATGGTGCGAGAAGCGTCGCCACAGCATCTCCAATAACCCATCCTTCTGGGTCTATCTAAGCAGTCCTTGCACTGCATATCTCTATCCGGTTGTCGAGCCACATTTCGGCCCTGTCTTCGATTCCGCACCCTCACGCAACTTTCAGTCGCATTCTCTACTCCTGCACCTCCAAGCAAGCTAGTCTAGAGTATATCTACTAGCTCACTGCATAGAATATGGCGCAACCGGTAGTCCAGCAGCCCACGCTGTCTCCACCACTCTCGCCAAGCGCAACCAGTCTCGGCGGCGCTGTAGTGTCTCCCGTCTCCGAGCTAGGTGCCACCGCCAGCCAAGCCTCGTCAAGCTCGCGTCATGTCCAGCAACTCAAGAAAGCACACAAGGAGGCTAGCACTTCCCACCCGAATCGACCGAAGATTCGTTCTCAAGCTTCTTCTGGCCAAGCTCCCAGCGCTAACGGCGATGTGAACGGCGATGCCAGCGACAATGGCGCCACACATGGCCATCTTGCCAAGACGAATGGTGTCCACGGCGAGAACAAAGGCGTCGAAGCAGCGAATGTCCCTTCCATCGCCAAAGCTCCTGGCGCCAGCTTCTCAGTCGCAACGAAACCACAAGATCGCGACCCCAGCTTGCTTCGTCAACCTCCGGCAACCAAAGGCTTTGACGGGCTGAGTAGCTATACGCTCGATCCATTCGGACGCATTCCTGCCAGTGACTACAACTACAGGCAGCGTGACAAGCTCGTCGCAAGCGCACAACAATCTGCCATCGAGTCCGGCAACTACCACTGGGTCGCTTTGATGGATCTTGCGCACCTCGCCTCGCAGCATCACATGAGTCCCTACTCCGTCATGAAGTTTGGTCCGCAAGGCTCGCCCTTCGCCTACATTCCCATCACATTACAACAGCCCGAAACTGTGGAAAAGACCATGCTGCGACAAAGAGAGGAAGAGTTGGAAGCCAAGGCATGGTTGATTGCCAAGCGGAACAAGAGGTTGGGTGGAGTCAGACCCATGCAAAGTGACGACGACCTCCCGGTGCTGAGCCTGCCTTCGGAAGTGTTCAAGCAGATCAGCTCCAGGTCAGCCACCCCTAACGGCGGACCGACAAGCCTTGGCCAGAAGCGCCCAGCTTCGCTCACTACTCCACCAGATACGCGAGCGAGCCGCGTCCTGCGCACCGACGATTACGAGGCTCAAGACCGACAGCAGGTCGAACAAGACCTAGGTGAGGCCATGTCTGAGTCGATCACCAAGTCGACCAGCCCTCCACCCATGGATGTGCTCCCACCGCGCGATCGGAATTCGTCCTCGTCGGAAGAAGACGATGCTGTTGCGCCAGCCAAGCCGGCGGCTCAATTGGACCTCTCGCGCTTTGACCGGTCCACTCGCATGGTCGAGATTGGCTCCAATCAGGCTGAGCAGCAGCAGAAAGAGAATGGTGTTGCAGATGAGCTCATGACCAGCTCGAAAGCCGGTAGCAACGTGGAAGTCGGTGGGCCGATGGACAAGGAACGCACCATGGCACAGGAGATGGAAGACGCGACAGCCACTGACAAGCCCGCGCATCCTCCTGCTGCTTCCAACGGTACCGACTCGTGTCTTGGACCACTCAACCACTCGGACGGCACAGCCAACGGCAGCAATGCAAACGGCAGCGCCAATGGCTCGACATCAGAAGAGATGCGACCCACGCAGCAGAGCAAAGATGCGCTCGCGATGAAGACCTCGGACACGCACCCGATTCACATCTCCCCCATCCTTCCAGACGACTTGTTGGCGGACGTAGGAAGGCGGCTCCGCTCACTTGCCGAGCCGCAGCTGCTCAGATTGGGATCGAGCAAAGGCGTCATCACGTCGTTGCTCAATCCCGGCGGCGAAAAGGCAGTGGCGGCCGCAACCGAGAGCTACTTTGACGACCATGCGCAAGAACAGATCCACGGCGACCGCCTGATCCGTCTGCGCGGCATGCTCGATCTCACCTCCATCACATCCACCGACCCTTCAGCCAACTACCTCTCGCAGTCTCAGCTCGCTGAGCAGGCGTCCCGAGAGAACACGCTCTCTCTGTCGTCTTCTGCGGATGCTAAAGGCAAAGACGGGATGGGTATGGATATCGACGGCCCGGCGATTGGCAACTTGCTACTCTCCTCGTGCCCTGGCAAGAAAGTGCGTCTCTCCGGGCCCGTCCGCGGGCGCGGAGCCATCTGTCGTGATCTTGGCCTCGACCTCACGCGGATCTTCTCCATCGGGGTGCGCGCCGTGGTATGCTGCCTGAACGACGAGGAGCTGTCGTACCTGGGCGCGCCGTGGAGCGAGTACGAAGCGGAGGCGGACCGACTTGGGCTGGACATTTACCGCCTACCCATGGCGGAAGGGTTTGCGCCTACCAATGTGCAGGAGATGGATGCGGCGGTGACGAGTGTCGTGACGGACTGCACTATGCGGGGTACGAATGTGCTGGTGCATTGCAGGGGTGGGGTGGGGCGGGCCGGGTTGATCGCGTGTGCGTGGTTGGTCAAGATGGGCTTTGTCGGCGAAGGGTCAACGGTCGGGTTGAATAAGATCGATCAAGCAGTCGAGGTAGGGGGGAGTGGAGGGAGTAGTGCGGAGATAATCCATCGGACGACGAGTGCCAACTCGCACGACGCGATCACGGGGAACGAAGATGCAATGCAGGATGAGGCGAGGAGAGAGGAACAGGAGGAGTGCGACGAGATTTTAGACACTGTCCGATGCCTCATCGAGACAATCAGGAGAAGGAGGAGCCCAAAGGCTATTGAGACGGCAGAACAGGTAAGGTTCTTGGTAGAATACGTCAACTTCCTCCACCGACAGGAACGGCTTCACGCCGCAGCAGCTTCGCAGAAGCTATAACCAGCAATTTATACTTTTAGCGTTATCATAATCTCAATTCAGTCATACATACACATCTAAGGGGCTGTTCTGCGTGCGTTGAATGAGTGATCTATTGCGCTCAGGATTTAAGCAATGAGACATTTACTCTTTGCAATCGCCAGGGCGCGGTGGACGGCTTTGGCGGTGGGCCCGAGCAGTGCGGTAACCGCATCCTCGAGCGCCTGGTCTAACCCGGTGGTCGCGGTATTCAGCAACGCCTCGAGTTTGTCGGGGAACCTTTTGAGGTTCATGGCCATCTTCGCTGCGACCGCCTTTGCATTATCAGTATCCGCATCTGTATTTGTGTCGAGAAAAGCGTCGGCGGCGGGGGCGATAGCGTTCCAAAATTGCCGCAGGAACTCGGTGGTGCTGGCTTGGAGCGACGCGACCGACTTCTGAACGGGTTCGGGGAGGGTTTTAAGATCGCCCACGACGCCGTTGCGAGGGTTGTGACTGCGCGAGCGGAGGTTGCCCAGCATGCGCGCCATCGCACTCTCAGTGCCCTTGGCGTTGGGTTTGAAAGAGCCTAATTCGATAGTGCTAGCCTCGATTGAGGCGTTGAAGCGCGAAACGTACTCCACATATTCGCCCATCGAAGACGCCACAACTTCGAACGAACCCTGCGTCTTAGAAGACGACTTCGAGCCTGTTCCTGAGCTGGCTCCGTCAGCGGCATCGGAGCTGCCCGAGCCGGTGAAATAGCCTTCCAAGTTAGCCATGTTGAGCCGTACCTTGTCGGTCTTGGCCGTCTCTTCGAGCTCGTCGATGACGATCTCCTTGTAGTAGTGGTTCTTGATCCAATCCACCGAGTCGGCGGCTTCGTCGTCGTCTGCATTCCCACCGCCAACTTTGGGCGGGTTGCCGCTCTCGGCCGAACTCTGAATCGTGGTGCCGGGAGCATACTCCTCTCCCACGCCGCCTACGAGCCTTCTACGCTTCCTACGCTCTTCCTCCTCCTGATCGCCCAACGCCGAGTCGAGCAAACTCTGCGAATGGTCATTAAACCGCCTCATCAACGGCAACGTCCTTCGCTCCGCCCCCGCGCGCATCGTCCAATCCTTCTCATTGCCCGTCTCGCCATGATCCTCCTCGGTCGCCTCCAAATCCAACAACCGATCGTGCGGGTTGAACCGCCGCCTCGGCTCGAGCCCGTTATCCTCCTCCTCGAGGTACTGGTCGAAAACGGGGTCGTCTTGGACAATGTGCTCGCTCGCCGCACTTCTGGCACTCGTCCGCAGGCGGTGGTAGAGTTTGCTCTGGAAGTAGCGCGTCCAGAAGGTGCCCTCGTCCATTTTCGAAGGGACGTTCTCTTCGTACGCGCGCGCAACGACGGGGAACTGCTCGAAGAGGTCGCGGATGAGTTTGGGCGTGATCGAAAGCTTGAGTTCTCCGGCCTCGTTCGGGGTGGGTTTGGGGTCGGCAAGGCGCGCGTTTCGTCCAGCGCGCTGTTCGAGCTTCGCCCGTTCGGCGCGGAGGAGACGTTGGCGGGATGGGTGCGACCAGAATTCGGCGTCGGACATCTGGCCAGAGATGACAATATCTTTGTGGAGAGCGCGGAGTTGGGCATTGGATTTGATGACCGAGATGCGCAGCTCGATGTCGGTTTTCGGGGCAGGGAGGTCTTTTGGACGAGGGCGTTTGAGGGGGCTGGACGATGCGGTGGGTGTGGCTGCTCGAGTGTCTGGTGTTGCAGCGCGGGTCGATGGTGCGGGGGAAGATACAGCGGCTGGAGCTGGCGACGGAGGGACGGATGGGAATGGCGTGGCAGATGCGGACCCATCAGCATTGGCACGATTCTTGGCCACAGCGCCGGCGAGTTCGTTCTTGAACTTTTCGCGATCGTCAAGCGCAGTCTGTTGGGCGGCATTGAATACAAGCAGCACTTTGGGCTTGGATGCGATCTGAACACCGTTGGCGAGGACGAGCATGAGCGCAATCGTGGCTGCGCCAGCTTTCGAGGTCTGCAAGCCCGCAATGTCGGAGAACTTGATGGAGAAGGAGCTGACTCCCGACGAAGCAGAGGAGGGCACCCATCTTACGGTCTGGTCGGATTGGAGGGAGAGCGTACCGGGCACTTTGTTGAATGCCACGGCAGCATGCATGTATGAAGTGGAAGAGGACGCCGACATGATGACAGCACCGAGATGGTGTGAGCGCCTTGCTCGGATGGCTGAGTCGAGCCTTGCAGGACACTGTCTAACACCGGCCTGTACGCTTCGGCAGCACCGTATGATGAATGAGGCTGCCGAATGATCCGAACTGCCCCCGTTTGTTCGAGATGGTGATTGTAGCAAAAACCGAAAGCTGAGTTGATTCCATTGAGTGTGACTTTGGGAAAGTCGACTTTGGTTTTGTGTGGAGGGCGGAGGAGCCGATTGACCTCCATCGGGCGAGTTGACAGCTGAGTGAGCGTGTTGTGCAGTGCACAGGCCGACTTTCTCGTGAATTTAAGGCTCTTTTTTGGCGTTCCAGAAGGATTGGAGCAGTAGCTGTCAGTTGCCTGTTTCAATGCTGAACCCTGAATTGAATCTCTGCTGTCGTTGTTCCCTGCACTACCATCGCTTCCACCTCATTCGCTTCCTCATCTCAGCGCTGTGGATCATCCCGACGGACGGATTGTCGAGACACCATGCTGTCACTGCCGAAGAAGCTCATCTTTGGGAGCCAAAGCAAGATCGATTTTAAGCTTTCTCAGCAAGACGGCATCGCTCGACTCTACTCTGAACGTCACATTCCCTATCACGATTCGAAATACTGGTCTCGATTCCTGCAACTCGATACACCCACCGACGTCTTCTCTCTGCTGTCGCTGGCCGACCTTAGACGAGCTCGTAGAGATGCTCCCGAGAATGTCGTTACCCTCGTCAGGGTCATGACAGCTCACCTCGAGAGCCTACTCTTGGATCCACTGTTCGAACCTCCACCGATCGGGCCTTCGGGTACGACTCGAGATGGGCTCACAGCAAAGCTGACTGGTATGGCGGCTGTCTCAAAGTGGAAAGTCCCAGGTGCTTCGTTGATGGGCCTCGAGTCAAACCAGAACACACCAGGGACGCAGCAGAGAGATCGGGTCAAGGAGGCGCTTAATGTTGTTAGAATTCTGACGAGAACCCTCCCTGCGGTGATGGAATCGGACGATACCGCATTCGAGATTGAGGTGCTTTGGTCGCAGGCGCCTGAAGCATACGCAGATTCTGCTCCATCGCAGACTGCGTCAGAAAGCAAGGGATATGTGACAAGTAGTGCACCGGACAAGCTGGACACCTCGGCGCAATTTGTCATTGACGATGAGGATGAAGACGAGAGCGACTCAGGAGGCAAGAGAGAGGTGTCGGATCATCCGCTCGCCCCCTCATGTGAGGATAACAAGGACGGCGTTCAGACCGCTGCGGAGGACGATGAACCTATCCCAGTCGCACTCGTCGAGAGGCTCGTTAGACTTACGGTCGATTTGCTCTTTTGCTCAGGCTTCACCCTGCCGTGGACCGAGGATCAGCTCGAAGAAGCCAACCGCTCCTCCCTCCCCAACCGCATCAACTACTCCATCTGGGAGGCTGGCGTCGGAAGCTCCGTTGACCTATCCGGTACGACGCGCTTCCATGTTTCGAATCGTGTCGAAGTGCTCCGACTACTGCTCGTTCTTCTCTCGAAAAGCATCTACATTCCACCACACAAGCAGAACACCGTTGTCGACCCTGCACTCAAATTTGCCGTCCAAGATCTGGACAGGAGCATCACGCTGCCCCTCCTCTGCAGTCTCATCAACACCAGCGTCACTAACGCCCGCAACTCCACCGCGGCCTGGCTCGGTCTTCCGAGTGTCAGCGGTCTCGTCGGAGGGTCCAACGACGAAGTTCGAACGAGCCTCGTGACCATGTCACTGCAAGTCCTTGATGTGCTCCTCACCTACGATGCGCCGCTGCCTGGCGAAGGCGACACGGTGAGCCTCAGCACCGTCGGCCGCCCGCTCCCCGGCCCAGGCGGTCGCAACGTCTTCCGCTTCTACCTCGGCAAACTCCACCGCACCGCCGACTTCGACTTTATGTGGAGCGGTCTCTCGAAATCGTTCAACGAACACATCTCGTCGACCATCCAGATCCTCGCTATCCCCATCCCCACGGGTGGTCAGGGGAGGAGAGCGGCGGAGACGAGTTGGCAGCTGAGCCAGGTCGCCGAGCGCCTCATCTTGCTGTGGAGACTGCTGGAGCATAATCACAAGTTCCGGCTATTCGTGCTGGATGATGCCAAGCGGGCGCCGGAGCTCTTGACGATCTTGCTCTACTTTTCGTTGACCTACAAGGACAACGTGGCGCTGCAGGGCTTGGTGCGGCTGTGTGCGTTTATCCTCCAAGACGTGTCGAGCGAGCGAGCGTTTGCTACCAATTTGGCAAAGCTGGGGAGTGCCGCAAGGGTGCAGCTTCCCAACAGGTTGGGAATGCTCGGTGGCAACACGGCGATTGACTACCTCGTCCAAGGCGTGTACTCCCTTGTTGCTACGACTAAAGGCCAGCTTGCATCTCTGTATGTGCCGCTGGTGATTTCGCTGAGCAACACGGCTCCGGCGTGGAGGTCGCTGTCGATCACGGCTTCGAGCCGGATGATCCATCTGTTGCGCTCGTTCTCTCAGCCCGGATTTCTGCTGGCGGATGAGGGCAATCCTCGTTTGTTGTTCTACGTTTTGGAGACGATCAATGCGGTGCTGACGTTTGGGTATAATGCGAATGTCAACTTGGTGTACTCGTTGGTGTTGGCGAGACAGCTGGTTGAGGGGTTGGAGGGGTTTTCGTTGAGGAAAGGCGTGGAGGAGGTGTGGAAGAGGAGAAGGGCGGTGGGGACGGAGACGAGGGATTGGTTCGAGAACGCGCCGAGATTGGAGAAGCCACCACTTGCGCCCGCGCCGGAACCTACACCGGAAACTACGTCCGAGCGGGAGGAGGGGGGAGAGGACGATAAGCCGTCAGCAGTGGACAAGGGCAAGATGCGACGCATCTCGACTTCCTCTCTTGACCGGCAATGGGAAGGCGAGCTGTCCAAGTACTCTCTCGGAGTCGTTGAGGAAGCGGCGGCGCAGTATATTGGCAAGCATGGGTTCCAGCCGACGCAAGACTGGGTTTCATCGTGGCACTCTGGCCTCCCCTTGCGGACGCCGCGGTTGGTGATCGACAAATTGCTCCCGGAAGTCGAGCGGATTGCTGCGGGGGGTAGCATCAAAGCTGGCAGTCAGGAGATCACTGGTGGCGATACGGATGCGAGGGTGCTTGCGTTTTTGCGCGAACAGCAGATGACGGACTACCTGCCTCCACCCGAGGGCGGGATCCATGCGAGAGGGTGGCAGTGGACAGAGCAAGCAGTGGTGTGGCTGAGGAGTTATATTTGGGGCACCATCTACGTGTCGGCATTGCTGCCGTTTGGGTTGTGGAGCGACACGGAAGTGAGGCTGTTCAGGATTCATGGAGGAAATGCCGAGGGAAGAAGGAGTAGTAGTCAGACTCAGGGTGGAGACAGAAGCGCTGACGCATCGAGAAGGACCTCGATCGCTGGTTCGGACCGGACCCCTGCATCGGAAACTCCCCCAGCCACTCAGTAGACACAGTCACACATCCTTGGAAACCCATCACTTCACCAGTCTCGACAAACGTTGAACTTCTTGACATGACTAGATGGTAGAAACGTGCAAATTACAACTCATCATGACCACCGGCAAGCCCTGCATCCAACATTCCCACTCCACCGAGCTCGTACCCGGACCACAGCACTGCTGCGCCGAACACAAACACCAGCAGCGAGACGTCGTTAACGAAGGCGTTTATCAGCGCTAAGTATTTGGAGATGAGCTTGATGGCCAAGTGGAGGTTGGGGATGGGTAGCATCATGGTTAGGGTGCTGAGCATGCTTGGTGGTGCGGGAGTTTTGCGCGAGAAGATGACGATGCGGATAGCTTGCAGCAAGATTTCGAGCGAGAGGAAGATGTAGAACAGCGGCAGCGCTGCCAACCCTGGTGGGAGGAAGCTGAACGAAGAAAGCAGAGACGAGGAGGTGGAGATCGACGAGGCGGTCCATTCGAGAGGAGACGGCTTTTGGTATCCGAGTCGTGCCCAGCGTTGAAGCGTTGTTGTAGTAGACGAAGGCAAGGCGGTGTTGTCGAGAGCGTCTTTGACCGAATCGGGGACGACTGAGGATCGGTCCAAGTCGAAGAGGGAGGATTTGGCGGCGAGAACAGCGAGGGCAAGAACGAGGATCGCTTGGAGAAGATCGAACGCTCGTTCGGACAGAGGCTTGCGTTGAGATGTAGTCGGCGCAACGTTGGATGTACCAGGTCCACCGGCTCCAGCGCCTGCACCGAACTGTTGCATCATCGCTGCGAGTTGAGGTGGAAGTCCCGACATGTCAGGTTGGCCTCCAGCTCCGCTCGCTCCACCAGGACCCCCAGGACCACCGGGACCGCCTTGTATCATGGCCATGAGCGCTTCCATCGGATCCTGTTGTCCTGCTCCTCCCGGTGCACCTCCGAACATTGCGAATGGGTTAGTCGCCTCCTCCCGCTGCGGCATCCTGGGGAGCGTAGAAACATCGACTTCGAGTGGGTCATCATCGTCCGCTCTCGCTGCGGTTGTGGATGGAGCAGTGGGACGAGGCGGGGTGGGTGCGGTATCGTTGAGGTAGGCAGAAGCGCCTTCGCCACGGCCCGTGTTGGTAATGCGAGCAAGACGATCCGAGCCTTTGCTGAGGATGCGCGCTTTCCTTGCTTCGCGCTTCAGACGAGCAGCTTCGGCTGCATCGACAGCTGGTTCTGCGGCAGCAGAAGCATCAGCAGGTGATGCTGGATCGTGAGAGGTTGGTGTGTCAGACATCCTGTAGTGGCTGTTATGGAAAGGTGTTGAGTGGTGATGCGCAAAAAGATGAAGATGGAAAAGTGGACGTGCGCATTTCACCGCTCGAGGTCGAACTTTTACTTGACCGAGAGTTTCGTAGGCGTAACATTCTTAAAATTTTGGCCACGGCGAGGGAGCAAATCGCGACGTTGACGCGCTGCAAGAAGAAATGTGCACGAACAATGCAGTGCACAGCAAGGACTGGCGACGAAGTGTACGGCTGCACTGTGCGTGTCGATGCCAGAGACAGTTGGGGAGCGAAGTTTCTCATTCGGCTGTGAGTCTGTCGCTGCTAAAGGTCCTATTCTACGGTACGGTGTCGCAGCATCCGATACCATGACTTGTCTAGATAGGTGAGCCGAAGAGACAGCTGAAAAAGTCATCATCGGGACGACGCCGAGACGAGTAATTAGTGGTCACAGCCTTTTGCATCGAGTCTCCGAACGGGAAATTGGGGTTTTTGAGGAGTCGTCGGGCTGAATTGTTGTTCAAATGTGCTTGGACCACGTCTCAGAGTGTGGTCATTTAGGCGCGCCGGGATCTTCGTGAATTGCAAGGTCGGTGTCAAGCAGCAACAGCAGCAGCAAAGCACACAAAAGTTAAAACACAGCCGCGCGCTCTCGGTGTTGAAGCGTCGAGGCAATTCAAGCAGAAGAAGTGTTGGTCTTTCCCACACAATCGCTTGCCTTCCGACTAGAACACCGCCTTCTCCCTCTCGATCATCACAGCATTCCGAACGTGATCATTTGCAGGTTGAAATAGCGTTGCAGAGCTGAATCACGGGTAAGTTGACCACTCAGCTCCTCACTATTGCCCTCAATCCGTCTTATTCTAAACCACCATCTCAGTTTCCATCGGTATCCGTACCGGAACGATTTGCGTCTGTACAGTCCCGCTCATTGACGTAGTCTGCAGGTGATTCATATCGCTCCTCAGTCAAGGCAACGCAAACGGCCTCAACCTTAATCAACCCACCTCGGAACGCGCCTCGAAGCTGCACTCCATGCTTCCTGTCTCGCGCACTGACGCCCAGAAGAGATCTTCCTACGCTGCTATCGACCTGGGTCAAGAAGCCACTCCATCCGCCAACTCTCAGTACTACGCCACAGAATACTCCTCATCGGCTTCTGATTTTACGAACCTCGAGTCTTCCAACGACGGTCCGCCTCCGCCATACCGCAAAAGGTACATCGATAACCAGGAAGCTCTTCTTCCCACCCACTCTCCTCCTCACAGCTCATTCCTGAGTCAAGACTCGCCTCGCAGGATGGCAAGTCCCGCGGGGAATCGTCGCTTCGCGGCTGGCTTCGATCCATATGCGTCCGGTAATGCTGGCTCGGATTCACCAACGATTGCCGACTCGGCTGCGTTGAAAGCACGCGAGGCCGGTTTCGCTCCACCCAACAAGAACCAGAGCGCAAAGGTCAACAAATACGCCCATCTCATCCCCGTCGAAACGCAGCGTCGCAAGCCCAACTACGACGTCATCTGGTGGACGTTGCAGCAAGAAGAAGTCATTGGTCTCATTTACACGATCCTCTCGCTCCTCACTCGTCTCTGGCGCATCGGTGCCAGCAATGTCGTCGTTTGGGATGAGGCGCATTTCGGAAAGTTTGGCTCGCACTATCTCAAGCAGGAGTTCTACTTTGACGTCCACCCTCCTCTCGGGAAAATGTTGGTCGGTCTTGCCGGCTTGGTCAGTGGTTACCGCGGTCAGTTCGAGTTCAAGTCCGGAGAAGTCTACCCAGCTGATGTCAACTACATCGGCATGAGGGTAATTCTCGCCATGTTTGGTGTTGCTATGGTGCCCCTGGCATGGTTTACTAGTGGCGGTCTCAACTGGAACTGGCGCACTCGCCATCTCCTGACCATCATGGTTCTTCTCGACAATGGCTGGCTTGTCATCTCGCGCTTCATTCTGCTGGATTCGATGCTTCTCTGCTTCACCTTTACCACCGTACATGGCCTCGTCAAGTTCATGCAGTACAAGCACGCTCCTTTCTCCAAGGGATGGTGGTTTTGGCTCGCCTTCACGGGCTGTTCCATCGGCTGCGTCTCGTCCGTCAAGTGGGTAGGTCTCTTTGTCACTGCCCTCGTCGGTGTCTTCACCGTCGAGGACCTGTGGGAGAAGTTTGGTGATCTGCGCATGCCCGTCCGCGCCTACGCACGTCACTGGTGCGCGCGCATCCTTTGCCTCATCTTCCTACCGCTCAGCATCTACATGGCGAGCTTCAAGGCGCACTTCCTGATCCTCAGCCGCTCCGGCCCTGGTGATGCGCAGATGAGCTCGCTCTTCCAGAGTCATCTCCAAGGAAACGATTTCGCTCTCTCACCTCCTGAAGCTGCATTCGGTTCCAAAGTCACGCTTAAGAACATGGGTTACGGTGGTGGCTTGCTCCATTCGCACGTACAAACCTACCCGACAGGCTCGCAGCAGCAACAGGTTACTTGCTACCACTACCGCGACAACAACAACGAGTTTATCGTTTCTCCACCTTGGAACGAGCCGCAACTCCCCGCCAACTACTCGGCATCGACTGAGCCGATCCGCATGCTTAAGAACAACGACATCATCCGGCTCATGCACGACCAGACCAAGCGCAACATCCACTCGCACAACTGGGCGGCACCCGTCACCAAGGAGAATCTCGAGGTTTCCGGTTACGGCGACGAGAAAGTTGGCGACGACAACGACCACTGGGTGGTGGAGGTTGTGGACGATATGGTGCATGGCAAGGTGCCGGTGGGCGGGCCGGTGCGTTCGCTGACGACGCGGTTTCGACTGCGACACAAGAACCTCAAGTGCTACCTGCGTGCGGCCAACGCGGTACTCCCGCAGTGGGGGTGGAAGCAGGTCGAAGTCTCCTGTGACAAGGAGAACAACCCGAAAGACGAGCATACTTGGTGGAATATCGAAAACCACTGGAACGACCGCCTCCCCCCTGGCGATGAGCATCTCTACCAATCCCCCTTCCTGCGCGATTTCATCCACCTCAACGTCGCCATGATGACGTCGAACAACGCGCTGATCCCCGATGCGGACAAGGAGGATATTCTCGCGAGTAAGCCGTTCGACTGGCCCTTCCTCTGGAACGGTCTGAGGATGAATTCGTGGGACGACAATTCGATCAAGTTCTACCTTCTCGGCAACCCTGTCATCTGGTGGGGCTCGTCGCTCGCACTGTTCGCATTCGCGGGCACATGGCTGTACTATATGATGCGACGCCAACGACGCATCCAAGACCTTTCCCCTTCGGACTGGGCGCATTTCCTGTACGTCGGCAAGCTAGCTGCGTTTGGGTGGGGGTTGCACTACCTCCCGTTCCTCGTCATGGCGCGCGTTTGCTATTTGCACCATTACCTGCCGATTTTGTACTTCGCCGTGCTCATGCTCGCGCACCTCCTCGACCACTTCTTGTGGAGGCCGACGACGGCGGTATACGCGAGGAAGCCGCTCAGCGAAAACGTCAAGAACGCCGCATTCGTCGGAGCGGTAACGGCGGTAGCGGTGGCGTTCTGGTGGTTCAGCGGGAATAGTTATGGGTTTAGAGGCGATATCAAGAAACATCACAGTTTGAAATGGAGGAAGAGCTGGAACATTTACTAACCCCCGAACCCACCTTTTTTCAGGCAGCAAGGGTTGAGGAAGGCTGCGCGAGGGGAGGAGAACACTACCCACTCGTTTGATTGTTGTTGTACTTCATGATACTCAGGCAATAAGGATCCGTTTTGTGATTAGCAACGCTGATGGGCTCGGGTGGCGAGCGGTTGCATCGGATGTTGTAAAAGTGGTGTTTGTGTTGGTGCGAAGAAAGCTTTGTCAGTGCGGTAGACTGAGACCCGAAGCGAGCATGAATCTCACCAGATATTTGACCATCCATGTCCCATTTCGGCACAGTCTTTGCTCACCAACACTGCAAGGAAGAGCGTGTGATAGTCTATAGCATTTCACGATGGAGCGTCATGATTCAGACGCATCTGAAGTAAGTGAGCGAACCTCAACCGCCTCGTCGTCTGCTTCTTGCCTTTCCGCGTCCGCATATCCTCTCTGCACCTGCTGTTGCTGTTGCTGTTGCGCCGCGGCCCTTGCCTTCCTCTTCTCCACCTTGAACTCTCGATGATCGTCCCAGCCTATAAACCCAAAACTGCTCAACACCGCCGCACTGCCAACCACCGCCACCACTCCACCTGTATGACTTCCCTTCACCGCATCAATAACCACCGCGAGCGGAATCGTCAAAGACAACCCTAACGTCGTGATCAACGGCGAGCTTTTCAACATCGCTAAGAGGTAGATGAAATCCGAGACAAACGTGATGGCCATATTCACCACCACCCCCGCCCAGATTTGCGGAGAGGGCGGGAGGGAGAACGGTTCGATGCCCGAAAAGTGGAGAAGGGGGAGGAAGGGCCAGAGGAAGAGGATGTTGATGAGGCCGACGATGCCGAACATGAGCGGCATCGAGATGCGGTCTTCCGAGCCAATGCGTGTTTTGAGCAACATTACGTAGAGCGAATAGAGGAAGGCCGAGAGCAGCGCAAGCATGTCACCCAGAGGAGCGTTGGGGGGCTTACCCGCCATCATCGCTATCGAAGGTTGAGGGGAGGAGGGGAGGGAGCGCTTCCACAATCCATCTAAAATGAAGTTGTCCGCGCCGGGAGTGATGGTATTAGTAGCGGTGTCTCTGTCGGCAAACGTCACAGCTGCGACGCCAAGTGCCGATATACACACCGCCCCCAAGCGCGGTAAGGTGAACCGGTCGACACCCAACAGCGCGCCCAACGCAAGCGTGAAGAAGCCGGACGCAGACCCGATGGTAGTGCCACTCGCGACCGACGTAAGCCCGAGGCCGGCATTGATAGCCCAATTGGCGCCGAACCAGACACACGTGAACTGGGATGCCAGCACCGCGGTCTCGCGCAGCGTCAACGGCGGGAGCGGCACTGGCACCATGGAGGATGCGGTGGGGTCTGCGGGGCGGACGATGCTGATCGACGTCCTTGGCCGCCTACCATCGATCGAGGACGGGCGCGGGACAGAGGTGGATACGAGGAACGGCCGGACGGGCGAGCTTGGTCTCGATACCGGTGGCGTCGGTTGAAGGAGTGGTGTCGATGCGGTTGAAGAATCGTCCTGCGATTGCAAGAAGGAGCGTGTGAGCCGGATGGGTTTGTGCTTGAGATTGGAAGATGAAGGTTTCTTGCCACCCCTTCCGCGCTGCTGCTCATCTGCAAGTACAGCGAAGGGCTTGACGACGGGTTGCTCGATGATCCTCGCCTTGGCCGCCAGCTCCTCGTCCGTCGGTGTAATCGTGGGCACGTCAAACCCGAGCGTCTTAAGCCATTTGGGTAACTCCTCCTTATCCTCCCCCACCTCTCCACTACCGCCTTCTTCTTCGTCCTGCCGTAATCTCTCGTACTGATTCCTCTCCGACGCCCTAGTCCACCGCTTCCATAATCTGCCACTTAACAAGTATGGCACGAGGTAGAGTGTGAACGATGACGTGTTGGCGTACGTCACGAAGAACGGCTTATCGAACCCGCCCGTAGTGAGGAGGGTGTTGGTGAGGAAGTTGGACGCAGTCCACAGCACGACGACGATGAGGAGGAGGAGGAGACCTTGCATGTACGATTTCCGCTTGCGTTGCGACTGGCTCTCCTCGGTCGTCGACGAAGCCCCTCGCGCGCCCGCCGGTGAGGGGGGGTTGGTGTGAGTGGTGTCCGCCATCGTTGTTCCCTGCCGCGATAAGAGTGCGGGGCTACAGCGGCTCAGCCAAGTCTGACGACGCCGCGATCAGGGCCGAAGGGGAGCGATCGGAGCGCGCAGGCGGATGGACCGAAGGATGAGTGTCGTGATGGTGTAGGGAGGAGGAGATAAGGAGGTGCAACGGCTATCGAGAAGGAAGTCGCCCGACGGCTGTACCGAAGCTCTTGATCATGCGAAAAAAAGTGGCGCTTGCAGCTCAGTCACTCGAGTCGCGACAATCGCGAAATATGGAATTCTTTGAAATTTTTGCGGAGAACCCTGCACATATCGCGTGCTTTGCCAACGTCTCTCTCGCATTCACCGGTCAAAGTCGTCCGCGGAGGGCGGCTTTGTTAGAGTCGTCACTGGACACGCCCATCTCTGTGGCCTGGTTCATATACGGATCCGGCTGCTTTTCGTTGTGACTGCACCGTACCCAGATACCGAAACACTCTGGCATCAAGCCCATTAAGACAAGGGGAGTCCATTCACGGAAGACACATCCATCAAAGCAGACAGGCAGAGGCGTGGGGGATGGCTCTTGATATTGAGTTTCTTTTTTTGGGGGGCGACGATGCGGGAAAGGATAGTAGCTAGTGGCCATTTTGCTGCTAATCAAGACCAGCTCGCTCGTGGCCAGCAGGCTTAATATTGCTCAGCCTTCGACAGACTCTTCCTACTCGAGCGCCGGACACTATCGATGAACGAGACTTGTTCGTCTCTTTCTCTTCACGAAAAGAGAATCCTTTAGGAAGCGTTCATGATAGCGTTGATGAGGTCGCCGTTGGACTCCTTGAGGGCCTTGACGGCCTTCCTGCGGGAGCAGTTGACCTGCTGCATAACAAGATCAATATCCTTGGCATCAACACCCTCTTCGTCGATGGGCGAGTCGTCGTCGTCCTCCTCTTCCTCGACCTTCTTGCCGGAGTTGCTGCCGGCCTGGAGCGACTCGGCGAGCAGACGCTCTTGGGCCTCAGCTTGGGCCATCTGCTGCGCGGCCTGGGCCTGGACGAGCTGCGATATGTCCTCGGCTTTAGCCTCGCCAAAGACAATATAGACATCGGCGCGGGAGGACTTGTACACCTCGGGCTGGGCGATCACGTAAAGGTGCTGTTGCGGTCGAGCGAGCGGTAGGGTAGAAGAACAACAGGGAAAGTCAGCAAAGGCGATTGATATGCTCAGTGCGATAGGGGAGAGACACTTACACCACGAGGGCGGCGCATGGTAACACGGGTGATACCACCGACCTTCTTGAGACCAATACCCTGGAGGGCCTTGCGCGACTTGCGCTCGGCACGCGAAGCGACCTTGTCGGAAGCGTGAACATCAGCGCCAGAGTCATCGGCAGCGTCAAAGTCCTGGACGTTAAGCTATCATTCGGTGAAATAATCGCAAGGACAATGAAGAAAGGGTAAAGGTTGCCGCAAGATCGAACAAGTCGGACTGTCAGCATTGGGTTCTGCATTGGAGAACATGGTCGGTATGGGTGTCGCTGGCTGGGGAACTCACGTCCTGAACGTCGTCGGCGATCTCTTCAACGGTAGCAGACATTTTTTGACTGCAGATCAAAAGAAGGCGAGAAGAAGCTGTCGAGGTCAATAATCGGCTTTGGCGGTGATTTGCAGGAGGTCGGTATGCCTTGGAGATTGTCTCGGGGGCGATTGAGTCGATGCGTACGTTATGAGTTGTTTGGTGGAGAAACAAGTTGCTAGAGGAGAAGGAAAAGGCAAGGTTGTGCACGATATCGACTACGACGACGACGTTGACGGTGCTGCTCACTCGACCGGATCAGAAGACTGTTCTTCCACTGCCAAAGGGAAGCAAAGCAAAGCGCAGGCCAATCAACTCTCAGACCACCCCCGCTTTGCTTCAATGGAGGCTGCTGCTGCTCTGTGCTGCTTCCTTGTGCTTCTTCCAAAGAGCAGCAGCTGCTGCTGCTTTCTTCCAACACTTGAAGCGCACCTTGAGACGCTGAATACAAATTTGTGCACGGTCGAAGAAGCGCAATTACGAAAATGAGTCGAATTTGTATTCAGTCTCGAGTGTGCGCCCACTCGCCGCAGTCTTGCGACTTTTGCGGCTCCAAGTCGAATGTTAGTTGGCACACGTGATGGGAGGCGGGATCGGACGTGATCGGGCAAAGCGAACTACCTCCACCTGACAGATTGCGCCAAATTGCTCAGCCAAAGTCAACTGAAGATGAGTGTGTGGCTGCCAATCCCGGAAGGACCCTGCAGCCTTCTTCGTCATATTCTTCATCGCTTGACACCATCACATAGCATCGACGTATCCGCTTCGGATCGACTCGCAAACATGATTAGGACATTGACCGGGACGAGCTTAGCGCGGTCGGCTCTGCGCAGCGCCGCACAGTCATTACCATCAACATCAGCGTCTAGGCTTATCCCGAGAAGGTCGTTGGCAATCTTGTCGTCCTCTTCGTCATCTCGAACACCACCTCTCGCATCGACCTCAATCTCACCACCCATCGGATTGTACGCAACGCCATCGCGAGTAGCGCAAGCATCTCAAGTGCGTTTCGCAACGACATTACTGCGCAAGCCAGAAGAACCTGAGGAACCCGAAGTATATCGAGACGGCGAGCCCACCATCATCGCCACTGACCGCGCCATCAACCAGCTCAAGAAGGTCGCAGAGAGAGAAAGCAACCCTTCATTAGCGCTTCGAGTAGCGGTCGAACCGGGAGGATGCCATGGCTACCAATACAAGATGGAGCTGACCGAAGAGGTCGAGGAAGACGACTTGTAAGTTTGCCTGGTCCTTATATCCTCTGTAGGTTCAGAGATGCTGACTGTGACCTTTTCGCTGCTCCCTCTCTTCCTTTTTCGCAATTCTTTCCCACTTTCTGCGAATGCTGGCCTCTATTCTCTCATCTGATAATCTGGCAATGCAGCCAATTCGAAGTCGACCCGGGAGTCACCATCTTGATCGACAGCATCAGTCTCGCTCTTGTACGCGGAAGCACTATCGACTACGTTACGGAGCTCATTGGCTCGCAATTCGCTATCAAGAACAATCCACAAGCCAAAGGAGCCGGGTGCGGTTGCGGTGTCAGTTGGGAGCCTGCCATCTGAATCGCAAAACCCCGATCTCGTCTCCTCTCAAGCCTTTCGCTTGTTTAGACACTGTCTTGCTCTTACATCTTTCCAGCCCATTGTACACTAGTCCCCTACTTCATTCTAATTACACATCATGTCTTCACCACAAACGATGCCAAGAGATCACACTCACATGGTCGGATGAAGCGAAAGATGACCTGCGAAACGGAGCGCCCGAGTTTCGTTTGTTAGACCGAGCAGTTTGTGAGGCTCAACAGCGGCGTTCTGGAATCTTCGCACAAATCAGCAACGCCGCACACGCGTGCAGGGACCAATTGAAGCAAAGACCAACACTTCAGATTCCCTCCACCGTTCTTTTCTTTCTTCCGCCACATTACTCTACACAAATCATTAAGATGCCGCTCAACTACTCGAAATGGGACAACCTCGAGTTGTCGGACGATTCGGATATCGAAGTCCACCCTAACATCGACAAGAAGTCGTTCATCAAATGGAAGCAACGCGACATCCATGAAAAGCGGGATCAGCGAAAAGCCGAAAAGGAAGCGCTCAAGGCCGAGATCCACACTAACGACCAACTCGCTCCCAGATTGCAGGAGGTTATTGATAAGACCAACGCGGAGGGATCGGCGTGGTATTCCAGAGAAGTGGCGAGGCTCTCGGCGGGAAGGGCAGAGAGGGGGAATAAGGATGGTCCCGAAGGCCCGACGATTGACGATATGATGCTCAGCTTGCTGCTCCAAGTCCAGCAGCAGGATGGTGTGAAGGGAAAGCAGGGGCAGGAGTTGGACGAGGTGTTGGTCAAGGAGATCCAGGGGCATCAGGAGAAGCTCAACGCGAGGCAGACGCAGATCAAGTTTGAGCTCGAACAGATGGACAAGGAGGATAGTAAGAAGATCACCAGCGACAGTATTCGAGAAGGGTGGAATTCGGGGTACGTGGCAAAAGCCGAGCCTGAACCCGCGCCAAAAGCTGCGGTTGCGAAGGGGAAGAAGAAGGAAACTACCATCGAAACTCTCAACAGCCCCTCCTCCACCTCTCAACCAGCTGCGGATGGGGAGAGTGATGACGAGGACGACATCCCTGAAGCCGACGACGTCGAGCGCCAATTTGCCGCACTCCCCTCCTGCATCCCGTCCTCGATCCCACTCTCGGCCTCCACGCTCCCGGCCAACTTTGACCCGTCCAAGTCCCTCCCGATCTCGTCGTTCGAAGCGGCACTGCAGTTCCTGTCGAAGCACAAGACGCTGCTCTCGCCAGCAGCGAACACTACAGACTCGCTTCTGCTTGAGGCGTTTAACCTCCAAATGGCCGAAAAATCGTCGGCAGCACGTAAGTGTGTGGAGAAGGCGCTCCTCATTCAATACTGCCAGAAGCTCGGCCCGGATGGCGTCAACCTCTTCTTCCGCCGCATGGTCGGCTCTAAAGACGGCAAGGCCAGCGTCGTTTACCTCAACGACGTTCTCGCCACGTACGCCCGAATTCGAGACAGGTCAAAGGCGCTCGCAGAGCAACAAGCCGCAGCGGGTGGAGGCGAGGAGCAAATCCAGCTAGTTGCTGAGGACGAAAACACAGTCATCGGCTTCGACATCCCCGAAGGCCCCCCTCCCGAAGTCATCGAACTCGAGGGAGAAGCAAAGGAGAAACTCAACCCAGAACAGGTCAAAGAATGGCTCCAAAGGAGATGGGATATTTTCCAAGCATTCCCCGAGGAGTTCAGAAAGGCGCTGGAAACGAAAGAGCTGAAGAAGGTCAACGAGGTGCTAGGGAGGATGAAGGTAGAGGAAGCGGAAGAGATTGTGGGCAAGCTAGACCAAGCAGGGATTTTGAATTTTAGTAGTTCAGAGGTTAGGGACGAAACTGGCCGTTAAAGGCAATGCTCAGGTGAGATGCGAATGCAAGCTTTTCAAGACGAAAGACGAGAATGTGCGACGCGGAATTGTGGTGATGGGTGTGTGCGACTTGCAAGTGAGGAGTATGAGACTTGATTAGAGGACGCTCGTTGCGGTGCTCAAAGCAGACGGCGCCGACCAGCCTCTCTCGACACATACACACGCTGAGAAGATGGTGGACTGCATTTGAGTCTGATTGACCACCACCACATTTGCTGTGGGGGTGGGTGAACTACAACGATCAAATCCAGCCTCGCAGCCTGGCCACCAGCCTAAACGCCTCGGACTTTGCCAACCTTTCGACCTCTGCCTCGTCCCACTCCTCCAATCCCTTCCTCCCTTCCTTCCCCGCCCCCTTCACCCCCGCCACGAACTCCGCAACCAGCGCCCTTCCCGTATCGGCACTGACCTCCGCTGCCTTTTTCCAGTACTTGAGAATACCTTCACTCTCGCTGTAGATGACCGACGAGATGTTGGACAAGTAGTCGAGGTCCGCGGCTAACTGCGCCGCCCCAATCTCGGTCAGTCTCGGCAGCGATGGCAGAACTTCGCCCAACAACCGCTTGAAGAAGAGCGACAGCACTGAGCGAAGGTACTGCGAGAGCACGCCTGCGTCGCTATCCTCTCTGCCCTCCGCCGCTGGACCTTGTTCGGGTACGGGAACGGGCGCAGCCGTGGTCGAGAACGCCTGACGATGCATACTCGATCGGCCCACAGCAGTGTCGGTTGGAGCCATCGTCGCGTGTCTCGCGTGCGTCAGTACCCCCACCCCCTCCGCCTCCTTCGCACTAACCGTTGCTGGAGTGACCTCGTTGTTGTGGAGGCAGAAAAGCAGCGCTTCGTCCGCATAGCCCTCGAACAAGCGCGGTAAGTTGAGCATAGCCTCGCCGACTCTAGCCATGGCCTCGGTCGGGCTAAGGCTGAATTTGGGCATGGCGAGGTCGTACTCGTTGACAATGCTAGGGTGCTTGTTCGATGTCCAAATCGGTAGCGACGAGTAGAGCTCGAGCTCGGGCAGGAATTGCGAGAGCACAAGTTCATGCTGGAACGTGTGCACCGAAGATGCGATCGATAGGATCGAAGCGCGGGCGGCAGGGAGCAGCAGTAATTCGGTCGAGGGTGCGTTCCACGAGGCTGTTGATAGGATCCGCTTGGCTTTGGCGATAAGCTCGTGCAGGCTTGCCGTGTTCAACGAGGACGTGGACAGTGCCGATGTTGGGCTCGTAAAGTCCACTTGCTCCTGACTCAGGTCCTTGGAGGGTGGCTTGGCCACAGCCCCAAGCTCGGACACTTGGTACGCGATCGTTTCCTCCAACGCCCTCACAGCCGCCACGGCCTCCTTGCACGCGACGAGCTTTTCCGTCGCCTTTCTGAACTCGTCCCAGTCGGCACTCGTCAGCACCTCGCCCCTCTCGTCATACGTCAACGCAGCCTGCCTCGCTTCATCCGACATATGCACCCTGCGTATCCTGCCCTGCACGTTGCCGAGGATGCGGTTGAGCTCCGACTCCAGCTCGGACCGAGCCCTGCCCATAGCGGTCTCAAACAGGCCGTCCAACGATGGAAGCATCGATGGTGTTGCAAACGACTTTGTGAGCGCCGCAGATCGTCGCAGAGCTGCCTTTGTCACTTGGATGGCCCGTGATGATGCAGTTGAGAGAGAAGTGATGGTGGGTGGGTTCGAGGCTTGCAAGGAATGCAGCCGAGACTGCATGGCCTCAGCCTCGAAATTGGCTAGACGAGTTTGGTATGGAATGAAGGTCTCGAGGATGATCCTGAGCCATGTCTTGTCTGTTGTTGAGAGTGTGAGCAGCTTGCTGTCGATAGGCGCGGGCGAAGCGTCTGCATCTTCGTCTGCTTTGTCTGTTGAAGTCTTGGACTGTGGGACGATCGACTGGATCGCTCGAATCGCCTCTTCGGCGGCTTTGTAGGCGTCTGTGAGTGCGACGAGGAAGGTCTCCAGATCAGGAGCGCGCGTAGATTGCTGTATACAAGCGTGGATCGGTGGGTCGAGCCTGGCGAGGATGTCTGCAATGAGCAGCTGCGTAGCTCTGTTCGGGTCCGTGAAGAGCGAAGAGGAGGCAAGACGTTCCTCTCCCAGCAAGGCAAGTATGTCGCTGAAGAGTGCATTGAGCTGGGATGGCAGCGGTCTGTTGCTGGATTCGGAAGCTGTTTGAGACCAGCGCGACAGGAGTGCTTCCGAACGACTCTTTGTGTAGACCTGGAAGAAGACAGGCACACCGTTTTGTGTTTGCGCTAGCAGCTTGGCTGTGCGAGCAACCTTGTCGCCGTCTCGAGCAGCAATAGCTTCCTGTAGGACCGGGATGAGCTGTTCCTGTATTCTCCCAGTAAGGTTTTTGAGCAACGCTGTTCTCTCCTCGTTCGATTTGGCAGACCCACTGAACAATCGTAGAGAATCCGCCGCCTTTGCAACACGGTCGACCGCCTCCTGCCATCTCTGCTCTCCAAGAAGCATGACGACCTGTGCTTCCAGTGTGGACCATGTCTGTGCTTCTCGCAATGCGTGTCGAGATTCGATCAGGCCAGCCTTGGCTTTGGACATCGCGGCGATCCTTGCGAGGGCCGCATCGGTCGAGGCATCTTTCGTAGAAGACTGTGACTGCAGCAATGTGACGCGAGATTGAAGCGTTGTGGCTGTCTCGGACATGAGCTTGAGCTCGATACCGACCTTGGGGATGGTGGCTACGAGCGAAGTGATGATCTGATCAATGTTGGTGCGAGAAGCGTCGCGGGCTGAAGAGAGTGATCGTGAGAGTTGACGGAGCGCTGCCGAAGTTTCGTCCAGTTTCGACGTTGTAGAAGTGGACGGCACATCTGTGATATCAGGCTGTGCAGAGGAGGTCGAGACGAAGGCGGAAGCGTGACGATCGAGCCAAGCAGCCAGTTCGGATGCTCCGTTTGCGCTGCGAAGTTCTGCGATGGGATCCGTTTTTTGCTTTTGTGATGTAGAGAGGACGCTATCGGATGTGCCGTTTTCCGCAGCCACGGCCGGTGACAACGCCATGGTGAGTTCGAAGCTGTGTCAGCAGCGGCGAGTATGCCCGCTGACTCAAGAAGTCGGGTGTGAAGCGAGAGGGAAGAGGCTTGAATGTAGAAGGAAGAAGTGATGATTGCGAGAAATGCGGCCAGGGTCCACGCCAGCTTTCCTCAAGAACAACAGCAAACGCGGGCACAGGTCTGTGCTCGGTGATGCCGACTCCACTTTCTTCTAGCCCCGTTTTCCGGTGTGATTTTTTGGTCACAATTTCTAGCTCTGGTAAAAATTGTGACAGCTGCGAAAGCTTCTTACCTCGTCGACGACATCGAGCTATCATCACATCCACCATCTCTAGTCATGTCGGTCGCTACTCAGGCAGGTCCATCGACCTCTGTCGCCACATCAGGCAGCGCCGACCTCGCTGCTACCACATTCAAGCGTCTTCATCCCATCTCCTATCTTTCTCGCTTTCTCGATACTTCGATTCGCGAAGATGGCCGCACTCTTGCTGCCTTCCGCGATGCAACCTTAATTCTAGGCTCCATCTCGACTTCGGACGGCTCTTCCTTTGTTCGCATTGGCAAAACCTCTTGTATCGCTGCTATCAAGGCCGAGATCGCTCCTCCACAACTCTCACGCCCACGCGAAGGCTACCTCATCCCCAACGTCGAGCTTCCCGCCGTATGCTCGTCCAAGTTCAAGCCAGGTGCTCCAGGCGAGGAGGCTCAAGTCCTTACAAGCAGACTCTTGGCATTGCTCAACAGCTCCAATGTCTTGGAGCGCGAGCAGCTGTGCATCGAGCAGGGTAAAGCGGTATGGTGCTTGTACCTCGACATCAGCTTCATCTGCTTCGATGGTAATGCCATGGATGCCGCCATACTCGCCGCTGTAGCTGCCTTGACCGACACAAAACTTCCTCAAGCAACCTACGACGCCGACACTGAACTCGTCCGCTGCTCCTCCGACAATGGCAGTCGAACTGCTCTCCACCTCGATGAGATCCCCTTTGCATCCTCGTTTGCCATTTTCGAGAGCACCCATCTTCTCAGCGACCCAACTGCTTTCGAATCAGCACTAGCAGCTTCCCACATGACCATCGCTATTTCACTCAACCCAGCTTCCGTCTCCAAGTCATCAAAAGCAAAACCAACCATCTCGTATCTTCATCAGTCAGGGCGCATCTCGACATCCAGCCCAAACAAGTCTCGATCTTTCACAGATCACGACAATCTCCAGACTTGCATCGACCGAGCCCATTCCAGAGCAAAACAGCTTGCAGCCTTGTTGCGCAACGCTCGGTCTCAGTCTTGAATCCTTGTTCAGCCTTCGTCAATCATCACTCTTGTATTTGTACTCAACATTCTTCCATTCCCTAATCAATAAGAGCAGATCCATAAGGTCGTTTGCAGGAGCCTTTCCAAAGTGGGTGCCCGGCTGTGCTCGTCGGCAGAGCTTGACTGGGTGAAGGAATTCGCTCCGTTTCCTAGTGGTTGATGGTCATCATCTTCCAGAAAATCAATCAGTACCCAGCAAAGGCGCGTGCTCGTTCGCAAAGCTGATGCACCTTCATGCCCGCCTTGCTGCCTTTGAGGAAGACCGAGTTGCGTCGGACAGTCGAAATGATCCGCTCGCGCGTCTTTTGATCCACCGTCGTCAGCAGCTGCGTGACAATCTGAATGCCATGCGGAGCGAGACACACATCGATCAGAGGCGGTCGGCGTGGCTGCGAGCTCTGGCACAGGGCGTCCACATACTCCTGCAGAAATTGACGGTCGCCCGTCTTGAGTCCGCTCATCACCGCCTTTTGTCCGTATTGCGAGAGAGTCAGCTTGGAAGCCGATCGCACCAAGCCGCGCAGAGCAGACTTGCGCTCTTCCTCGGCACCGTGTTCGATGATATGCTGCACCACCCAAACCCCCCACTGATTCGTGGCGCATTCGTCCAATTCCTCGAGCACCTCTTGCATGCACAGCGCTTTCTCGGCTGGCTGAGCTGACTCGAAGATGTTCTGACAAATGATGCTGCCGGTCTCTTGTCGAGCAGTGCGCGCCCATCGCCCTTTGAGCTGGCAATTGATTGAGGCAAAGATTTTCTCGCGGAACTGAGGACGTGTACTCTCAGTCTCCAAGATGCGCTGCCAGACGTGGATTGAGTGGCGAGAAGTCAGCGTCTGCTCGAGTCGAGAGCCGAGCAACTCTTCGATTACGGCTTCGCGGATTGTTTCGTCACCTTCGAGAGCTTTTTGAACGACGTGGCACCCAAACTGCGACATGGTCAACTCGACAAACGCCCCTTTGAGATGCATTGCGGTTTCAGGTCGGATCTCAATCGCTCCCTGAACGAGGAAGTTGCCGTGTCGATCGTGAGAAAGGGGCACGATCCTAGCGCAGATAGCTTGAAGGATTTCGTCCTGTCGCTCGGGACTTCCGTTCTTGAGCTGCTGCTGGAGCAATAGACTGGCTTCCTGTCCGCGCTTGTCCAGTATCATGCCCACTAGGGTGGATGCAGGAGCATTCTCGAGCCTGGACGGAATGAACGGCGTCGATCCAGGCGAGCTTACGGGAGAGGTCCGCGACACGGGCTTCAAGCGAAGTTGGCCGGACAAAGATGCTGCCGAAGGAGAGTTTCCGAATGGGCTGGCAGCCTCCGCATTTTGCGTAAGGCCCGAGAAAGGGGAATCTGAATGAGTTGTCGCGACGCGTCGACTGAGCTCTGCTGCAGAGATCATGCTCGCCTTGAACTCCTTCGCATTCGTTATGCCGGTGCTTGGGCTAAGAGGACCTGTGGTATTCTTCTTTGGAGCCCACATTGATGCAGCTGTGCCGCATTCCTGCGTTCTACAGCTTGGGGCTTGGGCTGTAGTTGGCCTTTCAGGTTCGTGGTAGACTTGCACAGGGTTTGCTCCCTCCTGCACTCGTCGGAATCGAGGCGAGGACGTCAAAGGCGGATGATGGACACAGCCCGAGGTGGGGCGGTCAGGGCCGTGAGCATCGAGAGATCCAGATCCGATGTTGATGCGGACCACCTCTTGCGCCATGCGACGCAGCGCCATGTTTTCAAGCTTGAGTCGCTTCAACTCTTCTACTACGAAATCGGGCAGAGAATTGTGTGGAATGTCAAGAGGACCAGAGCTCTGTGTGGGAAGCTCCCGGGACGACTGAGTATAGACAGGAGGCACAGGTAGGCCTGAAGCTGAGAAAAGATCCGAGTATTCCGAGCTGAGGTCGGAGCCCGGTTCAGAGGCGGCAACATATCGATCGTCCCCGTAGAAGCTAGAAGATGCAGAAGCAAAGCGCTGATGCATAGGCATACCACAATGGGCTTGGTGAGATGGCATGGGAGTAGTCGTGATGATAGGAGGGGTAACGCCTTCCCGCCACTTCTCCGTGTCGCTCCACTTCCGTCGCACCTGGTCTTGTGGCGTGTGCCAAGGTGAAGGGTTGAAAGGACCGTATCTGGAACCTCGCTGGTCTAACTCCATACACTTGTTGTGCTGACTGGCCAAGGAAGAATCGATTTTGGGCACATCGTAGTGTCCTGCGGGGCGGGTTTGCTGATCGACTGCCTTCCATGAATCCGTGCCGGCTGCATTTAGAGGTGTGGCAAAGGAAGCAGAGGGCCAGATGTCCGATATTTTTGCTCGGATGCCGTCAGGATCATCCATTGTTTTTCTTGGCGTGATGGTTTCTTGGTCTCCGTACTGAGAGGTTGGTGTCTCGAGGTTTGGCTTGAAAGAGAATGCCATCTTCGACCCCTTGAATTGAGCTGACGATGTGGAATGTCGAAGCGGGGGGAGACGAGGAAAGGGGAGAAAAATCTTCCGTTGGTTTTGCGCAAACGCTGTCTAGTAAAGTAAGCAAGGTTTCAGTGTAGGTGATCAAACTTTGGATGTTGTGTGGCTGTCGAAAATGAGCTCGCCGAGTCGTCCCAGGTGGAAGATCCAATTGGATGGCTAGCTCGAAAGCAAACGGAAAAGCAGCAATAAAAAAGAACAATGGTGCAGGGAACGTTCCAGGAAGGGATGTTACGAAGCAAAAGTTGCGAGAAGGCTGCTAGAACCAAGCAAGAAGGGTAGCAAGAAATAAGCAGCAGACTTGACGAGGAAGCAATCTTGAGGGCAACATTCGATCAGAGAAGAGGCGAGCTTTAAATGGTTCTGAGCTTCTCGTGCAGCCGGAAACTTTTGCTCGAGCAGCCAAGTGCATACAGTCCCGTTCGGGTCTGCCGAATGCTGCAAGAACGATGCGACTCTTCCGGTGCACCAGCGAAGTCTGCACCTGCCTCGAGACGTGACGGCAATAGGTGATACCCGGAGAGATCTGGAGTGATCTTACGGGTCAAATTGGCCCATCACACAAAGTTGCTTCGCCAGCTCTCGCTCAAAGCACTTTGGCGTTCCGGACCTGAGCCTGTTGCACCTAAACTTTGCTGCAGCCTAGGCTCGCGCTCAGTTGGGCCGATTCAGTCAGCATGGCGGTGGCAAGTGCGCTTAGCTGAGTCATGGACGTTCCCATGACTCGGAATGGGCGAGTGATACAGAAAGAGGGTAGCTGCAGACCGCATACAGAGACTTGTTTGCTGAGCTGATACGTGACAGGGGAGCTGAAGATGGAGTGACAGTGATTCTAGCTAAGAAAGATGGCACTGCTCGACAAGGTGCCCGGCAATGATGCTCTGACGTGTCGACACTGGAGGCGGGAAAAAACCCGCGCACGACTTCACAATTTGCGAACTCGAGGAGGACTGGGGCGAGAAAAGGCGAGGCCCGGGTGTCTGCAAGTCAAAAGATGGGCACTCTATTCCATGGCAACCCAAACTTGACCACGCGTGTAGAGAACGAACGGTCTCTGCTTTTTGCAGAGTGCTGAGTGTGTGAAAGCTCAACTGCTCGGCGACTTCCGATGGGCATCCAGGCTGCAAGAAGAGCGCAGTAAGGCTCTGAGCCCCACAGGAAGCCCAGTTAGATGCGGCGTCTAAGATAGACCGAAGTCCCACCACAACAACTCATGCAACGATGTTGGGCGGAACCTGCAGTAAAGCCTCGAAACTTTGAAGCCCCAAAGCCTCGCAGGCTTGCCTTCAAGTTTGACAGATCCCCTCAAATATTCGTGCTGCTTCTGTGCACAAATGGCGTTTGCATGACCCCGCGAGAAGGCGTCTAGCGAAGGTGTGATTACAGAGATGCAACGCTATGAAGTGGAGTCCAGAATAAACGCTATAAGACGTGCAACTGCGATCTGCGCTCACCATCGGCATTGCGTTGGAATCAAACCAGCTCAAAGACGTTTTGTTGCGCACACCTTGAGATGCTTGTGGACAATGCTTGTAGCTGTTGTAGGAATTTTCGCATTGCTGCTCAGCTAGAAAATTGCTTAGAAGAACTTCGCGTAGCGATCACAGGCGCAGCATCGATATCGACATCGACGCTGGATGCTCCAAACATGGCAGGATCCTCCGAGCCTTCAACGTCCGAGCCGCCATCAGAGTCGTCCAGGCCCAGAACCGCATCGGCCTCGCGCAGGATTTGAGAGATGGTCCGTTCGTGGCGAGAAGGCGCCGCTGTGCTGGTCTCTGAGCTCTTGCTTTTGCTAGGCTTGGCGTCTCTGCCCTCCGAAGTGTCCTTGTCCTTCTCTTTGTCTTTTGACTTGTCTCTTCCGAGCGTGAAGCCACGAATGCCAAGCTTTTTCTTGATGTCAGCCGACGAGCTAGTGCCTGGTGAGGTGGAAAAGTTGTTTTGCCAAGGCGACAGAGCTGGATCGATCGGTCGCGAAACGTCAATCGCCCGCCGCGACGATGAGACGGCTCCTCCTCCCCCGCTGCTTGTTGATAGAGACGAGACCTGGCGTGAAGAGCTGCGTGAATTTGTAAGCCCGACTCCCAGACTCGTATCACGCGCTGGGCTCGGCACCGGTGAAGTGGACGTGGATGCGGATGCGGAGGCAGTCTTAGCCGGAGTCGATGCCGGACTGACAATGCTCAACCCCTTCGGAACGCTGCCGGTACTAGCGACATGAGCTGTTCCCTCGACTGGCGGCAACGAGCTTTGTCTCTCGGTCTTTGTAGGCTCCGCATCGTGGCTTTCGAACCGCGAAGCAATCAACACTGCTTGAGCCAGTGCGAATTGCATATCCTCGTCGGTCTCGGCAGTCTCGTCCACGGCAGCCTCAGTGGAGGCCTGGCTCTGAGACTTGATCGGGTCCTCCGATATCTCTTTGGTTGGTGTTCGGTCCTTGTCGTTTCGAGACGGACTCTCCCTGCTGCTGAGCAGCTGTTCGCCGTCGGAGACCGGCGTGACCGTCGAGATGGTCGGCTTGCTAACCTCTTTTGGCTTTAATTCTGTGCTGGACTCGGACGAAGCAGCCGTGTTTGAACTATCACTCTTAGCATGCTGAACCGGCACTGAAATGGGCTCGCTTGTATCGACTGAGCTCTTGCCAGAGACCGATTCGGGTGCGTCCGCTTTCGCCCTCCCCACGACGCTTTCTGCGCTTGCTCTGATTGGAACAGACTCGGTGAGCTTGCTATTATTGCTGGTGGGAGCGGCGATCACCTCCTCTGGCGCTGCCATCGATGAGGTCTTGTCATGGTCGTTCTCGTCTTTGGCTGTTGCTCTGACCTCCGAAGTATCGCCTGCTCCCGTACCATTCGTGACCGATGAAGCTTTTGTAATGGAGGATCTATCGGCGTCTCCCCGGATTGACGATGAGTCCGAAGCCTTCTCTGCAATCACTGCGCTGTCACCTTTCTGAGCAGAACTTGGCGCTGAATCCGAGGTCTTTTCTGTTGAGGTGGCCTCCTGGAGTGCGGTCGTCGGCTCTGCCGATAGCTGTGCTTTGCTGCTGCCCTCTTCTGGTTTCGGATCGGGTGCGACCGACGACAAATCAGTCGCGGTGGATGTTTGTGCTGATAGCGCTGAAGTGCGGCCTGATGCAGTCGAAGCATCCGCAGAGACATCCTCGGCGGTCGTTGTGATGTGCAAAGCAGGCTCCAGACCGCCCAGCTTCTTGCTCAGCCCCACGTCGTTGCCCAGACTCGATCGAGCCGAGCCATACCCTTTCTCTTTGGCCTTGGACACCATATCTCTGGCAGCCGCCTCATCTCGAGCTTTATCCGCTATCGAGGACGGACGATGCACGCGGTCACCACCTAAGCGGAGACCTTGTGGGATGGCACCATGTTCAAGGAACTTGTCCACCTCATCGTCGGCAAGATCGACATTGCTGAGTCCCAGTGATGCAAACAGGTCGTCCAGATTGTCTTCGCTGATGATTTGCTTCATTCGACTCTCTTCCATGGCATCATCTAGTGTCTTGCCTTGCGACACTGCCTCTCGAAGGAGCGCCCCCGATGTCTTTCGATTCGATGTCAGAGCGGCTGCCTCAGCTGCAAGCGCCTTGATGGAGCGTTGAGTTGCCGAATAGCGTGCCATGGGTGAAGAGCGGGTTCCACCGCTGCCAGGCTGACCGGACGACCCGGACGGTGCACGTTGATGTGTTGTACTCGATCCCATTTTGGCCAGCCGTAGAGGCTTGATTGCGGCTTCTTGAGATGGGACGTACTTCTTCTCCGGTGCTGCCGAAGCTGTTGGTTGCGATGGAAGCTTGCCAATGTCAGCGAGAAGAGCGTCCACATCGGCATCGTTGATTTCGTCCTCCTTGATGTTGAGAGACGAGATGAACTGGTCTGCATCAGGTTCTTTCCACCGCCCGGCACCTTCGGCCGCGTATGGTAGTGTCGGGTATAAGCTTGGATCCTTGGAGCTCACCGCAGACTGAGCAGGATGAGGGGCTGATGATGATGCTGCTTCAGCCGCAGCTGGATTGACACCAAGGAATAGCTCGAGCTCGCCAAATTCGACTGCCTCTTCAAACTCGTCGAATGAACCCACCCATTCGTTATTGACTAGGATCCCAGGAAGTTGTGGATCTTTGGCTTTTCGTCGCCATCTGCTCTTGGCTTCGTCATCAGACGCGAGGTCGTGGTAGACGTAGGGGATCTTTTTGACCGCCAAGACCGAGGTGTAGCGCTCATGCCGGGTTCGCACCTTGACATTTGATAGGATCGAGGTGCTGAAGAGCTCCACTGTCGGTCCAGTCATTTTGTCGATCCTAGAATGCTGTCACTTGGACAACGCTGTGACGCATCAGCTTGCCAGGTCTGGTGTCCAAGATAGCGATGGGACTCCCAACTTCCCTGTGCAAGGACTTGCACCTGCACATGCACCTCTCCTGCCTGAAAGGGTCGTACTCGTCAAGTATGCCTCCAGCTGCAGTCGATTGTCGTTTGGGGTCGAATTGTGTGGTGTCTCCAACGTACCAAGGGTTATAGGCCACTGAACGTCACCTAGTGGGCTGGAACAATGGACCCAATCGACCAGGGTAGGACCAGCATGGTTCAGTTCGGCGTGGGCGGGGCCGTGCATTATACAGTAGCCTTCCTGCAGCTGGACTTGCCATTTCTCCACACGAGCTGGTGCACTCGCACACACCTGGCACAGAGACAAGCCCGGCTTTCCAACACGCAACACGCTTCGCGAGTAACACGCATATTCTCATCAAGACCCTTCGGAAAGATCTCGGACGACAGGAATCCAGCATCGAGTCTGGTCGGGTCCGACCCCTGCCGGCTGAACAAGGAATGGATCGGGAAAGCAGCCAGCCTTCTTTCCATGACGAGCCTAGAAAATTACGCATTGTGCGGATTACAAATCGCAGGCAGGGTGAAGCATCTTCAGGCTTTCGTTTCAAGTCGCTGAAGGATGAAATTCAGGAACCTTGAATTGATTTCATCCCAGCGTAACAGATTGGATACAAACTTGCTGCAGGCCGAAATTCGAGGAAGGCAACCTGATTTCAACTTCAGTGCTGCATTTTCAACTGGACTCGAATGGACTCGATGAAGGCTTGGAAATTCAAGTGGGAATGAAGCGTTGGAATTCACATCGCCTGAATTTCAACGCATCATTCCGGCTACGCCCAGTGCACTCTCAGCAGCACGGTCAGACAGAGATCATCGCCTGCACAGCTGTCTACTGGAAACACAGATTGGCAAAGAAGACGAGGACGAGCCATTTGCCTAACACAGTTTGGCGGTCGTCTCGCGATTTTCTTCTTGGCTGGTAGAATCGGTCTGCTATCGCATCAGCCTCCACGCCGTTTCGTAGATCTTCGTTTCTTTCTCTTACGAACCTACACCATCCATCATTATCGTCTTCTTCACCTGCTTCGACATCCGCGTCAGCACATCACAATGATCGGCCAGAACGTTGCTCGCGCTTCCCGAAGCGGCCTCCGCGCTGCCCACCAACTCGGCCGCCGTTCCATGGTCACCAAGGAGGAGCGATGGACTCTCGAGGATGCTCGCAACGCCGGCTCCTTCATCGAGGGCCCCAACAAGGTTCAGCTTTCTCACGTCGTCCCCAACATCGAGGCCAGCTGGAAGACCTTGTCAAAGGAGGAGCAGTACGGTGTTTTCCGTCAGTTGGAAGAGCTCCAGAGGAAAGACTGGAAGGAGCTTAGCGTTGACGAGAAGAAGGCTGGTAAGTATAGCATCTACTTTAAACCGCCTGTCCGCCGTATTTGCGGAAGTGTTTGCTATGATGTTGATCATGCGAAGCACGCAGGATTGCGCTCGGACCAAGGTGCGCCTTGGTGGTAGGCGCAGCAGTATCCACCGACTGCCTTGATGGCTTTGCTGCAGACACGTTTGCAACCGCCCTTGTCCACGATCCGTTAACGTATCCAGCATCACCACAAATCGCCTTGGCGCACTCTCATAAATCGAAACAAGAAATCGCTGACCTTGCCTGATCTATCGCACCATCCACACAGCTTACTTTGTCTCTTTCGGTCCCCACGGCCCCCGCAAGCCCATCACTGCCTCTGGCCAGGGTGCCAAGACTTTCGCCGGTGTTCTCGCCGCTCTCGGTATCACCACTGGTGTTTACTACGCCATGCGCGCCAACGGTAAGTCCATAATCTGCATACTCCGACAACATGCCAGGAGTCACACTTGCTTATACCATTCTTCCCGCTCGACTCCGTTTGATTTCATCTCCGATGTCATTCTCTTATGCAACAGGTGGTGCCCCCGTCAAGACCATGACCAAGGAGTGGCAAGAGGCCTCCAACCAGCTCGCTCTCGAACAGAAGCAGAACCCCATCACTGGTATCTCCAGCGAAAACTACAAGGGCAAGGGTCACGTTCAGTCCGCATAAGTTCGATCGAAGCTCTTCTTCATGCCAAAATATCCATTCAACCGCACACACACATCTCCTTTGTCTCACATGCGCCGTCTTTTGCAGGGAGGGAAGACAATCTAGAACGATTTTGCAAAGCATCCGCCACGTCTTGTCCGACTTCTTTGATCACACGCACACGACTCAGTACAGCATCTGTGGCTCGACACATTGGAGCACCGCTTTTTTACTTGGCAGAGAGGATTTTACAACTTGGAGGATGGCTCGTCAAGCAGCTTGACTCCAGTAAGCTTGCTCAATTCTTCTAGAGCTGGCGTCGAGTCCGTCGAGTTGACGCCTGTTGGGGAAGGATACAAGGGACATTAGCCAGACACAAAGAGGAGAGATGTCTCAGAGTTCACTCTTCTGGTCTGAACGCTGAGCTTATCCTGAGGCGAGACAAAGCCTCAAGCACTTCGTGCTTTGACAGTACAACACCGAACCGATTTTGGATGGGGGCTACACTTACGGATGGTGGTGATACCAAGTTTCTGCGCCGCTTTGAGATTCGGCCCGATATCGTCCAGGAAGACGACCTCGGAAGCTTTCACCTTGAGCAGATCGAGCGCATGCTTGTAGAACTCGGGATCCGGTTTTCTGTTGTTCCAAGCGGTTAGTCAGGATAGGAACGTACAGAGCGTAGTCAGTGAGTGAGCGCCACCAAGCAGATGAGCAGTCTGCGCGACTTTGCGCAGGGGTCATGGTCTCGGCAACCTACCTTTTGCCAACGACGGCACTCTCAATGTAGTGATCAAACATGTTGCGGAGGTCATTGTGAGCCTGGTCGAAACCAAGGTGTTTGAGCTCCTCTTCGAGCGTTGGCGCCTTGCCTGCCTTGCCCTGTGCGTTGGCGGGGATCTCGGTCGGCGGTGAAAAGTTGTTGGTCAACGCAGCAACGGTGAATTTGCCGGTCTCTGTGTCAACGTGACGGGCACCAACAGATCATAGTTAGCAATCGATCTTCTCTCTGTCTTTGTGACGGTGGCTGTGCCTGCTCACCTTTCAAGCGCTTGATCGCCTTGCGCATTTTTGGATCGACTTGGGAAGAGGATTGCATCATTCGTCCGAACATCTGTGCAGCAATACCCAGGAGAGACGATGCGAAAGGTTTAGAATGTTGTGCCTTTGCCTGTCTGGTAGGTGTGTGGGGGGGCTCACCTCTCGTCCGTCGATGTGCAGCTTTGTCGGCAGCTTAGGGACATCTGATGCGTAGCAATGCAAAGGCGACAGTCAGTGTCCTTGCTCGTGGCTAGTTGGAGTAGGAGAAAGAATCGGCTTACCTTGCCCACGGCTCTTGCAGAACTTGATGTATGCTTCGTTGTTCTTCTCGACATCGCTGAGCTCCTCTCCGAATTTGCGGTAGAAGGTGTAGAGATCCAACTCGCTCCTCTCGAATTTCTGTATGTGGTTGGCAGCATCAGTATCGAGACTCGTGTGCTCTGGTCGATCAGGGCGATGCGCAACTTACCTGAAATGCTCCTCCGTGACCCTTGGCGGTGATGGCCACGTTCAGGTACTGGAATGGCAGTCCATGCTCCTTCTCGACCCTGGCGAGCGCATTTGTGTACAACTCGAGGCGTCAGTATCGCTGCTACATCCCCGAACGCATTCGGCGCCTCTTGTTCGAACTCACTTGTTGATAGCAAACAGAGGGCTTCCCACCACCACACCGCCAATGTCAAAGATGACGGCCTTGAAAGTCATGCTATACGAGCCTTCCGGATGCAGCCTTCTCGTTGTTTAGGAATGTGGCTGTGAGGCGCCGCGATGCGATTGTCTGTGCCGATGCTTTGAATGCTGAGCAAGTTGGTCGAGAGCGGTCAAGGCGGGATTGGACCCTGTGGGAGATGGTAATGCACACTTGGCGTAGCCGGAAGTCGGCTCGACGAAATTGCCGGCAGACTTTCAACGCGTTTCTTCTGGGCATTTGCTCTACACAGCCCCCGCACACAATCGAGCCACAAGATCTATGTATGCAGACCACATGAACGATTAGTCTTGCTCGCAGCGGCAGCACTCGTCGCAACGACTGACTCTCAAGAACATCAACGTATGCTGTTTGACTGCGTTCCACGTGTCCCATCATCAGCTTTGCAAGTTAACTTAGCCGTGTTTAGCCTAGTCGGTATCATGCAAGTCATCCAAAAGTCATCAATAGTGTGGGGTTCATTCATAGATGCGGAATCGCTTGATCCATGGCGAAGAAATCATTTTCGCATACACCAACCTTCCTGCTCAGAAAGTTTATGATAGTAACAAGTCTACCTTTTATGATCGTGATATTCTAGAGACTGAGAAAATCATGTTTTGCTGAGATCATGGTTGAAGCGTGCGTGAATTTCACAGACCAACAAAGCGGGTTTGCATCTCAGAGTAGCTTACGGGTTGACTTTCTAATTGCACCCCAAGCTCAAACGTTCTCGAAATTTCCTTCGTCTGAATGAATTGAAATATCAAACCTACTGTCACGCAGATAATCTTTCTGGATAGGAACTCGGATTGTGACAGACAATCAGAATGCCTTCACATGTCACTTGGATAAGTATGACGCTGACGCCCGACGTTTTTCTTCAATGCTCCTGATTTTGAGCTTGAACTGCAGTGACTCCAATAACACACAATCAACGTTTGGTGTTCTGGGCTGGTTACGAATAAGGGTGCTTCATAACTTAACTTACCTATTGCAACAAGATTGTGACAGATGAATAAATTGTCACATTGTACGAGCTTTCGGCAAATCTATGATTGATGCAGCACATCACCAGGCACTGTGTATCACTTTTGCTCGCAACTTACATAGGCACAATCACGACTTGAAAGCTACAAAATCTGAGCCATTCAGTTTGTCAGTTTGATTCTCATATTGTCCTTTTCACGAAAAGGACAATATGAGAATCAAACAAGATTACATGGTCAGGCTCACAAATCAATTTGGGCATTTCAAGGAAATCAAAACGTGGATGGCCTGTCTACAGCAGCATTTTTTCATCGAATCTGATTTTCTTCAGTGCGTAAGTGAATCATTAGATGTGTCACCGAACGTGGCAAATGACAGGTCAAGGGCTTTGTCGTGAGAACGTCGTCATAAATCGGGAAAAATGATGCTGTCCCTTTCTCGTCTTGAACCTCTGTGTGACAAGGTATGAAGTCGCTACTTGCCCCTCACCAAGTCATTTAGCGTCATCCAGGAAAACACGGAATCTTCAAGTCAAAAATATCACATAAGTTAAGAGCGCTGAACTCGTCCAAAAATCATAGATGAGATCCGCCGTCACCTGAAGGATCCTTACAACATTAAGTATATTCGAATGGCCAGACCCTGACAGAAGCCGAATCTTGACAACGATAATGTGCAATTAATCACCAAATTTGTGCGATCTATTGGTGTCTTTGTACGTCGTTTGCAATTCATTCGAAGATTCACAGAGAAAGCCCGAATGTTATGTATGCATTTAACTTATGAGGGGCGAAATTGAGGGCACTTTCATTCACCTTCGAAAAGATGCGATCAGTTAGAACGACGAGAGCATCCTCTCATGCCCGGTTTCAAACACTGCGGCTGACTCCATTGAAAGCAGCCACAACGCAGCCACAACGCACAATTGATATGGTCGAGGAAGCGAGCTTGCAACATTAGTCACCTGGGAAGGCCGGGCATGGGAGCCTTACAAGATGCAAGGTGATGAGCACCGACCCCATGGTAGAACATCTTTGCGTGCGTGCTTGCGTGCGTGCGTGTGTGGTGAGGGATCGACATACAGCGCCAACCCTGCCTTACATTCTCTCATTCTCTCAACGCATTCCCCAGCTAAGCTGGTTGACATTAGCGGAACGGCAACACTCACGACCATCTCCTCCTCGTCCTCCTGCTCCTCTGGTGGGTCTCTGTGCTGTTTCCGAGTGGAATGTTGAGCGTATCCTAGCTCAACCACAGTTGAGGAGATTTACAAGTGATCAGGCGAAGACGCTTAGGCTCTCCCCGTCTTCCTTCTGCTAGGACGAGGGATGTCCTCCCACAACTCACGCTGGTCGTCTTGCAGCGCCATCACTCACTCACTCAGACGCACATGGGCTCTGTCCCCCTACGAAAGTTGATCCGTCACCGACTGCGTAGATTGGCATCTCCTTGAGCCTCACCCTTGCATGGGGTGGTCCTTGAGTAATACATGTTGACTGACTGGATGAGACTGTGTCTTGCAATTGAAGAGCAATGTTGTGAGCCAAGAAATCACATCAGTCGATGACCGGTCGAACCCAATGTTCGAGCAGAAAAAGTGCATTACAGTCTCCACCTCCCGAGAAAAGCTTTTATGATAGTATTGCCATCGTCACACACACGAGCACATCACTCTCACACCCTTGTCACCCCATAATCACCCCGGAGAGCGATGCAGTACAGTCTACGACAAGTCCCATCTCTCACGCAAACTATAAACAACGGCTTGGATTTCGGTCGACAAAATCTTGACCCCGCCTCTTGTCCACCTGCCGCACTGTGCTTAGCCTCATCCTCCACCACTCCTGCTCTTAGCCATCCACATACTCCCTCGTGTCGTCGTACAAGATCGTTGCCTTGCACAATCCACTCAAGCACGCGCAGGGCGATGCGACGCTCGCAAAGCATGTCCCGAAGTTCAAATTGGCAGCCAAGCTCGCTGTCTTCACGCATCAGCACGAGCCATGCCCGCATCCCCGCACACACGTTGAGATACAGTACCGGTATGTGATGCAATGCAAGTCAATGTCCATTTCATGCGTCAAATTTATGAGAAACAAAAATTCTTGTTCATGCTCAGATCCATCCCGCGCCATCCTTCTTCTTTCCCTTCTCCTCCTCCCTCTCTTCCTCATCTGCGTGGTCCTGCGACCCGCCGTCGATGCGCTTCATCACCTCGCCCCACGCCGACGCCTCGAACGACTCTAATACCGGCGAAGCCCTCATCTCCAACTCCCGGAGCGACTTTTGCGATCCTGACGCCGCCAACGTCGTCGTCTGCGCCGGCAGGGCTGGTGGGGGGATTTGGAGCGTCAACGTCGGCTGCCTCCTCCCTTCGTCATGCACCATGATCGTCGGTACGCTCTCCTCCACCCTATGCATCTCTTCCCGCAATGCAAGGAAACGACGCCTCCAGTAGCCGACTTGGAGTAGGCCGCGCACGCGGTCGAGGCGGACACGGTCCTCGATCTGCTCGACGAGCTGCTTGCGCTCGATGAGCTCTTCAATGTTGAGCGCCTCGCTCTCGTCCACGAGCTTAGTGCGCGCCACGAGGAGGAACATGTCCGTGAATGAGATGCCGCCTTTGCGCGCATCTACCTGCGTGAGGGCTTCCTGGTATAGACGGTTGAAGCGTTCGCGGCGCATGCGCAGTTCGGCAGCATCGACCCCCGCGAGGGCCTGGGCTAGCCGTGAAGCATAGCTCGGCGCTGGTGGTTGCTCCGGAGTAGGTGATGGCCAGCGGAATAAGCCTTGGCCCTTGTCCTTGCTGTCCCGCATTGGCGAGCGCAGTGGCGACGATGCACTCTTGAAGAACTCGAGCGCACCCTTAGCCTTGCCTCCCGCACCTGCACCTGCACCCGCACCGCCTACTGTCGGACTCGACGGCGCCGCTCCATCCGCACCCATTTTCGCCTTTAGCACCTGCAGCCTGCATTCTGGCGGATACAACCCGACCTCAAGCGCGCCCTTGAGCTCTGCGAGGAACGGCACGATCTGCTCCTTCTTGATATACCCTTTCCTCGCCGCGTCGAACTTGGCCCATGTGCTCTTGAATTGCCTAATATCGAGCGGTGTCAGCATCGCCTTGCTGCCCAAGTCGACAATATACGAAAAATTCTCGACGACAGTACCGGTGAACATGTTGAGGAAGATGTACATCGAAATGACGTTCCATCCGATAAACAGCACGTAGGCCCACGACTCGCTGCCGCAGTCTGTGTTGAGATAGCTCGCTGCGGGCGTGCATTGCGGTGGGGAGACGGTGTAGTCGTGCATGAACGAGTTCCAGCCTTCGCCCGTCGAGATCATGCTGAGGAACACCATGGTGCCGACGAATGTGGAAAAGTTCTTGGCGTGCGTCTCGTTGGAGCCCCACTTGGTCAGGCCGAACACTTCGACCAGCATGATCGCCCACACCAGGAACATGGTCAGCCATAGCAGGAACAGACTGAGGATGGCGGGGAGCGATGCAAATGCCGTCTTGAACAGCTGGTTGAGCGCGCGGTTCTTCTGCACCAGCTTGAGCGCCACGCACGTCAAGAACAGCTTCTGCAACTGAACCACCGCCGACGAATCGACCCGTCCGCCCATCAGAGGCAGCGTCGTTGCCACCGTTCCCGACACCACGAACAGATCGTACAGGTTCCACGGGTTCTCTCGGTAACTTCTCCAGCCAAGGCCCAGCAGACGCGCTACAATGTCGAGCGCATACACCGCCGTATACCCGAGGTACAGCGCGTACCGCAGCTGGTTCGCCCACTCCGGATCCGTATACTGCTGCGTCATCAGCGTCACGATCGTCGCCAGATACACCATCGTCATGGCGCGGCTCCACCATCCGTTCTTGTTGAGCATGCGGTCGTAGCACCACGCCCTCACTGCCTGCGTCGGCCTTCGCTTGGGCCGTTTCGACGGTCGCTGTCGCAAAATGAGCCTGCGCAAATCGATCCACTGCCTCTGTGCCGCCGTTTGGAACGCCGCTCCTGAGAACGTCTGGAAGTTTTCGATAATGACCGACACGAACAGCGTCAGCACGGTGGTACTTCCGACGAGATTGTAGATGAGGAAGAAAAGCGAGTTGACCTGACGATTGTCGTTTTGCAGCTGCTGATCCTTGCCCGCGACGCTCATCGCGGTGGTCATGACGTTGATCCATCCTTCGAGCGAAATGATCTCGAACAGGATCAGTAGGGCCGCCTTGAAGTCGTCGAACGAATACACACTGCCCTCGGTCGGGTTGCCCCAAACACGAGGCGCTAGAAAATTGAAGCTCCTCGGCGAACTAAGGTACTCGCCGTGGCAGTCGAACTTGGTCTGGATCGAGTTGGACCCGTCGTTGCACGAATACAGCAGACCTGCGAACAGATTCTGGCCCCAAACGGCGTACGGGATAATGTAGAGGATCGAGAGGATGGATGCGTCTAGAATCCTTCCAGCTCCTGCGATCATGACCGCATGGAACGTGTCACGCATCAGTGCCGACAGGTTGATCAGCCTCAGCGCACGGAACGCCTTCAACGCTCGAGTGAAGCGCGACACACCTCCGATCACCGCCAGCTCGGTAGTGACGTTGATCAGCAGTGTAATCAACACGAACAGATCCAGCGCGTTCCACACACTGAGCACGTAGGCATTGGGCGTGAACGCAAGACCATCCGCAATTGTCTTGACGAAGAACTCGGCCAAAAAGAGCGACGACAGACTCAGCTCGAGGATAGAAAACCACGAAGCGCGAATTAGACCGTACTTGGCATAGTAGTCACGTCGATACACGGGCGTAGCGATGGCAGCCGATACAACCGAGCCGACGATGCCCAAGAACACAGCCGCCTGGAACAGCTTGTGCCGGTATGGCGAGACCGGCCGGCCGAACAGTCTCTCACCGTATGAGGACGGTACCAGGCTCTGACAGAAGCGTCGGAAGCGGTTGTGGTTGGAGAAGAGAAAGTACGACTTGTCGTACGACGGGTGCGTGGCGATGAACTGCGCTTCGCGGATACGCGGATCACTGTAGGAGCGCGGCAGGAATGCTTTCGAAGAGGGATCGTTCGCGCCGCCAAATACTTTCAGACCTAGATCCGAACGCATTCGCTCCAGCCGTCTCTCGTTTGCAAACTGGTAAGCGGCCTGATCGGCGGGATCCGCGTCGTACGCAGCACCCGGTTCGCCCGCATTGAGCAAGTCGTCAGCGTGGATACTACTGCGTAGCCTTCGAGCCTGCAAGTTGTCGAGGGGCACCACTTCCTCCGGCTGATCCAACCTCAGCATCCTCCTCATCGTCTTGACCGTGCGATGCGCTGTCGCTGTCGACCCCTCCATAACATGATGAATCGATAGCGGCCTTGACTTCTTTTCATCCTCTGCCCGCTTATTCAGTCCCGACCCTCCGATGATCTTGTTGGTCCGCGAGCCCGCATCGCTCTTGGCCGGGTCGGACGATCTCGACCCAATGAATGCTGCATTGCGCCTCTTGAGCCAGCGATACGGACTAAGCCTGTTGAGCACACGCGCAGTCCACGTGAGCGGCTGTGGCTCGTTGCGACGCAGATACTGTTCCAACTGCTGCTGGCGCTTTTCATGCTCGGCGACGCCAAAGTTCTCGTTGATCACGGCAATGAACATCTGGAGCACGATAAAGTTGGCAAACATGAACCAGAACGAGAAAAAGATGGCGGCGATCACCGCCTGCTTGAACTCGGTCTCGGCTGCCGCGGCGCTGAAGAGGACGTCGGTCCAGTTTTCCGAGGTGAAGATCTGATACATGGCGAGGAACGAGTTGAACGAATGCTTGAACGTCATCTCGGTCCAGTTGCCGTCGTTCTCTTGAGCAATATCGCCACGGAAGAGCTGCGTTGCGATCAGAGAGGCTAGACCTACCATGAGAAGCAGGAAGAGCACCATGTTGAGCATCTTGTTAAGCGAGCCGAATGCGCGAACCAGAAGCACGCGCATGCGCGGGATCGCGGCGATCACTCGGTAAAACCTCGCCAGCTGGAAGAATGTGAGCCAGGGGTAGACTTGTGAGTTCTTGATGACAGGAACCTGGATGATACTGGTAACGACCGCCAGAAAAAGATCGGCGCGGTTCTGTTTCGACGCCAAAAACCCTCTCCAGTCGCCGTCCAGGACGAACGCCAAGGACCGCATTGCGATCTCAAAGTCGAACGCCAGTGTGAAATAGAGCTCGATCCTCCCACGTCGATGAATCTCTGGCGGCGGGAGGTAGGTTGCCCGTGACGCCTGAATAGCCAGATCAAAGATGATGGCAAGGATCCAGAGGTACTTTGTGTAGCCCCACACCCGCTTGAACCCGACCGCCAAGCTCTTGAGCCTACCCTTGCTTGGCTGTTTTTCATTTTCTGTAGTGCTGTCTTCGAGCTTCTGATCTGCAAAAGCACTGCGCTGCGTTCGCGCTGTGAGCGTGGCGAAACTATTGGTGATGACGGCGACGAACAAGTTGGCGAGCCAAAAGTTGAGGATGATGATGCCCACGATAAAGTAGATGCACGAGGCGTAGTAGTCGGCATCGATCATGTCGTACATGGTCTGTGACCAGTTGTTGGCGGAGATGACAATGACGACCTCGAGCAGCGAGGCGAGGATGTTGTCGAACGACTGAGTGTTGTTGTTTTGGTTGACAGCTTGCTCCTGGCAGATCTGGCCCATGGGGCAAATGAAACCTTTGGGTGCCAAGCCCGAGGGCGAATTGTCCTGCAGCACATGTCCGACTTTTTGGCCAGACTGGGTAACAAAGCCTCCGCACAACTGACTGAGAGTGGTATTGCCGCCCGGTTCCAAGAAGACGCAATTTCTACGGTAAGAGCCTTGAAAGCTCTGAATCCCGATGATGCCGAACAGCAGCATGGCGAAGCCAGTGAAGAACGAAACACTGAGCAAAATGTAGGCCGACAGCTTGAGCGAGTGCAAGATGGTGGATGTGCCACTGGTTGCCGTCAAAAGTCGAGCACAGCGAAGCACACTGATGGCTCGAAAGATGTAGATGTGATGTGAGTTGGTAGCCTCTTGTCCCGTCATCGCTAGAGCAAAAGCGATCCAGAAGGAGAGCACCGCAACAAAGTCGACGCGGTTCCAAGAATGGCGCAAAAAGGCGTGGTGGACCGCCTGGACACGCTGCTTTTCAAAGGCCTCGGCGAAAGGCGTCTTTGCGTTCTGCCAGAACGAGGGCACAGTAGACTCGGAGAGGAACATGCTTGTTTCGGACTGGTTGAGCCGTCGACCCGGGTGTCGAATTTGATCGGGAGGGATGGCACAGGGCGAGCGTGGCTGGGACAAGGTCGACTTGTAGCTGTCGTTTGCATATGCAGGAGAATACGAAGGACTTCGTTTGGGGCTAGGGTCTGTGAAACCTTCGTCGCCCGCGAGCACTCTCTGAGCCTTGTCCTTAAGATTGCCTCCAAACATGCCGAGGGTATCCAAAGTGTTGGACCTAGTTTCCTGACGCCGATGTTCCGACAATGCTGGCATCGAATCCTTGCCATCACCATCTATTTTCTGATCTTCTGCATCAGTAGCAGCGATAGGGGCAGCGTAGAGTGGGGGCGGGTTGATAATGAGACCGGAAACGATGATGCGTGCTGCGAGTTCCACGGTGTAGATAGCAAAGATGACGAGCAAGATGTAGTCGGAGATATCGCCAAAGTAGTGGGCGGGTCTTGGCTTGGTATAGACGCTCTGACCGGACTGCACGACGAGCGTGACTGTGTTGGTGAGGATGAGGAGTAGAATGGCGGGTTCTACCCACCACTGCGCCAGTAAAGCTGCGAGCGATTTGCGCAGTTTGCTTTCTGGACCCCAGATGCCGAGACTCTTCCCACGCAGAAGTTGGGCATGATGCGTAGTCGGGTGAATATCGGTCGATTCGCCTGGTCGGTGTGCTTGAGTGGAAGCGGAAGAGTCGCTTTCTTCGGCATCTTGATCTGTGAGTGGGACATGGCCTTGCTCGTGCTGATGTACGACGCGCCTACTCATACGACGGATCGACTTGCTTAGCCTATTGAAGCCGTCTTTGGCTCTACCGAAGCCTGAGGGATGAAGATGCCCTGCGGTTGCATAAACGTCTGCACTGGACTTGAGACCTGTATCTGCTTGCTCCATTTCGTCCGGTGAAGCTACACGCTGGTAGTCGTGCTCTGTTGGTTCCTTGTATCGTATTGAAGGATGCCTGTGACCATCCTGATGTGAGGTGAGGATTGCTCTGTCGTGGTCTTGGGAAGTGAATGTGGCATTCGATTCTCGGCTGTAGCCATACGCCATCGGTTGGCTTGTTCCAATTGGATTCGCGAGAGGCAATGAGGAGCTGCGACGAGGCAGCCGACTATCGTCCATCGCAGCAAACGAATCGATGTCGGGCTGAGGCGACAACTCGAGTGGCCCACGAACAAGACCTGCATCGGCGGACGACACATTACGCTGATGTGAGCTGGACCCTACTTGCTGCTCGTTACGAGACGCTGTCGACGGCCTCGCATGCGCCGCTTGATCGTCTGCACTGTTCCAGCTGAGTCTCCTCATGAGACGCTCATCGTGAGACGTCAAGCGTGGCGAGTTCAAAGGGCTCTGAGTGAACCCAGATGTCCAGGGTTGCGGACTACTAGCCGAAGCACTCCTGAGCTCGGGCATATCAACATTGCCATAATAGTAGCTGTTGATGTAGATATCCGAGTTGTGGTCTGGGATGCTGCTTGCGCTGATCGAGTCTCTAAGTTGCGGCGATGTCGGTGATCGTAGTGGCTCTGATACTGGTACATGTAGACCTTGGGGTTGTGTCTGTGAGTCGGCAGCGGCGGCGTGGGCAGCCTCTGAGCCGCTTGGTCGACTCATTGTTGGGATGGTAGCGCCGAGAGTATCGATCTGGCCATGCTCGTTGTCGTTATCGTCTATGGTTGAGGTTGGGATGGGATGATGGTGGCAGTGACGAGCGGTTGAGACTCAGCCTTTGTGAATAGCGTGATGGAGTTTGACGCAGCAAGCCGACTGCTGACTGCTCTCGCTCGGAATCCAGCCGATAAAGAGACGACAGCGTTGCCGTCGGAGGTGAAGGGTATCGATGAGTGTGATCGAGTGAAGGAGAGAGAGTGGGTTCAAAGCAACTTTTTGGTGGATTGAGCTGTCATATCACCGGCAAAGCTCCGAACCACCTCTCTAGACGAAGCCGAGCAAAGAAAGGCGACCCTTAAATCCCGAATTTCTCAAAACTTTATCTGCACCGCAATTTAACTACTAGCATTTCGGGTTTCCCGTTTCCTCGGTTCGCTTTACCTCTTCTTCTCTCGCAGCGGGAGTCATCCGATGACCAGCTCAAAAATCACAGTGACTGCTTATCGCCAAGAGTCAAGTTCAAGAAGCGGAGTGTGAGCAAAAGTGTATAAAAATGGCCGAGGTTTTGGCGAGCAGCCCATGCACAGCTGTCGGTGGTGCATGCATAGCACCGCACAGCACCGCCAAGCGTGTGTGTGTGTCTCAGCTTATCCTCCGACAAAGTTTCCGAAAAGGTTGTAAGGTGTACCCATCCTAACATTTTAGCAAAAATTAAGTAGCAGTGACTAAGCGGTGCACTCGAATCTGATCAATCGCTCTCCCAACTGACGCGTTCTTCTCCACCTTTGCGAAAAGCTCAGGCCACCGCTCAACGATCAGATAGACCAACACTCGCCTCGTCACCATCTCTCTTGTTCACTAATCGCTTCGACGGTACCATCTTTCTCGGCTCGAGTATATTCGACACTACCAGCGGGACGAACGAACGAACACACAGCCAGACGTCGGGACTCTAGAAGTGCTGCATTGCAACCACCATGTCGTACGATCGAGGTAAGTCGGTCCTTCCTCACCCTACATTCTCTCACACCGTCTCCCACTGACCCTTTCTTCTCTTCCCCCTCTGCTAGCGCTAACCGTCTTCTCGCCGGACGGCCACCTCTTCCAAGTCGAGTACGCACTCGAAGCTGTCCGCAAGGGCACTTGCGCTGTCGGCGTCCGGGGCTCCTCGTGTGTCGTTTTGGGCGTTGAGAAGAAATCCGTCCTCCAACTGCAAGATCCTCGAACGATCCGCAAGACTGCGATGTTGGATGACCACATCTGCCTCGCTTTTGCCGGTCTCACCGCCGACGCCCGGATCCTCATCGATAAGGCAAGGATCGAGTGCCAGTCCCACAGGCTCAACGTCGAGGACCCGGTCTCGGTCGACTACATTACGCGCCACGTTGCGGGGATCCAGCAAAAGTACACCCAATCCGGCGGCGTCCGCCCCTTCGGCATCTCCACTTTGATCATCGGCTTCGACGAGAACGACCCCAAGCCCAAACTCTACCAGACTGAGCCGAGCGGAATGTACTCCGCGTGGAAGGCTAACGCCATCGGCCGCTCTAGCAAAACTGTCAGGGAGTTTCTGGAAAAGAACCACAAGGATGAGATGACTAACGAGGAGACCATCAAACTCGCCATCAAGAGCTTGCTCGAGGTCGTCCAAACGGGCGCAAAGAACATCGAAATCGCACTCATGCAAGGCTTCGGGAAAGTGAGGAACCTCGAGTTGAGCGAAATCGAAAAGTTCGTAGACGAGATCAACAAGGAGAAGGAACAGGAGGCCGAGAGGAGGAGGAATAGGTTGGCGGCTACAGCGGGGGCCCAGGCGAGCATGTCGTAGGGCAAAAATCTCTCTTTAGATAGCGTCGAATGATAGTGTCGTTGCGGTCATCCGGTCCAACATTGCGTCTCAAATGAGTTGGACTGGTAAGGTTTGCCACGGCGTGAGTGAGAGTGTTTTTGTGGACGCCCATGCTCCCCTATGAAGCAAGAGTGCACATTCTGAAAAAAGCGGGTCCCGCACTGAGACAACGTTTGACCAAGAATTTGCAGCAGCGACAGCCAAGGTTGGTGTGCAGGATTACAGCTTGATGCCCGTATTCGAGCCGATCCATCTCCTAATACCCCCCTTCCCGCCACCTCCACTGCTATTCTCTGGCTGGTACGTCGAAGAATTCGAGACTCTATCTGTGAACACGCCTCCTCTGCCACTCTGCAACTCGTCCTCCTCATCCTCATTGTCCATCTCTGCTGGGTCGCGCCAGGAAGGAAAACTCTCTTCTCCCCCATCTGCAGTAACCATAATATTACCTGTATCCAGATTCCTTCTCGGCAATTCATCTTCATCGCTCTCCCCCTCCCCCTCTAAGCCTACTAAGTTTCTGCGGAAGCTTTCTGGGAGATGCGGGGCGTCTTGCTCCCCGTCTCCTTCGAGGTACACTGCCCCATGCGAAGGGTTGGAATCCAGAGAGTCGACTTTGCCATACTTCTTCACCGCGACCGGAATCAACACGGCGATGCAGACGCCTGCGAGGAGCAGCACGTTGCGGAGCGAGAAGAGGTGGAAGTCATCGGGCGACGTCATTTGGTCCAACTTCTCCCCGATCGTCGTGTGGATTACCGACACTGCAAAGATGCCGCAAAACGTCGAAACCCAAAACATGGGTAACGAAATCCCGAGGTGTGGAGAGAGGATGTTGACGATATTGTGCGGCGGCAGCGGCATCATCCTTATAACAATGAGGTAGCTGAGCAAGCCGTCGTTGTGTTGTGCGAGTTTCTCCTTCCACTCATCGATGCGTTTTTGCCAACTTGGCAACGCCACCAATACTACGCCTAGGAACTTGGAGATCATATAGCAGATGCTTGCGCCCGTTGCCACGCTCGCGCACACTAGGGGCAGCGCTAGGGGAACTCCAAACAGTGCGCCGGCGAGGATGCTCATGTACATGCTCCCCGGGATCGAAAATGCCTGCAAGAACATATAGATAACCACCCAGCACAGCAACACTCTGACAAAGTGCTCGTTTTTGTAGTGCTGCAGCGTGGTGTTGAGGTTCTTAAGATCGTCAAAGTTGCGTGGCAACTTCAAATTCGCCTTGTCGCCAGGATCGATTACTGGAAGCGCGAGGTAGAGTGTCCCGCCGAGACCGACGAGGCAGACGACGAAGAGCGCGACCAGTTGCAACAGCGCCCGCAGCAGCAGCTGTTTGCGTTGCGCAGGCGTGAGTTGAACAATCCCATCGGCGGTGGCGGTGGAGAGAGGGCGCGGGATCGCCGACCACGGATCCTCTTCATCCTCCTCCCCGGCGGTGCCAAATGCTCGGAGAGTGTGCCGCGATCGGATCGAAATCGTATCGGCATCCCTCGGCTCATCAGCGTCCTGGTTGAACGCAGATACAGCTGTGCGCGGAACGGATGCGTCCCGAATGCGACTCATTTTGCGCCACACCGCCCCAGAGTGAAGCAGAGATAAGGGAAGAGATGAGGGTGAGTGTGATCAAGATGGTGACAGTAAAGAGATGGTGCAAATGTCAAACAATTTGAAAGGAAAGGGTTTCGGGCGCGTATGTCGGCACCCCCGCACGCTGACTGTCCACCAGGCAGGCCTCCTGAGCGCTGGCTGGCTGGCCCCCCATTTTTCCTTTTGCCGACACAGACGTGCATATAGACTGTCACAATTTCAGAAAATCGCCGATTTCCCGCAATTTACCATTCACTCTTTGCTATGTACGCGCGCACTCAACACCGACGTAGCGACAACTGATCGTGAACAAGCACTCAGATTGTCGTCATACAAACGTAGATCTACATATGGGGAATTGGAATGCACAGGTGTGGGTCCAAATTTTGGGCGGTGGGTTGGGATGAGAGAAAGGATCCCACTTTTTAAGCGCGGCGACCAGGCGGGCGGTAGACGTTCTTCTTGACCTCGGTGAAGCCGTCGTTGTCCGTGTTGTTGTTGGCAGCAGCAGCGGGCGCAGGGGCAGCAGCGGGGGCGGGAGCACCACCAGCGGCGTTCTTGGCCGCCTCGCGCTCTCGCCATCCACCTGCTCCTCCTCCACCACCAGCGGCAGCACCACGCAGCATACCTGGGCGGTAAGCACCGGTAGCCGGAGCAGGCGCAGGAGTAGCCGGAGCAGGAGCAGGAGCAGGAGCAGGAGCAGGAGCAGGAGCAGGAGCAGGAGCAGGAGCAGGAGCAGGAGCAGGAGCAGGAGCAGGAGCAGGAGCAGCGGGGGCATCGCCACCACCCGCCCTCTTGGCTGCCTCGCGTTCACGCCAGCCTCTTCCACCGCCGGCACGAGCAGCTCCAAACACGGGAGGACGCTGCGACTCGGTCTGAGCCGCCGGAGCAGCACCCGCACCAGCAGTACGCGAACGCCAACCACCAGTGGCAGGTGCAGCGGCGGCTGGCGAGTCTTCCCTAGCCGCCGCAGGCGCAGCAGCAGCACCACCGGCCGTGCGAGCGCGCAAGTTAGCTTCAGCCTCCTCCTCACGCTGTCGCTGTCTCTCTGCCACTGCCTGCAGTTTGGCCATACGCTCCTCGATCTCGGCGCGCTTCTTGGCCTCGAGCTCTGCACGTTCCGCCTCCTCCTTCCTACGCTGTTCAGCCAATTTCGCCTCCTCCTCTTCGCGAGCTGCACGCTCCTGCTCCACCTGGACACGGCGACGCTCGGCCTCCTCTTCCTCCTCCTTCTGCCGTCTCCTCTCCTCGCGCACCTGCTGGCGACGCTTCTCCTTCTCGAGCTCAATCTGCTCCGCCGCCTTCCTCCTGCGCTCCTCAAACTCACCCCGGCGCTTCTCCTCGACAATCGAACGAAGCTGCTGGTAGTCCGGCAAGATCCTCGTCAGGCGCTTCTTGATCTCGAGATCAGCCACGTGCTTCTCCTTGCTCGTCTGCAGCAAAGTAATGCGGGCCGCCTTGTGGTACTTGAGATCCTCCTCCTTCTGCCTCTCGTAGTCCGCCTCGAGCAACGGAGCCTCTTCGCGTCGGTAGGCACGCTCCAGGTGGTCCATCTTGCGGTGGATGAGACGCAATCGCTCGGCAAGCTCCTTCTTCTCTTTTTCAATTTGCTCGACTTGCATCTGAACAAGCTTGTTGGTGTCCATGTTGGCGAGTTCCTCCTCGCTCAGCTTGAGACCGCCACGCTCCTGCAGCGACTTGGCCATCTTCTTGGCCTCCTCGATGCGCACCGCCTCGAGCTCCTTGTTGATGCGCTCTTGCTCGCGCTTCTTGGCTTCCTCGGCCAGACGCTTCTGCTCCGCCTCGGCAGCAGCACGGGCGCGCTCGGCACGCGCAGCAGCCTCCTCGCGCTCCTTGCGAGTCGCCATCTCCTCGAGCAGCTCCTTGCGACGCGCAAGAATAGCCTTGCGCGCGATGGCAGCCTTGTGCTCGTCCTCGGCAGCAGCGACGGCACGCGCAAACACCTCGCGCTTGGCCGCCTCAGCGTTGGCGAGAATGCTCGGGTCGATGGTCTTGAGCGTAGTGTCGAGGCACGTCGCAAGACGGCTAAGCTGAGTGCGAACCAGCTCCGAGGGAGTAGCCTGCAGTCGGACGTTGTCAGCCTCGGAAGAGGTCGAGGCGGCGGGGTGAGCATCAGTTGAGAAGACGTCATCCTGGAAAGTGATGGCCTGAGCGACGTGGTCGATGCGAATGTTGAGGTGGCCCTTCTTGCAAGCGTTGAGGCAGAATTTCTCAATCTCGGCAGCGTTGTAGCTGTGAGGAGCCTTGAAGGCCGAAACGAGCTGCATGACCTTGGACAGCTTGACGGCATCATAAACCTGGCTGAGCTGCTGGAAGAGATGGGTCAGCACAACCGAGTGGAGAGGCTTGACATACTTGGCCATCTCGGGGTCCTGCGAGATCTGGGTAAGGATCGGCTCCATCTTGGCGCAGATAGAAAGCGGGTGGAACTCGACTTCGAGGATGTTGTAGAGTTCGCGCAGCTCAGGGCGAGCCTTCTTGAGAATGTCACGGTTCAGCGCCTCCTTGAGCAGACCAGCACGGGTGGGAGTGCGCGAGAGACCGAGGAGCGAAGTGAGACGACCGGTACGGCTGCGGCCCTCCTGGTCACCTTGCAGAAAATCGGACTTGGTCTTGTTGAGGTTGCCAGTGCCCGGAGCGTTGGACGAGATGACGGGCACGGCGAGAGCGCTGATGAGCACGTAGGAAGCCATGCGCGTGTGCTCCTCATCCGACTTGGCGATGGAACGGGCCAGAGCATAGTAGCGGTTCCAAGCGGCGGCGTGGAAGAGGTTGTTGTCCGAGACCATAAAGATACGGGCGAGCTTCTCGTAGTAGTTGGCCATCATGGCGGGGCGAGGAGCCTTCTTGGCCATGGTGAGGAGGTTGTGAATGTCCTCGACGGAACGGAAGGCCTCCTGCCAAAGCTCGAGCTCGACCGCCGAGTTGAGCTGAGCAAAGCGCGTGTCGAGGTGATGCTGCAGCGTGTCCTGGTCGGCGAGGTTGATGGCATGAGCGTGGTGCGAGTAGCGCGCCACATTCTGAAGATGCTGACGCAGCACTTCACAGAGACGACGGAACTCGGTCTTGCGCTCATACTGGAGACAGAACTTGAGAGCCTGGTTAGCGATCTGCTGGTAAGGCACCTCGAGACGAGCATTGTTGCGCAGAATGTCGAGCGCAGTGCGGTACGCCTCCCAGAGGAACTTGAGCCAAGGCGTGACAAGGACACGGTCGGTGCGGTCCTTGTTCTGATCAGCACTGACGGAACCGAGCAGCATGCTCTCGGGAGTCTCGGACTCTTCGAGATCATCGACGTCGATCTCGCCAACGGCCGCATCGGCCTTGGACTGAGCCTCGACGACCTTTGCATCAGCGAGCTTGATAAAGTGCTTGATGACGAGCTCGATGGACTGAGCGTTGGTGTTTTGCGAGACATTCTTGTACTGCATGAGACCCTCCTTGGCCATGCGACCCTTTTTGAGGTCAACGCAGAGATCGACGAAACGGATCATGATGGGCTCGAGCGACTGGAGGGGAGTCTGCTTGAAGCGACGAGAGGTGAAGATCTCGTTGAGCGCAGCCAAAGCGGCCTGATGCTGGCCGACATTGATGAGCTCCTCGGACCTCTTGAGCACGGTTTCGGGTTTGGCGAAGGGCGGCATTTTGGCGAAGCGATGCTCTCAAAAGATGGTGTGGGAGGTTGGGGATATGCCGTCTGCTATAACGGTGGAAAGGGGGTTTACGCCCTGGAGTTCACTAGCCGGTTCTTTTTCAAGCAAAAAGAACTGCGCACACTAGGAAGCCGATGGGGCGAGACAAGGGGGAAAACTTGGTTCGTAGATAACAACGAACGGGAGATCCTCCTTTTAGAGATTGATGGCTGGTGAGAACCAAGTCCAAAGAAAGTAGCAGAGAAGGCGGGAGTCGAGATGATGGTAGTAGAGGCGATGAGCGGTGTCGCTGAGAGCCGATTGACGACGATACTCAGCAGCGTTGGCAGCAGCAGCAGCAGCTCAACCAAAATCAAAGGCAGCGCGTCAGTCTTTTTGCAAATGAGTGAGTGAAATGCGCGCGTCAGTCAGTCACTCAAGCAGTCACAGTGAACTGTGAACTGCCAAAAAGCAATTTTTTCTTCTTCTGCTGCCCTTTCTTCTCGTTCTCGTGGAATACAAAGTTGGGGCTTTTCGCTTTTGGCTATTGCTTTGGATTGAAATCAACTCGAGCCTTTCTTGAATACAAAAAATCAGCCATCGGAAGCCCCGCACAGAGACACACACACACACACACGACACGAAGAACACCAAACCCCATCGATGCGAAATGATAGGGTGTCCCGAACAGCTCATTCACTCACTCACTCAGTGCGTCGTCTGCTTGTCATCGACACGATCATCGGAGCATGGCCGAAGCATGGGTTCAAATCTGACACAGCATGCTGTGATGCCAAGAAAGCGAGCTTGTGTGATGGTGACCGTTTGTATGTGATACAGGAAGCAATGTCACAGAAAGAGCAGTGGACGGATGGTCGCCGTTTCCGCAGTCAAAATTGAGGACACACGATCTTCTTCGCGCGAGACACCAAAATCTCACATCCAATTTTCTATGAATAATGTCATCATTACTCAGCGAAGACAGCTGCTCAGCTCCACACGTTTCTCGGGAAAGTCGACACTTTGATGCGGACATTCCGACTTGTCTTGTCATCCCATATCTTTCCTTATCAATTGACCTCGTGACCATCACCGGCACTGCCATTGAAGCTTTCACGCCAACGCCGACGATGGCGACAAACGCAGCCGCGGGGCCGTCGAAGCCACCATCCTCAGTGCCGCTCACAAAGAATGCAAAGAGGAGGTTGAAGAAGAAGCAGCAACAAACACACCAACCGCCATCGAATAGCACTGCAAGCACTGCAACGCAACCCGTCAAGCAGGAAGCTGGCAACGATGAAGACGACGACGATTACGGGAACGACAATGCCAAACCAGGTCCATCATCGATCATCGACGAAGCAGCGTCGATCCACATTGACCCGGATTCACAAGTGTACCAAGCGTTTTCCAACGTCCTCTCGCGCTACCAGCCATCAACCCTCGCGCAGCAGCAGCAACCATCCAAAGGCGTAGTCCTCTACTCTGACGACGAGGGGGTTGAATCCGACCACTCCTCCACTTCCATCTCCGGTACACAAAAGCTTTCGAAACGCAAGCAGAAGAAGCTTACCCGCCTAAGCGTGGCTGAACTCAAGCAGCTCGTGCGCAAACCCGAGGTGGTCGAATGGACCGACGTCACCTCCTCGGACCCTCGCTTGTTGGTGCACCTCAAATGCACACGCAACTCCGTCCCCATTCCCCCTCACTGGGGCCAGAAGCGCGACTATCTCCAAAACAAACGTGGCATTGAAAAGCCACAGTACCGCCTCCCCACGTACATCGCCGACACCGGCATTGCCACCATCAAAGATGCTCTCAAGGAAAAAGAAGCGGAGCAATCGCTCAAGCAAAAAACCCGCGAACGAGTGCAGCCGAAAATGGGCAAGATGGACATCGACTATCAAAAGCTCTACGATGCGTTTTTCAAGTTCCAGTCCAAACCGCCGCTGACGGGGTACGGAGATACGTACTATGAAGGCAAAGAGTACGAGACAAAGTTCAAGGACCGCCGGCCGGGGCAATTGAGTAAAGAGTTGGTCGAGGCGTTGAGTATCCCCCCTCTCGCGCCGCCGCCGTGGTTGATCGCGATGCAGCGGTTTGGTCCGCCCCCGAGTTACCCGCATTTGCAGATCCCGGGTTTGAACGCGCCAATCCCGGAAGGCGCACAGTGGGGGTTCCATCCCGGCGGGTGGGGAAGGCCGCCAGTCGACGAATATGGTAATCCGCTCTACGGGAATGTGTTAGGGAGTGCGGGTGACGAGGTGGATCCAGAGTTGGTGGATCCAGTCGAGAGGGGGAGGTGGGGGATGCTCGAGCCGGAAGAATCCGATCCTGAAGACGAGCAGGACGATGACGAAGAAGAGCAAGCGCAGGACGAAGAGGAGGAGGAGAGTGTGGATGGGACGGGGTTGCAATCCGTCCAATCGAGCGTGGGGGCTGGGTTGGAAACACCTTCGTTCGTCCAACTTCGCAAAGACGCTCGACTCGACCCTGCTCCTCCTGCGCAAGCGCAAAGATCGCTCTACCAAGTACTGCCCGAACGCACCCCTACCTCTACCTCGTCTTCGGGCCAGTTCATGGCCTCCGAGAGAGTGTACGATCTCTCCTCCACTTGCACCTCTGCTGGTCCCAACGCGCAAGTGCTGGGTGCGGAGACGCGGGGGACAAAACGGTCCGCGGCGGATGCGGTGGAAATGTCTCTCAACCCGGACGAGCTCGATTCCAGCAATGCCACCGCTGCGCTGCGCGAGAGGTACGATGAGGAGCGTCGTGCTAAGGCCAACAGCCGGTTCAAGTATGCTACAGACGACGCCGAGGGCGTGGCCGAGGTGCGCCACGAGATGCAGCGTGAGCGCGACAAGGAGCGCGAGCGCCGACGACATTAATCTTAGGTTTGCACTTTGAAATTTTATCTTGATTGCAATGCTACTATGTGAAAGTATGTATAAGTGAGCGAGATTAGAACTCATCGACTTTGCTCCGATGCAAGCTGAAAGCGGGGGTGACCCAGGCGCCGCAGCCGCACTGCATGCCAGCCCAGTCCCAGCTGCCGAGTTTCTGCGCGCATTTGGGCGTGGGACAATTCAATCTGCCCGTAACCTCGCCGGAGCTGAGAGAGGACATCCATGCCATCGGCTCGATAAAGTACGAAGAACATGCAGCGCTTTTCAGCATTGATGACATGCCCACCGACACTGTTGGCGTAGAGCAAGGGGAGGCGTCAGAGGGTACGGGTGTGGGTGTGGGGCGTTGGGGACGAGCGCCGGATCGAAGTGCAGCGAGGTGTGGCGGCAGTTGCGAGTTGAGCGATGCAGCGGTTTGGATGGGTTTCTTTGCCGCTGCCATTGCTGTGTTAGGTGCCCAAGATGACGATGGCGGTGCTGCTGGTGGCGATTGCGTTGTTGATGTTGGTGTAGTAGCAGATTGTGTCGACGACTCCTCTCCACGCTCCTTCACTTCATCATCCTTCCCCTCCTCCTCTCCATTAGCCGCACTCTCCCTGCCCACGTTCTCTCCACTATGCCCTGCATCCCTCCTCCTATGTTCAAACGCCAACTGACCCTTCCCTGGCTCATGAATCACCACATGATCTAGCGCCGCCAACTCCCTCCTACATCCCTTACACCTCAGCTTCGGACCCGTAAACGTCGGCCTTGCCAACTCGCCTCTATTATTCTTCCCCTCATGCCCCCTGATCTGCGCTACCCCGCCGGGCAAGCGGCCGGACGAGTTGGCGGTGACTTTGACCTCAGCATTCTCATCCGCTGGGATGGTCGATGTCCCCGGCACTGCCGGTGCGCTCGTGGAGGTGTGTGGCGACGACATAGTAGAAAGCTGTGCTTCGAGCTGTGCGATCTGCTCACTGTCCGATCCGTTCGAGTTGGGAGTGGGCGTGATGGAGGAGAGGAGCGAGATCCGAGAGGCAGAGTTGGAAGACGTAGAGGAAAACGAAGCGGAGCGCGAACGTGGTTTTTTGGGATTTTTGCCCTCGTCCACCGCGGAGGAGCCAATTGTGGAGGTCCCCGCCGCTGCTGCTGCACCGTCTTCGTCGTTGATAGCGGTGAACCCTTTCAGCGCCCTTCCCCCGCCACTCGCACTGAGCGCTGGACTAGGGTAGGGCGAGGGGTAATAACTAAGAAGCATATCGTCCATGCTGTCGCCGTTGAGGATATCCGTCTTGGACATGAGAAACCGTCTTACCGCTTGGTACTTCATATCCACCTCGAACCCGACCTGCTCGTATAGTGAGAGCTGCGCCATAAACCCGCGATTTGGCTCTGCGTCCTCCCTCCGCCGCCGAATCATATCAACCGCTGTTGTTGCCGAAATGCGACGAGTCGACATGAGATATGCCGCACATATGGCAACAGAGCGAGAACAGCCCGCTTGACAGTGCACCAGAACCGTACCCGCCCCCGTGGTTTGCCAACTTCCCCACTGTCCAGCTCGCTTTTGCCGCCCCTGGACGAGGAGTGTTACTTCATCCTCCTCTCCCTCTGCCTCTTGCTCGCCTGATGATGATGGTGATTGTGGCTGGGGATCATCAGCGACCCATTCCTCCTCGAGTTGCGCAGCGATGAACTCGTTGCAGCTGGCAAAGTGCACCAGGATCGGCGCCTTTTCGTCGTCGTCAATGCGCACATGTCGCATCTCGGCGCGAGTGATGACCCGGCCATCTTCGAGCGGTGGTGGGACGGGCAGTTTCTGCTTCATGCACGAGATGATGTGCGTGATGCCCGCACGAGAGAGGTACTCGGCGTCCATTGCCGCTCGCACCCCGCCAACCCAGAGGCCGGGCACGATTTCGTCCATGCTTGCCTACCTTCCCCTCGACCTGATACGATTCGTGTGCAGGTCAGGTGTTGGTCTGGATAGTGGTGAGCAGGCAAGTGTGGGAAGGAGGTGGGGGCAGCTTTAGAGGAATGAAGAACGTAAGCTTTCACCGGGCAATTCTGGACGAAGCCAATGCATTTCTCCAATATTGCAGGCCATTCGGTTTTCAGGCACGAGCCAGCGGCATCAACTCCGCACCTCCACACTCTGCTTCAAGCGAACAAGACATTCTTGAAACCCCGGCTTTCAGCCCATGTCGCTCACCAATGCCTCTAGGACCTCGTCACCCTTACGTATTAGCAAGGCCTGTTCCCTGCATACTTTCCTCGGTGTCAAAGGTAGAAATGTAGTTGATTTCGCGCAACGGGATCAGGCCCTACCGGGCTTGTACATGGAGCGAGAACGCAGTCGCTCTCCGTAGCGAAAGACGAGATAAGGCATGGGGAACGTCAGCATCACTAGCCCGGCGAGCATGGTGTAGAGGTACGCTATGCCGCCGAGCTTCTCGTGCAGGCGATGTGTGCACAATGGGATGCTGAGACAGCCAATAGCCAAAGTATCAATGGTCAGCTGGAGAGTCGAGTCGGCCTGCTGATCGAATTCGAGAATGTCACTTACGTTGCCCCGGACAGAGAACGACCGATGACTGTGGCGGCGATCTGTTTGTGAGACACGAGACGTCGAATACTGTCAGCTGAGGACTGATACAGGCTCAACACAGCGCCTTGTGTTCCTGGTCAACCTACTGCGGAGGATGAGTAGAGGCGGTAGCAGTCGCCTAGATAGCCGATCCAGCCTTGGAAGACCATGACCATAGCCGCTCCGATTGGTATTCCTGCCAGCATAGGAACCGGGTACGGTATACTGTGACGACCGAGCCATCCTGCCCAACTGAGCTCTCAGTACGCTCGACAGTGTCAGTTGCATGTTGCTTCTGCTTCAGGATAGCAGGCAATGGGAGGCTTACAGGAGTCCGACGGCAACCAGGGGTCCAACAAAGAACGTCGGCAAGAGTCTAGCTTCGGGCACTGGCGCTCCGGCTGCTCTACACCGCCGCACATAGTATCGCTCGCACAGCGGGAGCAGCGCGGCGGCGAGCACACCGCCCAATCCCATAGGCAGGAAAGTAAGGCCAGCTACAGTCCCCCTCTCTCAAAGCGCTGTCAGTGTCACTTTATCCCGACCTCGCCGCGTCAAGATCAGACTCAACTTACTGTGAACGGCGTTGAGCTTGTAGATGCCCGGTGGACCAAAGATGAGCGGCCAGCTCGCGAAGAAAATATACCTAACCGCCTCCTACTTTGTCAGTCGTGTCGTCTCCATGACCTGTGTACAAGGGTGAAAAGGCTCTCACATCAAGGCGAAGAAGAAGGAGAGGTAAAAATTGGCGCACACCACGATGGGCTCTCGAAACATCATGTTGATCTGGAAATCCTCAGTTTTTATCATCAGTCATCGCTCTGTTCGCATCCGAAGCTTCAACATCGAACTCACGGGTCTGCCAAGGTTGATCAGAAGAAACGTGCGGACTTTTCGCCGCCACGACATGCTGGATTCCACGCTGTCTCTCGGAGTGTTTCGGCGCTGGATAACGGGGACGTAGGTTTCTGGAACGCAGAACAACATCACTTCGAGCACAAGGCTGATAGCACCGAGCAGCCAGAAGACGTATGGCCAACGCAGCTTCAAGCTGACCACAGCTCCAAACAGCGGTCCAAAGCAAGGACCCAACAATGGAGCAAGAGACGCAATGATCATGGGTCTAGCACGGTCTGCTGGCGGAAACAAGTCGGTGATGACAGCCGCAGCATTCGAGAAAGCCGACGAGGCAAAAGCGCCAGCGAGGAAGCGACACGGAAACAGCACCTGTTTGGTGGGAGCAAGCGCGCATCCGATGTTGGTCACAGTGTAGAACAGGGTCGATGAGAGGAAGACGACTCTTCTGCCATAGATCTCGGAGAGCGGTGCCCAGATGATTGGCCCAGCGACGCAGCCTCCAACAAAAGAGGTGGCGATAAAGACCATCTCTTCGTTTGAGAGACCAAACTGCTTGACCATGCGCGTGCTGGCTCCGTTGGGCGCAGTGGAAGCAAACGAACCATTGAACATGGTCATGCACACCAACAGCGTGTACGTCCACTTGCGAAGCTCAGATCAAGTCGTAGGATCAGCTGCAGTTGTGTTTCGCAACGGAGTAGAGTCTGTGACGGCAGTAATGTCCGGAGTGCCAGGTTTGGACTGATTGGCATGGTAGAGACTGGCTACTTTGCTGACAATTACGGCAATACAAGCTTGCTCGTCCATGGTCGGCGTTTGATATCTTTGCACGGGTTCAGAAGCGCTTGTTTTGATGATTTTGGGCAAGACTGGAGGTTGTTGACCACTGGTCAGTTCTTTGTGACGGATGGTAAAGACTTGGTCGCTGGTCAGGCTCCTCGGACCGCGAGATGCAGCTGGTTGCCTAGATCCACTCCCAGCTCGCTCGGACCGCTCAGCTGGCATGTTTGCAGAAGCTGAAGAGGTGGTCATGATCGGACGAGGAGGAGGCGTGTACCTGTCGTCGAGCCAATGTGAGTAGGTGGTGGCGCGGGAAGACAGTCTGGAAGCTGGACTCCATCGCCATTCATCTCTGGGATCATTCATGTTGGAAACGAGCTGGCGCTGATGCAAGCCATATGATCAGGTGAGAGGGGCAGACCCTTGACGGAACAGCGGTTTGCGAGAGGTTGTTCCTTATAAGGCTGGGAGGGGAAGGCGTCGCCATGACCAGAGTTTGCGGCTGCTCCGAACATCGTGGGAAAAAGCTCAGCATTGAAAATCATACGACCATGTGACCTCGTTTGCCAGAAAGCTGTGCCATTTGTCGAAAGCGCAGTACGAGATCACATGGTTAGGCGAGCTCGATGTTGAGGGACAAATGTGATTGATGGTCGGGTAGTCCGATGTGATTGTGTGTGTAGAGGGCCGGATCAAGTCGTGACCAAGAAGCAGTTTGGAGAAGGAAGCTTTCTTGACCGGACCCTGCATGTTCGTTGCAGCTGCATTTTCCCGATCTGCCGATCAATTGAGAGCAGAGCACGATACAACCGTTTCGAACGCTCTGCAGCAAATTGCCAACTTTCCGGGGCGCGCCGTGGAAATCGATCACACAAATTCCAGTCAAAATCAGAAATCAGCAGCAGCAGCAGTAGCAGTCACTAGGCACTGATGACAGACAAGTCCGCAATTTCGGAAGCGGTTGGAATTGGGCGAGATTTGGAAAATGGCATTTCTCTAGTGCGAGAAGAATTCCACCGTGCATCTCGGACTGAGGCCAAAGCGAGCGAACGAACCAAAGCTTGACACCATCTCATCCGAATTGCAGACTCTCGCCTTCCATCGTATCTGTACCAATCTCTCCAACACTTACGGACAATTTCAATACACGATGGCTTTCTTCGGCTTCCGCGCTTACCCCACTCCGATCTTGAAGCCCATGTGGCCCTTCTTCATCGCCGCCGGCGTGGTCTTTTACGGCGTCAACAAGCTGCAGGCCGTCGCTGTTTCGACCGAGGAGGCTTCCAAAGACCCCCGCAACCCTTACGGTTAGTATCTCGCAACATCGACATGAGCGAAGGACTAGGCATGGAACGGAGGATCGAAAGCGAGTTCTGGATGACATTCGGAAGTGGTGGAAGCAATCCGACATGCGCAAGTTTCGCACTTTTCGTTCAGCGGCCAGGATGTTGCGACGGGGACAGCTTCTTGAATCAAATCGGCACAGAATACTGAACCTTGTTCATCTTGATCACGCTTGACACTTGCACGCACATCAACAGGCCAGAAGGTGCTTAAGGAGGCTCACCACTAAACAAATAGCAAAATCCTCTCGAATCAAACTGCAAGCGCTGCAGTTTCACCGATTCACCGATTCAATCTTGTTGCACTATCAACATGTTTCAAGCCAACCTATCTCGATTCACACAAACGCTCTGTGAACTCCGCAGAGACATGCTGACTCGACCGGTGGAGGACAAGTGGAGATGCTGCTGCGCCCATTCATTTTGATTCGAGAAACATCTGCAATGCAACATTAGATTCCGACTCGACAAGACTCGACTCGACAGGCACGAACAAGACTGTGCGATGCTGTTTCTGGCTGCTTGGGTCTCTCATAATGACGCTGGCCTGGGACTGAATAGAAGATTGACAAGCGGACAAGCTACGAGGTGGAAGCAACGATGGGCTCGTACGCAGCGACTCTGATCGGAGATTCGATGGCACGAAAGTTGCTTAGCAGGCGTGCTTTTGTGGCTCGCTATCCAAACAGCGACTCTGCGACAGAAGGGATACTGCTGAGTCCTGCGGTCTGCTGCCTGTCGCGTCAGGCTGTGTACCCTTTAATGACCTATGTGAACGCGAGAGTACAAACTGAAACCTGCTGTGTGAAGATCAGCCTTAGTCAGGGCCGGGTGTTCCGCTTTCAAGGTCAAAACAAGCCTTGCGAATGACTCTCAGGTTCATTAAGCGTGCAAGCGAGTAAGCACATCGCAGCTATTCGAGCAGCTGCTGTCAGGTGGTCAGTGTCTTGCACAGCATAGCAAGCCAATGACTGTTGGGTCGTATGTCGGGATGCCCGATTTCTCAAGGTCTATTCGACCACGATCAAGGCTACAATTTTTTTTCTCAACTGTCAGATCCTCAAAACTTTACGAATGACAATTCCAAAAAAAAACATTCAACAAGGCGGCCACTTTGGATGGCGCTGGTTTTCATGTTCGAGTTTTTGGCTTGATGAAGAGGAGCAAACAAGTTGCCGCTTTGGCTTTGCTTTGGCTTGCATGCACCGTGTGGGCGGGTGTCCACCACCGGTTCGTTACCTTGTGTGGCTTCGACTTCCAACACTGCACCTGACCAAACGGCGGTCGATTCTTCAGAACAGTTCAGAACAACTGTTGCAACACTCTGTCTCGAGTAGCATACCAACTCCTGTGTATATGAGAGCGATAACAAAATGTGTTGTGAGTGTGGGACAGATGACTTTTTGTCTTTGGAATGTGGAACGAGAACAATGGGCTGGCTGAAACGGGGCCGAGGTTGGTGGCAAGTGCGAGTGGCAGTTAGTGGTGGTAACACGGCTCTTTGCTTCCGAGCTACAGCAATCAGCCGGCCATTCTTGTGCGGAGGCGCCCTTTCTTGCTTTTTCTGCATAGCGGACATTCGGGTTCAACCGGCAAGCCCTCCAAAGCTCGGCGGCTCCAGTCGCACAGACACACACACACTCTCTCTCCTTGTCAGCCCTGCGTTTTCACAAAGCCACTGCCTCTGGCTACAGTAACTTAGATCCCGCGCTGCTTTGTGTCGCCAACGTGCCAGAAATGAGCGGTTTACATTCAACTTGGTCGGACCCTCCGCCCCGTCAGTCAGAAGTTGCAGTGCGCTTGTTCTGATTGTCACAACAAGCATACGAGTGATCTCATCAAAGCAGAAGGCCATGTCGGATGATGACCGAAAGAGATTACGGGAGTAGGAACAGCAGCAGCGACGATGGAGGAGAGCGACTCACAGAACCGGGCTAAGGCAGGACTCTCTTGGCGCTCACACTGAGCTAGCTGAGCATGAATACTCACACTCTCACGAAGAGGGCTTGGCGAAGAATGGACAGACACGCACTCCCCACCTTTTTCCCTTCTTTGTGTCGCGACTCGCTGTCCCCCGTATAATCACACACTTTGCTCCAACACTGTGACTAAACCGGTAATTGTCGCTTCCGCTTATTCGCAACATCCGAATACACCGGCACCCTTTTTGGCGTGGTGGTTCCCCCCTTCTCTTCTGCCCTGCCCTGCCCCTTCTGCCCTTTCCCTGCTCAGTTCTTGGCTTCGGAATCTCCATTGCCTCTTCTCTCCCCTCATCCTTATCGCGACATCATCCCCCCTTTCCGCACTACCACCATCTCTGCGTGACATAGCAGCCCTCGCATCAATTGGTTTCCGCTTGCTAGCTCAGCTGCGCCAATTCAGCTCTCTCTCTCTCTCTCCCCTTCTCGCGCTGCATACGATCTGCATCTGCCCAGCGCAACGACCGCTGCCGCTGTCATCATAGTCCGCATCCCCCACACACTGAATCCTCCTAGAGCATATTCAAGATGACGACCGACTTCCCTGCCCCCGTCAAGTTCCCCATGGACAAGCAGATGCTGCCCGTTCCCGGTTCCAAAAAGCCCGGATATTCGGCCATCTACAAGAACGCAGGCGCTCCTGACTGGAACACCAACTGCACCCTCTACGAGGCGCTCCTTCGCGCCAAGGACGAGAACCTTCACAAGGAGGTCGCTGGTTGGAGACCCTGGAACCCCGTCACCAAGAACTTTGAGGCTCACTACGAATGGTACACCCACGAAGAGGTCGAGGAGGAGCGAACTGCCATTGGCTCCGCTCTCGGCGCGCTTGCCAAGCAGGGCCGTCTCGGTGATGTTGGCGAGTCCGAGTGGACCGTCGGTATCTGGACTCTCAACCGCCCCGAGTTCATGATCATCGATTTCGCAAACATTGCATATAGCCGAAGGACTGTCTCGCTCTACGAGACGTACGATGCCGCCTCGGCTCAGTACATTCTCGACCACTCGGAGGCCCGCATCCTCTTCACCACCCCCAATCACGTCGGGACTACCCTCGCTGCCGTTCAAGCCGGCAAGCTTCCGCTGCTCAAGGCTATCGTCATTCTCGATGCTTTCCGTCCCAGCAAGGAGGCCGTCAAGGCGGCTGCGATTGACCCACAGCGCGATGTGCTCGCCAAGGACTGGGCCAAGACGTGCGGTATCGAGATCTTCAACTGGTTCGAGATCCTCGACATCGGGCGCAAGAACCTCGCCGCTCACATCCCACCCAACGTCGACACCATTCACAGCTTCTGCTACACCTCGGGTACCACAGGTAACCCCAAGGGTGCTCTCATTACTTCGGGCATGGGTGGCTACGTCGTCACGACCATGGCCTTCCAAAAGCGCGACGCTTTCACTGTCATTTCGTACCTGCCCACTGCCCACATCTACGCGCGTCTGTGCGAGATCGTGATTGTCCGCACCGGAGGCCGCGTGGGCTACTTTTGCGGTGACACGACTCGGCTCATGGAGGACATGGCGATTCTCAAGCCCGAAATGTTCCCCTCGGTCCCGCGTGTGCTCAACCGCATCGCCGCGTTGATCCAGGCGCAGGCCGTTGGCCCAGGGCTCAAGGGCGCACTTCTTCGCAAAGCCATTGCAGCCAAGGTCGCAAATCACGACCGCGACGGTACTGTGACGCACGCCGTGTACGACCGCTTGATCTTCAACAAGGTCAAGGCTTTGCTCGGAGGCAATGTGAGCTACATTACGTCCGGCTCGGCTCCGATTCGAGGCGAGGTGCTCAAGCTGCTGCGTGTCTGCCTTGCATGCGATGTGCGTGAGGGCTACGGACAGACCGAGAACTACGGCTTCTGCACCGTGATGAACGAGAACGACATCCACATGGGCTCTGTGGGCCCTGTCCACCCTGGATTTGAGCTCAAACTGCGCGATGTGCCGGACATGGGCTACACTTCTGATGACAGTCCATTCCCGCGCGGCGAGATCCTGGTCAAGTCGCCGGGGACTTTCCCCGGCTACTACAAGGACGAGAAGAAGACCGCTGAGGCGCTTACCGAGGATGGCTTCCTGCGCACGGGCGATATTGCGGCGATCGACGAGTTCAACCGCGTCAAGATCGTCGACCGCGTTAAGAGCTTGCTCAAGCTCTCGCAGGGCGAATACGTTGCGATTGATAATCTGTCTGAGTTTTACGGCCAGAACCCGCTCGCGGCGCAGCTGCTCGTGCACGGCGATGGGCTGCGCGACTACCTTATCGGCATCTCGGTGCCGGAGCCGACGACGTTTGCGCCGTTTGTGAGCAAGATCCTGGGCAGGCAGGTTGGGGAGACGGACGTTGCGGCGATGGCCGAGGCGTGCAATGATGAGAAGGTGGTGAGCGCGTATTTGGACCAGTACACCAAGATCGCTAGGAAGAACGGGCTCAAGGGGTTCGAGTACATCAAGGGTCTCTACCTCACCATGGAGCCGTTTACCGTCGAAAACGGCCTGCTGACACCGACGTTCAAGGTCAAGCGCCACGAGGCAGTCAAGGTCTTCGCCAAGCAGATCGAGGATACCTACGCTAAAGGTCCCGCCGAGATTTCGTCGGGTAGGCCCAAGTTGTAGTGCTCACTCTAATGGAAGGTCGGAGCAGTGTTGTGGAATGTACTTGTCGGGAATTGTAAACGAATCGAATCTTGACTCGGCCATAGTTGTCTGTGCATGATGCGTCCCAACCGCCAATTCGTGACACGAGCGCAGGTCAAACAACACACTCATCCCCTGTTGGCACACACTGACCAGTCGAATCTTGTCACTTGTTGATGGTTGCGAAACAGTCATATTAGCTTTGTAAAACTACAACCGTGTACTGTTACAGAGTATCGGATCGAATTGATCCAACTACTCGCTCAGTGAGCTGCCGGATACTGCTGCTGCCCCGCCGCCGCTGCTGGTGGGGACCACTGCTACTGTTGCGCGTGGGTATGGGTTCCGTACGGCGACGCACCCATCTGCTGAGCTGAGCGCTGAGGCGAGGCGTACTCCTCCACATACCCGCCTCTCCTCTCCTGATACCCTCCTGCATACTGCTGTTGCTGTTGCTGTTGCTGGTGGTGGGGGTGGTCGTAGTACATTCCACGCGCCAGGCCTGGGCTCTGGTACCCCGCGTAGCCAGGGTGTGGTTGACCAGCGTGCATGCCCGGTGCAGCGTGGTGATACGGCTCGCTATAATCCGGGTAACCTCCATTGCCGGGCGGCGGCATGTGCATGGGTTGCTGCGACAGCGGCCGGCCGTATGTCGGCAGCGGCGGCGTCCTGCCCCCATACCCTGCGGGCGGGCCGGACATGTGGCCATACTGCGAGCGGCCGTGGTGCGCTTCACCGTGTGGGTACTGTGTGTAATGCGGGTGCGGCTGCGGACTACCGTATGCAGGATGTTGAACAGCCATGCCGGGCGAGGCCGAAACACTCGATTGCGCATATCGTGAGTGCTCCGCCTCAGCATCATACTCCCTCGCAGCATAAGCATGTCCAGCTTCGCTCGGCTGTCCATACGATCCCGCCTCGCCATGAGGCATATAAGGCGGCTGGTCGCGATACATCGGCCCAGGTGCATAGCCGTAGTTCATGTGCTGGTGCGGGTGCTGATACTGCTGCTGCTGCTGCTGCTGCTGATGGAAGTGAGGATGTTGCTCGGCAAAGCTTGATTCAGATGGAGGTTGTGCGGCATAGGTAGCTCTGGGGCCCCGCTTGGACGCAGGAGCATGCGGTGGTGCTTGGGCTATTTGCTGCGCGGGCATGCCTGGCCACGGTCCCTCAGTCGCGAACGGCGGCTGCGTCTCCATTGGCGCGCCTCCTGCTTGAGCATCTGTAGAATTGGGCGCAGGTACCTTTTTCTTGTATTGTCGCTTAGGCTTGGTCTCGGTATTGCCCGCAGCTTTGCCTCTCTTGCCTTTAGCTGTAACCGGTGCCTCTTCTACCATTGTCTCCTGTGCGACGACAACGTCGTCAGCAGCTGGAGCAGGTTCGGTCGCGACCTGAACTTTAGGCTTGCGTGTCCTCTTAGGCGCCGTAGTCTGCGCTGCGGTCTCGGCCACGGCGATGCTTGCCTCTACAGCCTCCTCGCTTGCAGCCTTGGCTGCAGCATTGGCCCTCTCGGTCGCCTTTCTTCTACGCTTGGCAGGCGGCGCATCATCCTTGCTAGTCTCTGCAGATGCGGGAACTCCGACGCTCTCCACCTGCGCTTCTTCTTTGATGGATGGCGATTCGCTGGGAGAATCCAAGATGATCTGCTGGAACTTGACCGTGCTGGGCCGCCCCACGTCCTCGATCACAATCTCATCCTCGTCCTGACGGATCTCGACCATGAGTGCCTGGAACATGCCGCCGGCAGTCTTGATCTTGACCATCGATGGAACTGGTAGCGAATGAATGCGTTCGCGAAGCTCGTCCGCCTTGCGTGCTTCCTCCGCCTCGCGGAAGAGAGGATTGTGCGTGCGACAGAGCACGACAAGGCGCTCGCCATCGCCAAGCTCAGCTCTTGCAGCTTCTGCTTTGGTGCCAGTGCGTGCCTTGATACCTTCGAGACGGTCAGCTGTCTCGTGTGGGCAAGCATCGACGAACCAGCCATGTTCCTCAACCAGTGCACAACTGACGTGAGCCGCACGAGGGCACTTGCCGCGCGTGCACTGGATCTTGGGATAGAGCTTCTGCAGTTGAGGGTTGGGGCAGATCTGACACTTGAGCGAGAAACGTGCGTTGACGATCCCTTCGATACCGCAAACGACTTCCCCTTTGCCTTGCTTCCCAACCCAAGTCTCGGGAACGAAGCTGGCACAAAGGCGATGGGCGTGACGGCCAGCCATGGCTCGGAGCTTCGAATTGTTGGTTTCGATCTCGGCAGGAGTGGCAACCATGTCGCCATGGACATTGGCGGGGCAAAAGACGCATGGGCTCGAGGAAGCTTCTTTGGGATCAACGTAAAAGCCAGCACCACCTTGGAAGGGAAGTGGACCAGCTGGACCAGCTGTCGCATCGGCTTCCTCTGCTTCCTTCTTGAGCCTTCTGCGCTCCTTTGCCTTTTCGTTCTTCATTCTGCGCTTCTCCAACTCCTCCTCCTCGATGGCACGGATGTTGTCTTCCTTGGCACGTCGTAGTTCGCGCTTGCGTTCGAGCTCTTCCATCTCCTTGCTCTCCTCGAGCATGGCATCAACGTCGATGCGAACACTGTTCTGAGACATGTCGCAGTGGCAATAGTTGGCCTTGCGGCCAATGTCCAGCCACGACTCGAGCGCAAAGTTGACACTCTCGGCACAGTTGTAACCAAGGTTGAAGCCCGAATGGTAACCATAAGGATAAGTGATGACAAACTCTCCAGCGTGATGAACGAGCTTGAGGGGGCGAATTCCGTGGGAGGCGAGGAAGGAGGGTGAGGCGAGGTACGACTTGTGTCGCATAAAATGAGGACACCTGCGTGAGTCGGACGGGAAGGCACCAGCCATGGCCGACTCGAAACGCTGTCGATCGGCTTGTCGGATGGCGTACCATTGCTTGGGTGCGCCAAAGTGGATGTAATTGATCGAGTATAAATCCATGTCTTCGACGTGCCATGCAAACGTGGCTCGCCACATGCCCCAGTAGAGGTATGGGGTGTTGACACCGGGCAGCTTGCGCTTGAGACGGAGACGAGTCAGAACATTGTCGAGTTTTCCAACGTTCCAGTGCTTTGTCCTGTCGTCGAAGAGGGTTCCCTTGAGATCTGCGCCATACATGGGTGGCTTGCCGAAGTTGAGACTGCGCCAGTACTCGCTTTCGATCTCGCGACATACTTCTGGTGTCCAATCCGATGGAGATGGGAGCGATGAAGAGTCCGATGCAGCTTCTTTTGATTCGGTGGAAGGCTCGGATGATGGATCAGCCTTGTCGTCGGCTTGGTTGACCGAAGAGCAAGGGCTGCCACCGTCCAGACGGCTGAGTTGCTCGGTCGGGAGCGCTTCTTTGAGCCAGCAATCCTTGTAGTCGAATGCACGCCAATCCTCGTTTGTCATGACTTCTGCTTCCCAGTTCTTCTTCGGCTTGATAGGTGAAGCGTCGCGAGATGCGGAAGGAGGCGTGGTCTTGTCCGTGTTGCGTACGATCCTTTGTGAGCGTCGTTCGGGTGAAGAGGGGGAAGCTGCTTGCGGCGTGGTGGGCTCTTCGGACTTGGTGTCTTCAGGCTTTGGAGTGCTCGCTTCTTCATCATCCGCACGTCTTCGCTTGTTGCTGGACTTGGCCTCGGAGGCAGAGGTGTTCGGAGCAGCAGGACGAGCCTTGCCGCTTCTTGTTCGGACGCCGTCTTCTTCAAGGATGGCCGAGGTGGCGGTGTTCTTGGATCCAATGTCCTTGGGCCCCCAGCCTCCGTTGGAAACACCCTCGACTTCGACCTTCCACTTCATGCGGTCCATCTCGGGACCCTTGTGACCTTCGGAGACACAAGTGTCAGCCCACTGCTTTGCGTTCCAGATCTTGGCGGTACGAGTGATGTTAGTTTGGCGCCAGACACCGGAGCCGGCAGGTGTAAAGTGCTGGACGATTGCGTTGCGGATGCGGACCTTGGAAATGTCGGCCAGCTCGTCGGCTTCTGCCGAGTCGAGCGTCTCTGCCGAAGAGGATGCGGTGGCATCGGCTGGCTTTGCTACTGGGCGAAGATCTGGTAACGAGTCACGCCATTCCTTGGGCGGGATAACTTTGACGATGCCGGTCTGCATGCCCCAACTGTCGATGGCTTGACAGAATGCGTAAAAGTCTTGGAACTGCTGCATGGTGGGCTTGAAGACGGGAATGCCATCGTGAGACGAGGATGCGGAACCGTCGATTGGATAAAAGTAAGCTGGTTCGATCGAGGCGAGTGGATGCTCCTTCTCGTGAGGTGGCGCATCTGATTGTGGTGCATGCTGCGGAGGCGGTGTCGATGGTGCGTCTGCTTGTTGAGCTGCTTGGTGCTCGTTTGGTGGAAAGGCCTGCTCTTTGATCTCGATACTTTGTGGTTGTGATGCGGGATGGGCATGATCCGATCCAGCAGCTGAGGTGGCAGGTGTGGAGTGACGACTGGACTCTGTTTCCGGGTTGGCGGGTGACATTTGGTTGGAGGGGGACGAGACGGAAGCGGATGGCGCACCTGCGAGATGCTGAAGCTGAGAGATACGAGGTGAAGAAGCAGGCATGTGCTCAATTGAAGAAGATGAATCGTCAGACATGGCTGTCTGCGCAGCTGGAGGGGCTGCTGTGGCTGCCTGCATGACTGACACGAAGCAGGGTGAGGACAGCATACACCAGCCGCTCAAGTAGGTAGAGGCTGCCAACGATGAAGTTGTCCTTCCGCGTCGGAGAGATCAATGCAATACGGTATATGCTAACGACCGAAGCGACGAGAACCGGTTGCTCGGTGTGTTGAGTGGGGACGGCGGAAGAGAAGTCGGAATATGAAAAAGCGGCAGCCGCTGTCAGAGAATCAAGTGCGTGTCGAGCAGTGCCTACGTTGCAGCTGAGATGGTGGTGTGAGTGATAGCGGCAACGGTGCGGATAACAAAGAAAGGAGGGAATGGCCGACGACAGTGAAGAGAGTGATGAGCGTGATGACAGCAGACGGACAGTCGGTCAAGCAGGAGGAGGAGCAAGAGTTAGGATGTTCCGAATCGAGGGGAAAAAAAGCGAGCTGCAGTCAGTCAGTCACTTTTCGCATCGCATGCACCGGAAATTTAACCAGAAAAAGAGCAAGAAAGGGCACACACTCTCTGCTGCGCTGCAACGCCAAACAAACTGAGCTCAATTCCCCCAGAACAGCGGCAATCCAACCCAATTCCGATTTGAGTAAAAAAGGTCGCCGCCGTCGATCCGCACACTCAACACAGCTTCACTCTCACAATACCTGCACAGTACGCTGCGTAGGCCCTTTCTCATCGGCTTGACCGTAACGCTGACATCGGGTGAGTGCGAATGTATCATCGTTGCGGCCAGGCCGATCCAGCATCGAGAGGATCATCCGACTCGTGTGAGCGCGCGATCCTGGCTCAGCAAAGAGAAAGAAAAAGAGCCTAATTTGTGCAGAATAAACGGGGTCCCAAAGGCCAGAAAGGGGCATTTGGACAGTGTTTGCGCAGACTGGCAAAGCAGCATCTGGAAAGCGGCCAAAAAAAAAAAAAAAAAAAAAAAAAAAAAAAAAAAGGGACAACGACGATTCTCTGGAAAGGATCTGTCTCTCTGAGACCTGAATGCAGTCCAGTCAGTCGCTCAGCCCGTCAGACAAACAGACCCTTTCTGTCTTTCTTTCTTTCTCCCTTTTTGTCCAACGCAGAGGAGCCACACCCTCGCGACAGGGCCCTGCAGCGCACATGAGTTTCTATGCCCAGCACGCGCACTGAACCGCTTCTACGCGCGCGCACGCATCTAATGCATCCATTTGCATTCATTCATTCGTTCATTCACACATCAAAGTGCTTGGAGAGTTGGCACTTTCATGCCCTGCACCATCGTATTTGCAGCATCCGTTTGTTCGCATGAGCCGATGATTGAATTCAGCAACGGATGCTTCCGCTTGTGTGACCAACTAGCCTCTCGTGACCAACGCTAGCAAGGACTATAATCAGCGTGCTTGCACTGCTAGACCGTACGTATCAAGTGCGTGCACAGCATCGGATGCTGAGATAGAGACAGGCCAAGTTGTCGCAGTTTTGTCTCAATTCCACCCATGAGACACTCACACACACTCTCTTTCTGTCCTTGTTTGGACGTCGCATTTCGATCGACTTTGCTATCAAGTCGGCTGTTTCCTCCAAGCCCCAAGCACAATTGTTGACATCCAGGTAATTTGGAGTCAGCGTGGCTTCCATGAATCGAGAACAGACCCCCTATTGAAGCACGGAGCTTCTCTCGACAGTGAGCGTGACATCGTCGTCACTCACTCGGCCGACACGGTGTCGCGTGCCGCGGTGCAAGTGTTGCTTGTGTTGGACTCGACATTTTGCTCGAATTTTCAGTGTCAACCAGACAAGTGACACGGCAGCAACCCAATCAGACCAACACAACACAAACTCAACGGCTCTTCTCCGCACAGACGCAACTCAATTCGGCCTCACCGAAACACTTGCCGAACACGGTTGCCAAACCTCATCCCTTCCACTCTCGTTCACTACATTGCAATCACATTCTTGTCTTCATCCATCACACAATCACGACGCCATTCGATCGCCATGGACGATCTACTGGACCTCAGCTGGGATGCTGCCAATCAGAATAAGCCAAAACCGACTCAGCCAATACAGCCGACTCAGCCAGCTCAGCCATTCTCGTCGTCATCGTCCGTTGCTGCTGCCTCCTCCTCCTCCTCCTCCTCCTCCTCCTTCGGTCGCAACACATCCGCATTCGCGTCGGTGTCGAATTCACCCAAGCCAGACTACTACGGATCTTCGTCGTCGTCGGCCTTTGCTACGCCCGTACAGCCATCCAGTGCGTCCGGTAATGCTGCTTCATCTAAGCCCACGCCTTCGAGCACCGATGCCTTCTCCTCGCTCTTCGCTCCCTCTTCCTCGGCAAAGGCAAAAGAGGCCACTCTGAGTCTCGCTGAACGTCAACAGCTTGCTCAGAAACAGGCGAGAGAATCTGCCGAGGCCGAAAAGCGACGCAATGATGCCCTTTGGTCTGGCATCGATTCATCTGCCTTTGACAGAACTGCATCCGCCAACTCTCAACGCAAACAGGCTACCGCTGCTCCTCCCAACAGTGTCACACCCATCACTGCTGCTTCTCGGTCCAACACTCCCTTGAATCCCAATTTGCGTCTCGACTCGCCAGCACCTATTCAATCCACTACCTCGAGCACCGCCAAACCCGCATCTACTTCAAATACTGCTACCAAAGCTGCTGCCGATCCATGGGATTTCGACGCCTTCTCAGGCGCTGTACCCAACAAGAAAGGGACCGATGCGTCGAATCGTACACCACAATCTCAGGCTCAAGCTCAAGCACAGACCGCCAATGATCCGTTCGATTTCGACAGCTTTGATCAGCCCTTCTCCTCTGCTCCCAACGTGGCTATTCACGCCGACACGCAGGACAATAACAACGATGACATTCTCGGTGCGCTCGCTATGCCCGTCTCCGAGCCTTCCAAGAACTCTCTCACAGCTCAAGACCCTCAAATTGCAGCTCTCTCCAGATCTGCCTCCTCTGCCTCCTCTTCTTCGGGCAGCTCCAGAGTGCCATCATCCGCCAGCGGTAGTCGTCCCGCTGCCTCTTCACGCGCCAGAGCTTCTTCTCCGCCGCCTCACATCATTGGCCAGATTGTCGAAATGGGCTTCTCGCCTCAGGAAGCTAGACGTGCTCTCGCTCAGACCGACACAGGCGTCAACGTCGAAGCTGCTCTTGAGATGCTTGTTGGCAGTGCTGGATCAGGTCATGCAACCGGCGATACGGAACACGATGAGCGTCTTGCACGAAGGCTGCAAGCGCAAGAGAACAACCAGTCTCAATCAGGCCGTTTCCAAGACTCGGACGATGAAGATGCCGCTCAAGCTTCTCGTCAACCACGTCGACGTCAGCCCAGCAACCAACGCAACGCTGATCCTCGAGCTCGAGCTCAAGCTGATGGCCAGGCCGGTGCCGACTGGCAACAACAGGCAGACCAGCTCTACGCCCAGGCTTCCGAGATCGGCTCCTCGGTCCTTAACAAGGCAAGCGCCTTCTGGTCCTCCGCCAAAGCACAGGCACAGAAAGCCTTGGACGAGCGTAATCGTACTGGAGGCGAGCGCAGCACGACTCCGTCGGATGCAGGTAGCGAGCGTCACCGTGCACGCAGATGGGGTGGAGCTGCTGCCTCGTCTAGAACGACCGAATGGCAAGGCAAGCCCAAGTGGATGATTAATGCCGAAATGGCTGAGGCAGAACAAGCTGTAGCGGCTTCCAACGGTGCTTCAGCGCGTGCAGCCGAAGAGCTCGTCGAGGTAGGCGGCTTCAAGGACTCGGACAATGAAGATGAAGCACCGGCAAAGCAGAAATCTCAACAGCCGCCATCCAGGGTCCCTCGTCGACCTGCTGCCCCTCCCACTGCCGCTGGTGGAGTTGCCGCTGCAGCCGCTGCCATGTCCTCGGCTGCTAGTGCACTGTTCGCCAAGGCTCAAGATGTCACTCAGCAAGCACCGTCTCCGGCCGTCCCTGCCCGTCCAGCTGCTGCGCCAAAAGCTGCTTATGCTTCACCCAACCGACGTGGGCCTACACGATCGGCAGCTACCACACCCCCTGTCGCCAAAGCACCGCTCAAACGACGACCTATACCCTCCGATGCATCCCACACCATTTCATCCGCCAACCGCAATAAGCAAGAAGGCAACGAGCACTTTCGTCGGGGCGCATATGGTGACGCTGAAGCGAGCTACACCAAGGGCATCTGGGCATTGGAGTCCTCCTCATCCGAATCGGTTCGTCTGGTGCCACTGCTGAGCAACCGTGCCAATGCCAGGTTGAAGAATGGTGATGCAAGCGGCACTGTTGCCGACTGCGATCGACTTCTTGCAATCGTGCTCTCGCTCTCTGGAGGCGCAGAGCGCGATGCCAACGGACGAGTGGCTGTCTACCGTGCTAGCGAAGAGGCAGCTCTCCCTGCAGAGTTGGCTGATGTCAACCTGCGTGAAACGTACGGCAAGGCGCTCGTGAGGCGTGCACAAGCACTCGAAGTCAGCGAGAAATGGAAGCTTGCCAAGGCAGATTGGGAGGTGTTGTTGGAATACGAAAAGTCGGAAGGATCAGGAGTCAAGACTGCCACCAGCAACATGACGTTTGCCAGGGAAGGAATTCACCGTTGTGGCAAGATGCTGGGCGACAAAGTGACCGGTCCCGCTTCGTCATCAGCTGCACCCGTTCGAAAGGCGCCGGCTCGAGCCAACCCATTCGCAGCATCGGGAGAGAAAGCCAGTGCCGTGTTCGCCGATCAGCAACAGAAACAGGCGGCGGAAGAGTCGGCCAAGTTTGCACTCAAAGATTCTGTGGATGCCAAGATCGATGCGTGGAAGCGCGGGAAAGAGACCAACCTGCGCGCGCTCCTCTCGTCGCTCGACACGATTGTTTGGCCCGAACTCGGCTGGAAACCGATTGCACTGCACCAAGTGTTGGACCCGGCGAGTCTCAAGAAGAACTACACCAAGGCGATTGCTAGGCTGCATCCGGACAAGATCAAGAACGACGCTGCGATCGAGCACAAGATGATCGCCAGCGCTGCGTTCCATGCGCTCAATGAGGCTTGGAACGCACAACAGCAATAGTTGGGTATTAGCAGGGGTCGAGCAAGGATTTAACTTTATCTACGGGGAAGAATGAAGATTGTTGTTCATGTCACTTTGTTCACAATGCACATTTATACGAAGATTATGATGAGATGAAACTGTTTTGAGCTAGCGCAGGACAGTAGCGTACATGTGAGGACGAGGCGGCTATCTACACGGATGAAACGATTTGGTGAGGAGAGTGGCAATGCGGAAGACAACGAATCCCTTCCGGTATTGCTGCGAGTGCAGGTGAACGGGGTTGTCTTATCTCCTAGGAGCGTTAGGTTGAGCCGCCGCTGGCGCAGCTTGCCCTCCGGCCGCAGCGGGTTGTGGGGCGTTTCCATTTGGCGGGTTTTGAACACTGAGCACTGAACTCGCATATCTGGAGATGAGATCCGTGAGCGTCAGATACGCCTTCCTGACGACGGGCGGGCAGGATTGATGCTGAGTGTACCCGTCCAAGATCTGCTTAACATACTGGAATGCCGCACGCGTGAACGAGCTCATGTAGAATCTGAGTCTTAGAAAATGCGCGTAGAACAGCGGGGCCATGAGGGAGTTCCTCAGCAGCACAGCGCCGAAGAGCACACGTGCGAAGATGGCGACCTCGGCATACGCGACAAATCGCATCGCCGGGTCGTAGTTCGCCTTGACCCACGACTGGATGAACTTGGCCACCTTTGCGGGAGGTGCGGGAGGTTGGGCGGGTGGGGCGCCACCCGCTGCCGCCTGGTTCGCGCCCGGCGCGGGGGACGCGGAGGGGAACGCGATCGGGATCACTGTTGTCCTTAGGAAGGTCAGCACGTGGAAGAGCGAGAACGTGACGAACGGGACGAGCGTGATGAAGATGGGTTTCGACATGAACCAGTACACCGCTAAGAAAAGGTACTGGACGTTTTCATCCATGAGTGCCCTCTGGATGTATGGCTTGTTGAGCTGCGGCACACCGAAGGACTTGTACACCACGACGCAGTACGAGATGATCGCGCCAATGTACGTTGCCGTATACCACCGCGACAGTCCGCCTTTAGAGGTCGCAAACATGAGCGAGCCGATGAGGTAGCGCAACCCAGCGCCGAAACAGAGGAAATGGCCAGCAGCCCACACCAGGTGCGGCGTCGACGCCGTCGGTCGTGGCTGAGACGCAATGACGAAACAGAGAAGGACCACAGAAGGGATGATAGTCAGCACGGGCACTGATAAGCAGAAACGCAACTGGGTGAGGGTGAGACTTACCATGATGGGCGGAAAGTCGTATATGCGCTAGCTAGGAGGTCGTTCCCGTATGCAGTGGGTGTAATCTGAGCGAATCGAGATGGTGGATCGAGGAGAAGCCGAAGCTGAGTAACGATGAGACGGATGAATGGTGGTCAGATGTGATAGGAGAAGGAAAGCAAAATGAATTGATCCAATCCCAATCACAGGTGCAAGGTGGAGGGAGGGTTGGGCTGTGTGACACACGGCGGGCAATTCGGCTGAGCCGTGAGGTGTGATTTCTTAAATTGGCAGCGAGTAGAGTGACAGTGCACTGAATGTGGGCATTTCTCGAAGAAAAAGGCCAAGCCGGGCACGCTGACTGACTGTAGCGCTAAAGGTGATCTGAGCGAGCACAGCATAGGCAAAGAGACTGACGTTGTTCTGACCACGCGAGCTGAATTCCAAATGTTAGTATCTTGAAATCGGCACACCCGATGGAGGAATTTCCAAGATGCGTGAGTTTGCGCGGGATGCTGGAGAGAAAAGCTTATGCAGGCGCAATGCGCGAAGGGTGCAGCGCAGCCAGTGCAGTCATTCAGTCGGCTTGTCCGGCTCAGCAATTCACGTCCACCGAGGAGAACTGACTCGATTGACGTGCTTAAACTAAGCCAACAGCAGCAGCTCGGCTTAAGTTAGCTCCTTCTCACACCAGTTGACTAGCATCACCTCCGTCACCACCGCCTCCATCGCAGCCACAGTCTCTCGACGAACGTCTACTTTCCATAACATCGCCCACGCCACTGTTGTCAAGGAATTACGCTCGCTCTCGCCACACCGCGTCGCTCATCTCGTCATCAATCGCGAACGTTCGGCCCTACCGCGTCGTCCATTTTCATCATCTTCGACCTCAAGCATATAGCAATATGATCGAGAGGATATCTGGATTTACTTGTCTCTAATTCTACCATCTCGCACTCCAGCAGCCCTTCCTTCGTCATGTTTGGCGAGCAAATATCTCATTCACCGCGCACAGCGTCACCCTGGTCGGCTCGTCTCTCTACCTCAGCTTCTACAAGTGCGTCTACTACTGCGCCTCCCACTCCGCCTTCTTCTCACCCCATCGGTACTTCCGGCTCAGTAAACGAAAAGGATCAGCCGATCGAGGACGACCAGCTGCCGGCACTCCATCTTCTCAACATGTCGGGTGATGATAGCTTGTCAGACATGAGCGACGAGGCAGACGGCTTCTTTTCACTCGACATGGATGTGAGCATCGATCAGCAGCTTCAGTCTGAAGAATCTCCTTTCGGATTCAACCAACCTGCTATCAATACACACAAACCTCCGTCGATACCTTGGCATACCGATCGCGTCGATCCATCGCCACACCGCTCGAGTCGCGACAATTCGGGTTCTCCGCTGCCCAGTCCAGCTGTTCGGAGAGCCTCCGAGACTGTCACCTACTCGTCATCGCCGCTTCAGCATGTCGGGCTGGATCCGATCATGGCCATATCGAGTCGCAACTCTCCCGCAATCAAAGCCGCCAACACTGCCGGCTCATCATCAGCCACAGCCGCACTTGACGCGCAGCATGGATCGTCACCTTCCTCGTTTGGACCCATCGCACCCGAGGTAGACCAAAAAGGAAATCTGGAATACAAGCTCAAGATCTTGCCGCCCAGTAGAGAGCGATTCGACAGACTCGTCACTCAACTCAAGTGGAGGCTACTCGAAGGAGGTGGTCTCGCAGTCTATGAGATCGGCGTGCTCGATGACGGCACTCTCATTGGTTTGGATCCTGATTCCATGAAGGACTCGCTCAAGCTTCTTTCTCTCATGGCCGCCGAGGTGGGTGCACGTTGTCAGGTTCAGCGTGTGCTAGCTCTCGAGAAGGTGACGCAACCAGCTGACGAGCACACGCATACCGATGCCGGCACTGTGGCACAATCAATTCCATCTGCATCGGCTGCATCATCGCACGGTGCCGCGAACGGGTCGGAACTCAGCTTGCGCGCCCTGGCACCCGGTGAAGCTAAGCATACATTGCAGCCCTACATTCTCATCGCAGATCTGGATGACGAGACGAGATCGCATTTGCTCGAGACGGGCCCTAATGGCTTCTATCGCTTCGATATTGCTGAACAGCAGACACCATTACCGCCACCCCTTGCGCGCGCCGACTCATCTCAAAGTACCCAGTCAGTGGCAGCGGTTGACCCTGCTGAGGGACCTGCCCTAGCCGCCGAGGACGATGCTGAGCTTGGCATGTCGGCTCAGACCAAACGCAGGCTGCTCAAAGCGACCAACAGTCTCTCTAGCGCCAGCACCAGCAACGGGCCAACTACGCTCCACCGCGCCAAGAGCGATATCCTCAATGGCCTCGACCAGTCAGCAATTGTCTACCTCCCCTCCAAGGAAGAGAAGCGTATCCTTCGAGCTGCAGCTGAAGCCAAAATGGAAGCTGCTGCTGCAGCTGAGGCGGTTCAGCAGGACTCGCACTCGCACTCTCACTCGCATACGGAGCGCAAGATGATGGCCAAGATGACGCGGGTTGCCGATACCATCCAGCCCAAGACGGCTCGTGCACGTGCAAGAGCGCGCAAAACCGGAGCCTCAAATGGTTCGCCACCAGACGCATCGACTCCAGCCGAATCTTCGACTCCATCGCCATCACCTACGCCATCTCCCTTGGTCCAACCATTGAACGCTCCCCTTACGGTATCAGCAGCGGGAGCGTATGCGGGTTACGAGAATGTCATGTGTTCATTTGGCGTGCTTTCTGAAAGAGCAGCAAGGACGTTGTACGGTGATGGGAAGGCTGATGAGAGCAGTGGCAAGAGGAGGTTGATCGTAGAGGCCATGGTCAGGAGAGATGCGGATTCCGAGGATAACTATGTCGATTTCCAGGGCGCAAAGAGTAAGCTCGGTCTCGATGACGCTTTGTAGTTGATTGGACGAGGAATCGAAAGAGATGGTTCGGTTGGTTCTTCACCACGTGTTGGACGCCGCCTGCGACTGTCGGGTTGGGTAAACTTATCCGATGGATTGAGGGATGCTTGTAGTGGAGTGCATGTGAGGTGCCTAGACAGGGTAATTAGAGCATGAGTGTTGCATTATTGGCAGTGAATGACATGTGGAACCGCATCGGATTCGGTAGCTGTGCGCGATGCTTTTCTTGGCCAGAGTGAGGCGGCATCATTCTGTTTCCCGTGTGTATACTTGGCATGGAGCACAAAGGGGCGCGTGACTGACAGCTGAGCTCGCTACCGAAGCTGTGGGTTCTTTTTCTCTTTTATCCGACAGCTGACACGCGGATGACAGTGTGATTTTTCCAGAACGGGACCCGTTTTAGAGTTTACACTCCACGAAGCTGAGCTGCAGGCACCATGCACCTGCAGCCGTCGCACAGGGCCTGCCCGAAGCGCACCTGCAAACGCACAGATAGACAGTGTGACAGTTTAGACCCGATCCCCCAGTCCACATGATTTGAGCAGCAGTGTGTGACAGAGCAAGGGGGGAGTGTGCAAGCAAAGTCCCGCGGCGGCAGTCCCGCAGAACGATGATTATTATCCGGACACGCTGCTGCTCGGATGACCCTATGCTCTTGAGATATCACACTTGGCAGCTCACGGTCAGCTCTCGGCTCTTCCGTATAAGGTCACAGAAAGGCTCAGTCGAGTGGCTCGAGCGAAGCAGCTCACAACGGGCAGTCCGGCAGTGTCTGGAGCTGTAATGGCTGAGCACGAGAGCAGCTCGCAGCAAAGTATATAACCTCGACCCCCCTCCGAATCACAAAGAGCCCCCCTCTCTTCTCGTTTCTTATCCATCAAGCTATACCCTTCGCATTCGCTACAACACTCACAACATAGGAAGGAACATCTCATTCTGCATCGATCTTCCCCCTCTGCCATCTCCATGAACGTCCTTGGCCTTGGACGTAACACATTGCGTAAGTTATCATCGCCGGAATCATCCCTCTTGGGTCCCACTTCATCATGCTAACCCTCCACTGATTCCCACGTTGCAACTACAGAAAAACTGAGTCGATCCACCTCGGGATTAAACATGCCTTCCCAAGCCGACTCTCACACCGAAATCACTCCAGAGTCTTCTCCCGCCATCGCCAAGCCTTCCCTTGACCGTTTGGAGTCTCACATGACCCAACTGACCGAAACCAGCGAAGCCGCCATGTCGCATGATACCCCACTCACCACCCCTTCGCTCTCCGAGCACACCAGCTACCTCACTATGGCCCAGCCCATGTCGAAATCCAGCGCGGCTTTGTCGTCCTCATCGACGAACTCACCGAGCAGGACTTCCTCGACTGCGATCTCGAGTGCTTCCTCGAGTTCCTCTCCCATGAGCGTCTCCTCCACATGCCACGCAAGAACTCGGCTTGGGACAATGTGCTTCGTCAAGCCGAAGAAGTTGGTGCTCAGCTCAGCCACTTTGCTGAACTCGCTTCGGACGAGCACTCGCTCAAGACCACGCTCGTTGCCATCCGATGCTTGCTCGATGTCGGCCATCACCAGGCAGAGGCTCTTCATCCTCTATTTGAGCTCCTCTCTCAGATTGCCAACCTGCTTATACGCTCGCTCAGGCAGAGCCAGTCATACCTTGCTCATTCATCCGTCCGCTCTCTCCTTCTCTCCCTCTTCCACCGATACATGTCTCTCAGTGCCGAGCTCACTCGCTATGTCCGCAGCCGAATCAGCCGTCTCTCGCCTGCCATGTCCGAGGCTATCGATGTCGGTGCTCTCTTCTCGGACAGCATTGATTCGATCGATGCTGAAGTCACTCAGCTCCAGCGCATCGTCTGGCGTCTTGCACTCCAGCAGCACAAGCCTTCGGCTGTTCCCACCTCACAAATCCTCGCCGAGCTCTCGCGTACTTCAGGTACTAGTCTCAAGTCGCGCCTCTTTATGAGTCTCAAACGTCAGGCTTCCGTCGCTCCAGAAACTTGCTAGTGGTTCCAAACCCCCTTGCTCAACTTTTTCCGCAGCCATGACGATATTCTCCAAGTCACGGGTAAGCAAGGTAGCGGTAAATCGACTCTCGCTGTCTGGACTCAGGAGCGTCTTCGCAGGACTCTCGGTCGCAAGTCTTACGATGTTCTTCTTATCGATCAGCACGACTCGCACTCCGACCTTGACCTCGCCCGCTCCCTCCTGCTCCAGATCTGGCAGCAGAACATCGGCGATGTCGAGCTTCACTTTGATCTCGCTGAAGTCTTTGCCCAAGACAATGACGACGAAGAGCTCTCTCACGCTCTCTGGGAGGTACTCGGACACACTCTTTCCCGTGGCACTGCCAGCAATGAGATGGTGCTGCTCGTTGACGGCCTCAACACCAGCCATGAAAAGGCTTACCGCTATCTCCAGCAGACGGTTCGTCGCAGCCCTCACACGCGCATGGTCACTTTTGGTGGTGCCATCTCTGACAAGCTTCCGGATTACAAGATCACCAAGGATGTCAACGCCAAGGACATTGGTACTTACCTCCGCAGCGGACTCACCAAGCTGTCTGTCGCATTTGACGACAACACTATCAACACTCTCGTTGGTCGCGCCAACGGGTGTTTCCTCTGGGCTTTCCTCTACCTCGAGCTGCTCCGTATCCATGGAGACCACTACGTTCGATGCACGCACGACGTCCAAGAGCTGCTCCACGAGTATGCCAAGCACCTTGGAGATGCTGGCACACGTCTCATTCACTTCATGCTCATCGCTCACCGTCCTCTGTGCTGGTCTGAGCTCGAAGCTCTCTTGAGACGAGAGCAGCTTGAAGAGGCTCGTGCATCGCCTCACATCTCGGTCTTTGTTCAAGAGATCCAAGGTCATCTCCACTTCCGCCACAACACCATTCGCAGCTTTGCCAAGGACCACCTCATCAAGGATGAGCAGGAGATGCAGAGGCGTCTCCTTCGCAAGCTGTTCATCTCGGTCAGTAAGGACTTTACCGACCTCGCTCTGCCTTGCCTCGATATTTTGACGGGCAAGGAGCTCGATGCTTGCATCAACTCTGGTAAGGTGGTCGAGTATACCGTGCTGTATTGGCAGCACCACTTTGCTCGCTCCGGTCTCAAGGCTGAAGAGCTCAAGGATTGGTTCCCGCGCTCGACTCAATTTGCGCTGCTCGAGTGGTCTTACTGGAACCACCACCGTCACCTCGGCCACCACGATGCCGGTTTGGAGGTCCGAAAGGCTTGCTTTGGTAACGATCACCTGTCAGTCATGCAGGCGTACCTTGCTCTTGCTTGCATCCACCGCAACCACGACAACCTCAGCGATGCCGCCGACTTCTTCTACTTGGCCTGCAAGGTCGGTCAGGAAGGTCATTGCATCGACCGCTTCTCGCTCATCGTCACCACGTGCGCATCTCTCTTCCTCGCATGCACCGAGACAATGGTGTTCAAGAAGCGCAGCAAGCTCTGCACTTACCGTAAACACATGTTCCGATTCACCATCGAGATCTGTCGTCGCCAGCACGGTGAGCATAGCGAGCAGGTGATCCACTGGTACCAGGTGCTCATCCAGCTCCTCATCGGCACCAAGGACCACGCCGCGGTCATCATTGTATACCGCGAGCTCTACCACATTTTCCTGCACCTGCACGGTCCTCGTCACGAGCGTACTAAGCATGTCTGCAACGAGATGGCAGGCCTCGACGTTGTTGTTCACGGTGAGGATACCGAGCTCATCGACACATATGTCATGTTGATCCTCGAGACTGTCGATGAGTACGACGAGAGCCACGATCATGATGAGCGTATCCTTGTTCTGCTCCGTCTAGCTCGTGGCTATGCCAAACACAAGGAGCATTGGCACCATGCTTGCCGACTCTACCTCACCATCTGGCGTCGACTCAGCGAGATCTGTGCTCACTCTTGGTCGCTCGAAATGACGCTGCTCAAGATCGACGTCTGCATCGAGTACGCAAAGTTGCTCCATGGACATGGGCACGTCACCGAGGCTCATGACATCCTGGTCGTTCTTTCGGCCGAGTTCCAGCATCACGAGTGCAAGGAGTACGACATTATCGTTCGACTCAAGCAGCTCGGCTACTGCCTGCGCACGTTTGGCCTTCTCTCGGTCTGCTACGAGATCTTTGTCAAGATCTTTGGCTGGTTCAAGGGCCGCGGAAAGACGGACGATGACGAAGCTCATGAAGTCACTGTTGTTGTTACAGAGATCACCGAGGAGATCGAGGAAGTCACCCGCAAGACCAAGACCACTACCAAGGTCACTGTCACCGAGACCGTCACGCGCGAGGTGTTTGAGACACACTACGAGCGCTGCATCAGGACCAAGAAGGGCGACAAGCATCTGTACAAAGCCTGCATGCTCCTCATCGAGATGCTGATGCGTGACAACAACTATACCGAGATCGAGATTGTCGTCACGCGTACGCTCGAGCTGACTTGGTCCGAGTTCTTCGACTTTAGCATCGACATCTCGATCCCTGACGAGCACGTCCTCGAAATTCTGGTGCTCGCTGGCAAGTTTGCCCATTGCCACCATAAGCGAGGCAACTTCGATGAGGCTGAGCGATACTACCTCCGCATCTACTACGCATGCTTGCGAAAGTATGAGGTGCACCACAAGCACGTCACCGAAGCCTACCGCGCTCTGATCTGCTTCTACGAGGAGCACTACCGCTACGACAAGGTGATTGAGCTTCACCTGAAGATGCTGGTCCGCTACCGTGAGCACTGTGGGGCTACGCACACGCTTATGATCGAGCTGTTGTACAAGCTCGGCAGGCTCTGCAAGAAGATGGGCCGCTGCGATTACATTGACTACTTCCTCGAAATCTACACTGTGTTCGGTGACCACCACGGTCACTGCCACCCGGAGGCGTGGGAGGCGGCTTGGGAGGTCTGCGGATGGAGGCATGAGCATTGCCACTGGGAGTCGCTCATCCAGATCTGCTTGGAGCTCTGGACTGTCTTCGTCCACGGCGGCCACGATCACGGCCACCACCACGACGACTTTTTCACATCTCCCATGATTTTTGTTCTCTACGAACGCTACGTCAAGGGCCTCGACGTGCACGTCGGGTTCCGCTTTGAGGAGCATTACAAGCTTACCGTCGAGATGCGCGATGTGATCAAGATCCGCTTCGGCCACGACCACAGCCTGCTCATCAAGGCGCTCATCAAGCTTGCTGCCATCTGCGAGTACAGCGAAGAACACCACCACGAGGCTGTGACGATCTACGAGGAGATCATCACGCGCACTCGCACCGTGACAGTCGAGACAATCACCGAGGAGGAGATCACCGTCGTCAAGACGCGCCTGACCAAGGTGTATGTGACCATCATCGAGAAAGGCGGTCACCACGGCTATCCTGAGCTTGGGGAGAATGCGCTGCGCATCTGCATGGAGATCTATCTCAATCTCAAAGCCGAGCATGGATGCTGGCACGAGCTGACTCTGATTGCGCTGGAGAAAGTGGTGCTGATTCATTTCCACCTTGGCGGCGAGCACCACCACGGGCAGATCCTGGTACTGATGCAGACGATCATTACCGAGGTGCTCGGCAAATGCACCGAGTCGATCATGCTGTACAAAGCTGCGGTTCGCATCGCCAAGCTGCTGATCCGCATTAAGGTCAACGCCTGGGCCGAAACACTGCTGTGCAAGCTGCACCATCTCATCGTCCTTCCCGGCTTGCCGTGCGAGCACGATTCGGATGTCGAATGGGTCCACACGCACGGCGAGGAGTACAAGAAGCTCTCGCTCACGTTTGTCGTTGCGTGCCTGCACAAGCTCGGCCACTATCACGAAAGGAGCTATTCGGAAGTCATGGCGAGCGTCCTGCTCGAGATGCGACTGTACCGACAGTTTGTCCACTACACGGCCAAGGAGAGTGTCGATATGGTGGTGGTGCTGCAAGCGGGCGCGAGGTTGCACTGCTTCTGGCCTGCGCTGGGCCGATCATCGCTCTGCCAGGCAATCCTCAGCAAGATGCTGGTGCACTGGCGGGCGTCCGAGCTCGGCAGCTGCCTTGGAGACGAAGTGTCGGACGAGACAGTCATCGTCCTCCTCGAAGCTCTCGTCTCGCACCTGGACGGCGAGAAGCGCATCACGGACATTTTCAAAGTTATCTGCCACGTCGTCAACCACCGCGTCAAAGACCTCGTCTCCTCTGGCGACTTCTCTGTTGCTCACGACCTCGCCAAATGTGCACTCAAGCTCGCACGCCACCACCGCTTCTGGCACACGCACGTGTCTCTGGGCTACAAACTCGCCGAGTACATGGCTGGGATCGACGTTGCGTCCACGTCGAGCAAGAAGCTGCTCAAAGCTATGCGCGCCACGTCGCGCGCGATCACCGACGAGGTGCTGTGCGCACTGCGCGAGTCGCAGATCGAGCTGCTCTCTCTCCGGTTTGAGGATATCCGTGGGCTCGTCCACCTGCTCGGTGCGCAAGGCAACTTTGGCGAGCTCGAGACACTGCTGCTGCAGCTGTGGCGGTCGAGAGAGGTGCAGCGCAATTGGCAGCCGACTACCGTCTTGTCGATCGGGCACGCACTGGTGCACGCGCACGTCGCGGCGGACCATCTCCCTGCGGCGATTGCGCTGTGCGATACCATGTGCTACAACCTTCGTCACTCTGGAGACGGATTGGACGACGAGGCGGTTGAAGCGAGCCAGCTGCTTGCTCAACTATACACCCGCGCGGGGGAGCACGCGAGGGCGATGCGGGTGTATGAAGAGGTGCTGCGCGAAGTCGACGAAGATGGTTCTCCGGAATTGTTCGACCGGTGGGGCGGGACGCAGTTGAGGATGCTCAGGTGCTCGTATGGCCGGAACGGCGGGTTTGCAAACAACGCTGCGACGTACCGGGACTTGTTCACTTCGCTGAGCGCGAGGGGTTTGGATTGTAGGCATGACGAGTGGGAGCTCAACAGCGCCGATCAGCACGGCGATGTAGAGACTGGTGGGTATGTCGTGCCGGACAAGTGGTATCTCATCCGCACAGCCGAGGTGGTGCCCAGCGGAACCAAGGATGCTCATGGACACACGCACGAGCACGCCGAAAAGTCGAAGCCGGTCGTACGCTCCGCAACGAGAAGGGGTAGGGACTCGCTGACCAGGATCGCACTCCGCCGATCCAGGGGCTGCCAGCTTGCGCCGGAGGTGGTCGTGTAAATCAACAAACACATTTGGATATAGTATTCTGACGGGTTAAAGGATTTGGTTCGATGTTTCTGCATTTGCATCGTGTTTTCTAATGTCGAGTTTTGGCTTTTCACATGATATCATGGTTGTGGTGTTGTACAGCAGGAGGGAGCTGTGGGTGGGTCGGATGAGATCGAGGCAGGTCGGGCATGCATTGCGATGGGGTTGGCCTGGTTCTGAGCGGGACAGATTCGGCATCGTCATGGTTGGAGCAGACTGCATCTTTGAAGGCAAGGCAAGAGCTTGTTTTCAGCAACGCTAGCGCTTGACCTCGTGCCCGAGTTTCGAACGACGTTGACAGGAGAGCCTTGGATACCATGCCTGGCTTGATTCTGATGCCCAAAGGAACGACGGAAAAAAAAAGAGAAAAAATAGCGCCTAAAAAGCCTCACCCATCGAACGCAACTTCTGACAACTCTTGACGCTTTCACAAAGGATCATCGCGATATGCTACTTGGATAGATTGCAACTCGTCGGTGATTCACGTGAGCTTCTTATACGAATACGCACCCAACGCCGCGACAGCTGCTAGACACATTGAGCTGCCTACGAAGACAATCAACCTTTCGAACCCGTTGATGCCATACTCGCCCGCATGGGGGCTGACCGTGCGTACGTTGGGCCTGTACAGCGCGGACCCAATCAGCGGACCCGAGACAGCTGCTATGCCGCGGATGAACATCCACGCGAGGAACTGGAGCGAGTTGTCGCTCTTGGTCTCCTGTGCCACATCGCGTGCGATCGGGGTGATGTAGCACCCGAACCCGCCGCCCGCAGCGCCGAAGGTTAGGACGAACACGAGAATGAGTGGGAGCGACGTGGCAAAACCCAGGAGGCAGAGGGCGAAAATGGCGCAGAGACCAGAGGAGATGGCCATGGCGAGGATGAACGACACTTTGTCGATCGCGGGCCCGGTGACGATGTACCCGATAATCGCCGAGGCGTTGAAGGCGGACAAAATGCCGGTGGATACGGTCGAGGTGAACCTGAGTGCGGTCACGTACGTCGCGATATACAGCGAGACAATGTACCATCCGAACGCTTGGAACATGATGACGAGAAAATAAATCAGCGCCACTGGGTGCAGCAGCGGCGAGAGATCCTCTGGAAGCAGCATTCGGACGAGCTCGAGTTTCGACGACGGCAACCCCTTTCCCGCTGTGGGAGTCGGCAGTCGCGGCTTGACGAAGAACAGCGCTGTGCCTGTGATGAGCAGCTGAGCGAGCGACCAAGCGCGCATTGTCCATGCAAATCCGATTGACGTGAGCAATGCGTTGAAGATCAGTGGGAAGACAACACCGCCGACGCCAGAACCCATGAAGATGCAGCTGGTGGCAAAGCCACGTTTCTTATCGAACCACTGCGGGAGGTACAGCACAACAGGAGTGAGCAGGACTCCGCTAGTGATGCCGAAGAAGACGCCTTGGAAGACAATGAGCATGATGATATGTTTCGAGAACGAGCCGATGAGCAAGGAAAGCGCACTGAATACAAGGCTGCCGGCAACGAGCTTGGCGTGGAGGTGCGGGAAGGTGGCGAGGAAGCCACGGAGGAGGAGGGGGACAAAGTGGCTGCATCCGATGACGAGCGTCCCGACGGCCGAGATGCTGGTGACGCTTTCGCCGTAGAAGGGCGAAGCACGGTTGTGTTCGTGGTAGTCTTGGAAGGATCCATACGAGTAGGCGACGCCCCAGACCATGGACCAGACGGCAAACCCACAGGCGAGGAAGCGCCACGCTGCCGCCCCCCGGTCCATCGGTGGTAACTCTAGAGCGCTGGTCGCATTAGTCGAGCTCGTTGACGGGCGACGCTGCTGCATTGGAGGATAGGATGTATCGAGCACCGGAGGTGTCGTCGGGCGAGATTCGTCGTCGTCGCTGGTAAGCTTGCTGTCGTCAGAGTGCTTGCTATAGTGTCGTGAGTGGTGATCGTGTTCGTCTTCGTCGTCCTCTACAATCGCATGTGTCGCAGCGTAGGGAAGCGAACTTATAGAGCCGAGACGAGCTCGAAAGTCGCGCGCCTCTGTCGCATCGGTCTGCGAGGATCTCGAAGGGCGACGCTGGCTGAGACCCGAGCTCGAGCCTGAGCCCGAGCCGCCAGCTGCACCTGCCATAGCTCTAGAGCTCGTCCCTGCTTGCAATGACATGATGGAATGGTGGGTCCGTCCAAGAAGGCAGCGGCGAGAGTCGACGTGGGTAATGAAAGATGATGATGTTCTTCATGACTCGAGATGAAAGTGGACCGAGGGCCGAAAAAACCGATAACAAACGTTGATTTTTGCGCGGCGTGCGGGTCTGGGAAGAAAAGTGTCCATTTTCGCCGTGGGTAGCCGGTCAATTCACCGCGGAGAAAGAAGAAGGACAAATGCAAAGAAAGATACGCGGGGAATACAGAAAACGGCGACTCGGATACTTGACGTGGTGGGCGGAGGAGAAATGGTCGGATACTTGCAGGGAGCGTGGCTTTATATATACTGAACAGCCTTGAACGTACATGTGCAGCGTGAAAGGCAACGACACAGGAGTGCGCACAGATCAGATGAGTGAAAGTCGGTTGGCCCGATAGCAAGAGCGATCTTAGGACAATGCAGACGTTGACGGTCGAGCCGATGCTGATAGCGGCTTATCTGCGTGAGTTGTGATTGGAAGTGATGACCATGTCGTGAACTGCATGTTCGGATATCCGAATCGGAACCAGCATTGCTGCAGTCAGCCGAAGGTCATGTGCTCTGTGTGTTCTCTCTTGGAGTCACCAAACCGGAAATGCCTACGGTTCGCAATCACGGTGACAGCAGAGTGACAAGTGCGACCGAATGTGTTCCTGCGGCTCAATTTGCGTCGCGGAAGAATTCCATTCGACATTCCACGCGTGGATAAAAGTGATTCCATCATTTCGGTACCCCAGACTTTCCACTCACACGGGTGCATTCCGCCACCTCGATTCGCCCCTTCAAACATATAAGCACGGATCGCAGCAACCACTCCCATCTCCCTCATCTCCTCAGTTCTATCGCCGGATCCCTAGCCTAGCTATTCGAAGCATGTCGGTCTCGTATCAAAACACCATCCTCTACAGGACCAATCCGGAGGCAGCTCAGCTTGTCACGGAGCTCCACCAACTCTCGGAACCTCGTACGGCGTCTCGACCATCTATCTCTTGACTGCATCGCAGGCAGCAAAGGGCCAGAGCGGGCCCGAGGCTATGGTTTGGGGTACAGAGAAGGAAATGCACAAGGCAGATGCGGCCGTGGCCAACATCGCTCAAGCAATGAACCTGCCCAAGGGTACCACCGAAATTCCCGGCTTCACCATGCTGAGAGGTGACATTCTCGAGCAGACCGAGAAGGCCAATATCGAGAAAGACAGCCTCGACGCGGTGCTGTTTGATATCTGGGCCGAAAGTAAGTTTGTCACTACAGACAGAATTACAATACACAACATCTCGTAGAGCGATACTTACTTACACATTTTGCTTTCTGTGTGCTTCTCAGTGGCGCTGCCAACATTCAAGCTTCTCGAGCCGTCTCTCATGCAAGATGCAGTCGTGTTTATCGACAACTGGCTCACCGGTGTCAAGATTGGAACCTATGGTCCCTTCCGCGAATACCTCGAGTCCAAAGGCTGGTACATTGTTCCCATGCCTTTCAAGAACGGTCTCGGCATGGCTACTCGTGTTGTCTAGGATACGCTCTCTATGAGCAATTCCACTTTGTTGCTGTCTTATACTGTCCACAATACTTCCAAATGTCATGGTTCTACCTTTTTCCAGCATTGGATCTGCAGAGAGTGAAACACGGCCCGTGCATTTTCAACCGGTCATTCGGGTGAAATTTCAAAGCCGAACCAAGTGTTCCTTCCCCCGGATAGGACCGGCTTGGACCCTGAATCACTCGCCGTTTCTAAAACATCCCATGGTTCGCTTCTCCCGACCATCACAGTCATCGCCGCCGTCGATGCAATGTCAGCCTCAAACGCTCCAGCAAGCGGACAGGCCGCCTCTTCTGCCGCCTCTCACCAACCTGCAGAATGGGACGAGCTCCACCGCGTTCTCCACATCACCGGCGATGCTATCCGACGTCAAGTCGTCGGCGAAGAATACGTCAATCGCAGCCTAGCTAATGCGACCAAATTCACGATGCCCATGCAGAAGCTCGCCACAGAGTACGCTTGGGGTGGGGTCTGGTCACGCCCTGGTCTGGCACGGCGCGATCGTAGCATTCTCAACATCGGCATGCTTTCAGCAATGGGCAAATGGACAGAGCTCGGCATGCATATCCGCGGCGCACTCAACAACGGAGTAACAGAGACAGAGGTGCAGGAGTGCCTGCTTCAAGTGGCAACGTACGTCGGCATGCCAGCAGGGATGGAGGCGTTCAGAGTCGCCGACAAGGCGGTCCAGGAGTGGAAGAATAGTAATGGTGAGGGTGATGCCAAGCCAGAAAAGTAAGCTCGGTCGGGCCGAATCATACCTTCCGAATCGAGTCTTTTTCACTGTCACTGCTATGCTTGATGCCAGATCAGGAAAGAGTCAAAGCTTAGGAGGTGCACGAGAGCAAGATTTCGCAACACTAGACAGCAACACCGAAGATAGAATCAAGTCTCACACTTCTGCCACATCGGGTGAGAGATCCAGCTGCTGTCAAGCTCTTGCTTCTGCATACACTTGCAGAGACGAATCACACGCTGTCTCTGGCTCTGGAATCGCTGGCTCGGATGTGTGCCGAAAGTGAGCGAGTCGATCGAGTGAAGAAATGAATGCATTGTCCTTCACAGGTGCAGGCAGACATAGATGCCTCATTCAAACCCACGATCTGCGAAATCAACCCCTTTTTCCTTGCGTCACATCTTTGCTGAAGCTCGGTCAGCCGGCCAGCGCGACACGTCGAGAATTCATGGCAGAGCGATTCATTAGACCCTGCATTTATTCTCTCTCAGCTGTCATGCGCAGAAGCCTTTTCTTGCCGAGCTGGGCTCCAATTGTGACATGCTGCATCTGACTGCCACCACTTCTGACATCACCATGCTTTTTCCGATAACTCTTAACCCTGGAAAGTTGGGGTTGTGACGGTAGCGAGATGCGCAAGTCATTGGCCGCAGGCTCACCGTGCAAGCAAAGATGCTGTGACAGCAAAGTATAGAATTGTGGCGCTCGCATGACGTCCCAAAAGGCGACACAAAGGGAAGTTGACATTCGCGTCAATGCTTTGTTCCGGTCTAACTTCGGGGGTGCGATCCACTGTCGATCGATCGACTCACGATCTGCCAGCACAGAAGCTCACTTGCGCATTCAAAGGCACACAATTGAGCCAGTTGCTGAGCTCGAGACTGAGCTTGTCAAACCCCAGATCCACGCCATCCGATTTGCGCATTGCCAGCAGGAAGCGCTTCAACGGAGCTTCCGTCACGCTGGTCAGTAGCTTGATCACCGGACACTCGTCGTGCTCACAAGCACCCTGGAAACGCGATTCGGGCCGACTGAACGCAGAATCGTATTGCGCCGAGTGTCGTAGCTTTGCGAATCACAGCGCAGCAGCAAAAGCGACCGAGTGCAAAGAGTGCCAAGACAGGCAGCGCTCGGATATATGCGCGTCGAGTCCGGCAAGGCTTATAAACACGACGGCTCTTCCGATTGTCATGCCATCCGATTCTGCATACATTCCTCGCATTCCCATCCGCTGTCGCTCTCCTCTTGAGCACCCTCTCTGTAGACCACTCAGGCTGGCTTGTTGCCCATCGGCCTCTTTCCTAGAACGTTACGCATCTCTACTACCATCATCTCACTCCCCCTCTCCCATCCCAATTCTGCCCCTTGGGCTGGTCCCTTTGTTTCGCATCATGCCGACTTCCCTCTTCCAGATTGTTGCGCTGGTCGCGACCTTCTCTTCCCTCGTCATCTCTTCCGTAGATGCTCATGGCTATGTCAACTCTCCCGCGTCGCGCAACTACTTTTGCAAGGAAGGTAAAGCCCAGAACTGCGGCGAGATCCAATACGAGCCCCAATCCCTCGAAGCACCCAAGGGTCTTCCCTTTGCACGCAACGGCGACGGCCGTCTCTGCTCAGCGGGTCTGAGCCAGTTCAGCCAGCTCGACAGACAGGGCGCGAGCATATGGCCCACCACCAAAGCCACCGACGTACACTCGTTCGACTGGACCTTCACCGCCCAGCACGCCACTACCGACTTTAAGTACTTCATCACCAAAGCCGGCTGGGATGCCTCGACGACTTCGGGCTTGACTGCGAACGATTTCGAGTCCCAGCCTTTCCTGACAGTGCCGATGAATGGGAAGGCTCCACCGCCTACGATGAGTCATGATCTGAGCAAGAACATGCCCTCGCGTACGGGGTACCATGTGGTTTATGCGGTTTGGACGGTGGATAATACGGCTAACGCGTTCTACAACTGCATTGATCTCGACTTTGGCGGGAAGAGCTCCGGTACTAGCAATGCGCCCAGTTCGTCCTCTACTTCGGATTCCGGTAACGCTTCTGGAGCTACTTCGACTGGAACCAGCTCTGGCAGTACTTCGGACTCGAGCACCTCCTCCCCCGCTTCATCTGACTCGGGTGGTTCCAGCAACACCTCGACTGGCAACAGCACCACCATTCCCGCTTCTTCCTCCGGCCACAAAAACCACGCTGCGAGTGCAGGTTGCCGGATGAAGCGCCGCCGAGCTCCGTCCGCCTCGTTGCTGGCTGCGCGTGCTAACTACCACCGCCAACAGATGCAGGTGCAGCGCAAGCACACTGTCTAGACTCGCCCCCGGATGCTCTCTTTACAAAAAGCGGCTAGCCTGCGTCGGGTCTTTGAGCTGGTCTCAAAGCTACCGAATACGTCTTCCTCCGTACAAGCTCGAATGCCTATCATGATGCCGTTTGCATAACCTCTTCATTTGTATTCCTACCCTTCAATCGCACTCACACTTTGCATTACTCAGCACTTTCTCAACTAATTCCGCTCCACATCCACTCCCTGACTCTGATCATGATCTCGGAACGATTGCGACAAATTCGCAATGCATTGCACTGTGACAGTCTACGCTTTGCTGACGGGAGGGTTCTTGTGGGTGGTGGGCAAAGATTTGAAGTTGCGCTTGTGCTTTCTGGCAGCCTCTCTGTGTCGTTTTTTGATGACCTTGGTTAACTCTTGTTTGTACTTCGTCCAATCCTCCTCTTTCTGCTGTTCGGAGCGGGGTTGGAGCCAGCGGTGGAGTGCGCCTTGTGCGTTTGCGCCATTCCACGCTGCCGGGTTGGTGCGGGAGGAGAAGAAGGGGTCGAATTTTCTCTGTGGGGCTTCGGTCGACGCCTCAGCAGGGGTGGAGGCGGGGTAGCGTGAGTAGCCCACAGCGGGCAACCAAGGGGCGAACAGGGCGGTGGTGGTGGGTTCGGGTTCGGGCTGATCGAGTTCCTCCTCGAGTTCGAATTCAAGCCCGAGCGAATCCATCAGGGAGAAGCCGGCACCAGATTTAGCGGCGTCGGCACCAAGGCCAAGGCTGAACCCGGCCGTGACGCCAGAGGTCGAAGCGCGATCTTGCGGTTTAAACATTTCCTTAAGCGTCGACATGGAGACTTGGGTCCCGACCGGCTCAGATGCCGCAGCTGGGGTGGCACTGTTGTTCGGAATTGCCGCGTCCGGGGCTGGCTCAGCTTGCGAAGGAGCAGCGGCAGGTGTGGTGCTGGCGGGTTGAGGGCCAGGGTCGAACCGCGCAATGGGGACGTAGCTGCCATTCTTGGAGGCGGCGGAAGGGTCCGAAAGTGATAGGAGGAAGGCAGCGCGGCGAGACTTGGCGTCCATAGGAGCAGTAAGCGGCTGTTCCGCCGCGGGTGATGCAGGTGCGGCTTCTTGCATCTCGACATGAGCTGCCGGGACAGGTTCCTGCTCGACGGATGCTTCTGCGTCCTCCTCGTCCTCTTCACTAGACTCCTCGCTCCAAGTCTCGTCGGCTTCATCTTGTTGATCGACAGTCTCAGAGCTTGAACTCGAGTCTGAACGTCTGTCTTGCTCTTCTTGCTCATCCTCCTCGCTCTCGACAACGTCCACAGCCGCAGCTGGGGGAGCCTCGTCATCTGACCCAGACCCGAACATTTCTCCCAACAAAGCGAGCGTCTTCTTCCTTTCCTCGTCGGCATTTCCGATTGGCCTGGAGCCCTGCGTCGGCCCTGCGGCGGCTGCATTCTCGTCGTATCCATCCGAAAAGTTTCCAGGGGCTTCCTCTTCCGGATCGAGCCCTGGCACGAATGTGCCCTTAACCTTGTTAGCTGATGCAGCAATGGCTGAGTCGACCTTGATGCGCTTAGCGGCGTTCTCCGACGCGGGGGTAGTCATCGACGGCAGATCCGAGAACAAGTCGTTGTGCGCAGCAGCACAAGGCGCTGACGGAAGATCCGAAAACAAATCGCTGACACCAGCAGTGGCCCTGCCAGAGAACAGATCGTCAATGTCCGCCGTGTCGACTGCCTCAACGGCGAGGGCAGCAGGTGCTGCAGCGAGCTTGGGCTGCTTCGGCTTGGCGGGAGTGGGAGTGAGCGCCGAGGTGAAGCCAGAAAAGAGATCGTCACTGCCAGCGTCCGAGTATCGATCAAAGTCGAGCTGAGCCATAACATCGTCCGCCTCACCACCACCTGCAATTTCTGCGACGGCTGAGGCAGCGACGACTCGGACGGGGATCTTGGCAAACTCTTGATGCAGTACCTTGCCATCCTTTGCGACGAACTGCCAGCGCACCAGACGGTGGGTCTCGTCCTGTTGCTCGCCGTCCTCGATCTCGACGCATTGCCATTCGCCTGGACCAAGCGATGACAAGTCGAGCGTATCCGACGACGAATCTGTCTCAGCAGCCAGCGATTCAAGCAAGGCGCCAGAGAGGTGGATGGCACCGTAGCGCGTGGGGTCGATCGTGATGCGGTGCGCTTTGGTCGGTGGGCGAGGGTTGACTCTTGCGCTCCTCTTGGGCTGTGCTTCCTCCTCTTCGACTTGATCGGCAGCTACGTCGGCTCGAGCGAGAGTGGATGCGCGTGACGGTCTGGGGAGCGGATGGGCTGGTCGCATACGCAACGGACGAACGAGATGTCCTGCAGGCGTACGCTTCCATCCCCATGCCATGTCATTCTCTACAGCTTGCTCGTCTACAGGGTCCATGTTACGGCTCTCGACTCCCATCCCTGGCGGCATTCGCTTCTGCTTCCTCGCTTTCCTTTCCAACTCCTCTGCTTCTTGCTCCTTTCGCTTCTCCTTCTCGAGTCGGATTCTTTCCTGGTAATCTGGTTTCGCTTCACCAATCCGCAACGTCGCACCCTTCCACACGGAGCCAGAGAGCAAGTTGATGCAGCGCTTGATCTGTGCCGGCTCTGCTTCGATGGTAAGATATGCATACGGACGGAATTGGCCGAGAGCGTCGCGCTTGCCGAGACCATCTATCGCGACGACGATGCCAAAGGTGGAGAAGCGACGTTCTAGTTCCTCTTTCGAGAACGACTCTGTGAGCCCCGAGATGTGGAGTCTTTGCTGCGCGACATCTTTTTCTTGGTGTGCATCACTCGTTTCTTGGCCTTGGCCTGTACATCGCAAATTCAACAAAAAGGAACACCAAGATGCAAGGGTCAGTACGGCTTGGATCGATGACAGGGGCGAGAGGAGAGGGGGAAGGGGAAGGGAGGGGGAAGAGAGACTCGCATTGGCCTTAGCTTTGTTGACGCGGCGGGAGGAAGGTGGAAGAGCCTCTACACTCGAGGTGGCTACACCCTTTGCATTGGATTTTCTCGCCGCCGTCGGAGCAGCAGCGCTGGCGGTCGCCTTCTCGAAAGCCTCCTGCTCGGGATCAAAGGACTCGACGACGACGTGAGTATGGTGCTCATCCGAGTCATACTCCTCTTCTTGGATCTGCGGTACCGCATCCTCGTCATCATCGTCAACATCCTCATCATCCGAACCAACAGCAGCTTGATCGAGGTCCGACTCGCCTTCGGCTTCTAGCCCGTACGCTTTGCGCTGCTCGCGCACGTTCTCCGCCGCCTTTTCCTTTCGTGCCTCTCGAAGCTCCTTTCGCGCTGCGAGCTGCTCTTCTTTGGCCTTTTTCGCCAGATAATCTCGTCCCGCCTGCTTTCGCTCTTGCTTACGTTTGCGGAATCCAGTCAGGTATTCGGCTCGCGCCTTGTCGTCAAACACCAACTCAGCGCCTTTGCCCTTGCCCTTTTTGTGCGCCACCATGGTTGTTGCAATGTGGTCTGCCTCGTGCTGCGTTGCCGGATGGCCAAACGGGGTATACTGCGCAGAGGTCGAGATGGGTAGATGTCGGGACGGTGTGGTTGGTTGCAGAAGAGGAAAAAATCCCGGATCGATTGCGCTTGGGAGCAGAACCACATCCCAACGCCGACTTTTTTCTCACAGCTTCAAAAGCAACCGAAAAAAAATCTCTGTTCACATTTCCGAAATCCGACTTTTTCATTTTTTGGCGATATGTCAGATCGTCATCTTCAGTCGACAGATGTCAAAAACACCTTGGAAGCTCCGCTGGGGAGTGCAACTTGTTCGGTTGCCCTCGCAATTGTGCACTTGTCAGAGGCATAAGGGTTGGCGACTACAACAACAAATCCGGGATGCATTTGCAAGATCGGAACAGACACTGTAAGCCTTCAGCCTGACGTCACTGCTTCGCCGACTTGTCCTTTGACGTCCCGTGTTTGGACCGGGAGCCTGGAGCCCGGCGGAGAAAGAATCGCCGGCGGTATATTGTTCTGGGCTTTGGCGCGCGTGCATGTTCCCACGTTTTGAATGGCACTCTTTGACTTTTTACCGAGAAAGCGGAGCAAGAAAGATGCAGTATCAGTACTGACTGCTGTGATTGATTCATTCCCGTCTCTGTCCCGAGCCATTATACTGATAGGATTGGATCTGTTCTCAGTCGCTGTGCCTGCTGCATCGCAACTCATCGCACTGCAGACAATTCGATACCGTCAAGGCACGACTGAGAACTCAAGATGAAAGCATCGATTCTGTCAACAAGCGCGTGGCGATAAGAGTCGACGTGGCAACATTGCACTCGAGGCACAGTACTGTACAAAGCGAAATTGTCACGATGCAGTTTGCATTGGTTACACCGCCGCATAGGTGATCTGCACTGTGAGATCCTGTGCGTCGGAGAAGGATACATGCTTGAAGACATACGCATCACCGCCGGGGAAGATCCACCCGTTGCTTCCATTGATCACCTCCTGCATGCACGTGTCGAAGTTCGCAATGCCCTGATCGAGTCTACCTCCCAAGTCACTCTCGTTACCCTTGATATTATCCCTTGCACGGTCCAGTTCCTCGAGCCCTCCCATGATCCCTTTGGCGTGCCAATCAGGCTCCTGCGACTTATCATCGATCTGCGGTGGTCCCATGGTAGCTCGAATGTTGCCTTGGTCGGTCACGTTGAGCGTGTAGACCACAGTTCGGGTCTTGTCGTACCAGTTCCTGCCTTCCAAGTCGGTGTAATGGACGTCAAACTCTGTGTGTGTGAAATCGACATAGAGGGTAGCGTGAACGCGCACCCGGATTTGGTTGTCTTTGACAGCAATGGATCCGTCAATGGCGAGGTTGTAGTCGCCTCTGATGGTAGCGAAGTGCGAGGCTTGCGTTGAGTCATCGCTTGTATTTGTCGCATGTGTGGCTGTCAGCACTGTAGTGAACCCATCGCTATCCGGTGTGCCAATTGGACTGACCATTGCAAACTTAGGATAGTCTCCGCCGTAGGAAATACCGTAGTAGATATAAAAAGTCTCTCCGCTGTGCGTCAGGCTCATGCGAGTTGCAATGGCGAGATTCTTCTGCATCTGTTCGTTCGCCTTGTCTTGCAAGAACTCAAAAAAGAC